>CM072821.1:554602-1154602 GCA_036937905.1 Salvia rosmarinus | reverse complement strand
CTAGCGGAAAACCTTATTTTCGATCGTAAAAACCCCATCTCCAATCGTGAAATTATTGTCTCCGTTCGTAAAATTGTTGAAAGCAATTGTCTCCGATTGATCGGAGACAACAATTTCATGATCATAGACAAATTTTCATGACTGAAAACAAGGTTTTCTATTGAAATCTCAATTTTTTTAATAACCTAGTATTTTTGAACTTGTCTTCGATTTCGAAAACCTTGTCTCTGGTCGACCATCACACTGTTCACGATCGACCGGAGACTTTATATTTCAGTTCAAACTTCAAAAGATACTCATTTTAATTTTAAAAAACACAATAATGTCGAAAATCAAATCACACCTCATTCAAAATATACTAAATTTATAAAATAGACAAGGAGTCTAACAAATTTTAAAAGATTATAAATAGTTTGACAAAAATAAGTATTTAAATTTATCGGCCATTATTAATTAACTATTTCGTAATGACTGGCAATCCAAATTCATGAAGACCTAATAGACAATTTTGGCCCTAGGATGAGAATCTTGATGTGGCAGCGGTCAGAAAATTTTCCATATTTGGGCGCAGCGTTTCAGATCAAGAAAAAATGACTTAAAAGGGGTGAAATTGTAGATGAGGTGGGCTCACACGGCGCAACTTGCACACAAACCTTTACAAATTTCATTCACCAATATGGTTGCTCCCTTTTACTCAAAACCTTTCTTCATCCAATTATTCATATCAATTCATCATACATGTTCCACTCCAAAGAGTAGATACAAAATTAAAATGATTAATTTATGAATTATTTATTGCTTAAGACCAATCAAGAAGCACACTTTCATGTAGGGATTGAGAAATTTCGCCTTGTAAAAGAGAAAAGGATTCATTTTTTTTCTCGTCCACACATTAAAACATGTGTCGACATATTTCAAATCAAGTGGCATTTTATCATCTAAATCTAAGAGGAGAAAACAACATCATTTTAACATGATAATAATATTTCATTAATCCACAACAAGTTAAACGATTGATACAGTTTGAAAAGGACTAATAACTAATAATTGGAATTTATAAAGGAACTCTACTAAAAGAAAAAAGAAGAATAGTGAGAAGTAAAGCAGCCCATACATTTTGTTTATTGCGGAAATGTGCTGGACATGCTTTCGTGTTTAATTGCGACAATATTGTTTTACAGCGAAAGTTATACTTTTATTTTCTTTCATCGAGGAGGTGATTCATACAGACAAATGGAATGATGTTACGAAATGAATGAATTTTTTGTATCAATTAATATATAATTTTAAAAATCATATTACGATGGTACCGAGCATGGGGCGTTTGGCGCCGGATATTAATCATTCTATCACTAAGCAAACACATGCACACATGAGCGACATTTCTAATAATAAAATTATACTGGTAGCATTATGGTACATGGCGAGGAGATATTTTATTAATTATAAATATAATTAATTAATAAAATAATAATATTAAATTAATATATTAATTATTTTACATAAATACCATTTTCCCACCTATTCGAAAAGTATTAAATTTATTAAATTTAAATTTAAATTTTCATTTGATAGGGCAAAATTATAATTCCATAAGATGGTTTTAATGTAAAATTAATTTTTAATAGATCAAATATTAAATAAATTATTTTCATTCAATAAAGTTGATTATGATCGTAGCATTATGGTAGAATAATATCACTTTTCTAATATTTGTATGTCCATCGAATGAATACGGAATGAAGAACCATTTAAATATTAGTTTATATTTTTATAAATTGAATAAATAATTTTGTATGATCAAATTTTTGTAATTAATTAAAATGCAATGATTGATATTATACAAAAATTGAACTCAATTTAATGAACATTATTGAAAACATTACAATTATTTCACTGTGAACTCAGAATAAATATAAAACTTTTAGCAGGACATAAATAATCAAATAAAAAATGAGTTTTTTCCTAATATTATTTTAGCAAACACAAATTTTATACAATTTTTTTATAATAGCAATATTTTGTAGAAATGTTTTCTTTAAATAGATTAAATATATGAATATGTTAATATTTTTTAACTTTTTATTTTCCCAATTTTTCTATAAATGTTCTCTTTAGATAGATTTAGAATGTATCGTGATGCGGTTAATGCGTGTCATTATTCATTAGATCTGACTTATTTTACGAATTTACACCTTTTTTATTTATGGAAAACTTGTCGTCGATGTGTTTGAATAAAATTCACGTTCTTTTGTAATAGCATGTAAATTATTCATAGAAAATTCATAGCCATTATTTTTAGTATGTACTTGATAAAGCTTACAGGCTTATAGCCTCAGACTGATTAAAGACATTAATGAAATTCTAACATGTAAGTATGCAACGTTTTAACCCCATGAAACTAACTTTATCAATAGGCTGTTCCAAATAGACAAGTTTATAGCTTTTATATAAATCAATTATTGTTATAGTTTAATTATTTCCTTGTAAGTTTTTGATAATAATAATAATAATAATAATAATAATAATAATAATAATAATAATAATAATAATAATAATAATAATAATACGACCCTAGCTAGCTAGGCCTATCCACGAAAAATAAGTCTAAATTCACATCAGTTTCATTATCGGAATAGTTGGACTGGTCCACTTGTTAATTAATTATCTGTCCAGTTTTTTCAACGTATAATTTCAAACTATGGTTACAACTAATAGACATATCAAATTGATTTGACAAATATAATATTTTAAGATGAAAAAGTATTCTTACCTAAAAAAAAGTCTTCTCGTACAATGTACTGCCTAATGACTGCTTAAACATATGTACGTGCATATGTCAGTCCAAAAAAAGATTTTGCTATTAAATGTTCAAACTAATCTTCTAGTACATTTAAAAAAAATACTTTTCATATCATGAATTGATTAAATATTATAAAAAATTATTCAAACTAGTACAAATTAAATCATATCTAATTAATATAGAAATACAACACACATTAGTGTGACTCAAAATAGAAACATAGGGAATAATTGTCAATTTTATAACTCGATGGTATTTCTAATATCTTCTATAAATGAGATCATTGGTCAATTCCCAACTTCTTCTTCTAACTATTGCCCTATAAAAATAATAAAATCAGAACATATTACTTGTAGATGAGATATAACTCACTATTAGTGAACAATGTTGCAAGTAGGAGTGAGCAAGATTTGGTTGACCGCTAAAAAAAGTAAAAAATAGAAAGAAAAAATCTTTATATTGATTAACCGATTATCAACTGATTAATCATAATAAAATAAAATTTAATATTTACAAACCGTTATATTTTAGAAAATTACAAACTATAATTCCAAAATATTTCAACAATTTCGAGATTAAGTTTATAGTTGAGAATCAAACTAAAGTTAACGGCTTTACAATCGAGAATATATATATATATATATATATATAACAAAGCCATCAAATAAAGTTAATAAAATAGTCGAATCAACTTTACAATTGATATAATTTTAGCAAAATTCACCTACAGTTAACAGCTTGATGTTGGTATCTATAAATTATGAACTTTCACGGTTTCACAATTGAGATTGGTGGATTTTTTTTAGGATACATTTCAAGATCAACTATTTCTTTTAAGATTAGGGAACCACTTTTTCATTGCAAAATACGCATGCATCTTTATTCTTTAGCTTTATTAGCTCAAATAAAACACCCTCTTAGTTTTCTAAGCGCAAAATTTATTAGAGCTGCACTTTACAAAGAAATAGAAAAAAGCAGACATAGTAATAACAAATAAATAAATCTGAAATTGATATTGATTACGCCATAACTCGTTATTGCGTTAATACAACTTCATTAAATCTCATCCAAGATGTCTTATTTCTTTTCGGTACGATTATTTAGGAGAATAGTATAAAAGTGGTTAACCCATATCTTTTGAAGAGATAATTATTTTCTAAAAGTGAAATATGTCAACTTGAGTGGGATACTCCGAAAAGAAATACAGACCATTTTGGATGAGGCAGATAGAGTATTTATTAAAGGGTGATTCTATACATAATCCCCAATTAATTCATTGTAGCCCCTTTAATTAAAAGATATTTAAAATAATAAAATAATTACTATATTACCCTTATATAGCCGAAAATTAAACTTAAAATAAATAATCACTTTAGATTGCAAAAACATTAGATTGGGAGATCACAGCTAATCAGCTAAATTCAAAGCAATAGTTAAGTCCTAAGGGTACTTTCAATGGTAAGATTTTTCATTTTTAATGATAGCTTTAATATTGGAATGAAGATGATGTGGTAAAAAAGTTGAGTCAACTTCTCCAATGATAATTCTTTTCTTTTATAAAGTTGGAGAAATCAACTTTTTATCATTGTAAATATACTTACTTGACATTTTTTGCAAAGTCAACTTTCAAAAGATAAAAGTTGATTTTTTATTTTTTCGGATCCCACAACATTCTCTTTTCTTTTTTATCATTTTTTTGGATCATACAATTGTCTTCTAGATATAGTTATATGTATATTATATGGGAACCCATGTAAAAGTTGGTGTTGTAAATATATGATTAGAGAAAAATATTAAAAGAAATAGGTAATTTTTTAAAAATTGATGTGGCATCAAAAATGTTGAAAGCCAAATCACACCCTAATCACACCATTAACACTACGTTCTTCTTCTTCTTCTTCTTCTTCTTCTTCTTCTTCTTCTTCCGGCAGGGCAAGCAACTCCTATTCTCACCCCAAAAACATTACACATACATACATATACATACATACGCACCATCAAAAGAGAACACCTAGCTAATTTTCTCGGATGAGTAATGATGGTTGGGCTGGTGATAGGGCCTAAGGAGCTGGAGTAGGGAGACGCTGAGGTGGAGGCGTGAAGCGACATGTCCTCGTTGGTGGATCCCATGAGCTTGCCGCCGATGTAGACAGCGGGCACGGGGCCGCTACAGCCCATCAGCATCAACACTCCTTCGATCTCATGCACCAATGGCTGCACCCCGAGATCATGCAACAGATCCATGATCTGCACCGCGTAGCACAAGCAACTCGTGCTCTTGTTGAAGATCACCACCCCATTCTCCGACTCCATTTTCCTTATCTTCTCCATTTTAAATTTTACTTTTTAGGGTCTACGCATTTTGCTAAATTCCGCGTTAGATTTTTTGGGTAGACTGAATATTTATTTTTAAATTTAATTGGAGGCTATATAAGAATAATATTGTAATTTTATTAATATTTAATATTTTTAATTAAAAAGGCTATAATAAGTAAAATGGGGGCGATTTGTAGAACCACCCTTTATTAAATATGAATTGTGCTCAAGTCTACTAGTGGATTGTTAGCTCCATCACTGATTATTGAAAATTTAGAGGCCTGTAAAGAAATGGGCTGATCCTTATGCTTTGATACAAGAAAGTATGGCATATATTAGCAAACACATGAAAATAGACTGGACTTGGAAGTTGGAACCAACAATCATACCCAATTGATTTAACAAAGTCCTCGTGTCATATGTTTTTTACTCGGATTAAGCTCTCGAACCTATCCAAACATCCATAAAGTTGTATGCAAAATGTACGTAGAATCAGAATGGTGTTCTAATTTGCATATCGTCCCTTTCATTATGTACCGACCCAAAACACATAAATAATAATTATATATATTATATAGTTATGAAGATGTTAAACGTTAATTTAGGCGGTTAATCATAATCTTTTACAACATCATATGTAGTCTTAAAAAGTCCGTCTACAAAAATAATAAAATCACATTTTATTTTATATTTTTGTCAATTAATTATAGAAATTTAAAACTGCGTCATGATGAACTCGAACTCGAAATCTTAGTCTCGAGCATTAACCACTCTACCACTAGGTCAACACACACAAAAACCCGCTACTAAACAATTAAGTTCTGCAAAGAATGTCAATATAAAAATAATGATAGAGTGTTTATTGTTATAAAAATAATCTGGAGAACAAATTACTTTGAAAACTATATCTTAACTTGAGATATTACTTATTAGTGTTGACGCGAAATGAGATTGGTTGATTCGGTCTTCTCCTATAAGCATACTTTTTCTTCTTCTTTTTAAAATTATTTATTTTAATGACGAAGAGAAACCCACCACAGTAAGTTATGATTCAAAATCTTGAACCAAACAATAAAGACTTTTGTCCTTTTTCAAAATGAAAAGTTCTCCCCACGGAACCCTAATAAGAATATGAGAGATAAATTGCGATGACTCAAAGATTAAGAAGTTAGAAGAACTTTATCTAATATCCACAGTGAGTCATCCTAAAAGGTTGAAATTCCCACACTGTAGCTTCTAACATTCGATCATTGGTCTTTTTTTCAAATCTGTTTGCTCTTAACTAACTGAACTAAGTCTATGATAGCAAAAACTTTTATCCTTTTTATATGATAGAGGACTTTTGTCTTTTAAAGAAACCAAAACCTATAGCAATCTAAGTGAAAATAGCTAGATTTATTCCATTGGCCTAAACAATGATTAATGATCATAATGTCTGTACACTAGAATAAAAGAAAAAGCTATATCCTCAAAAGATATGAAAAACAAAAACAAAAAAAATAAAGGTAAACTAAAGCTCGGGCGTCTATAAACAATAAAGTATAATATGAATCCCAAATATTTACGTGTAATACAGAATATGATCAATAATAAAAGAAAGAATATCCAAGAAGTTCTAAACAAAAAATAATAACAGTGATAACAATCCAACAACCAATATGACTCCATCCGTCGGAGCCCCGCTCGTATCCCACTCACCTCTCGAGTCAAAGGATCCAACGCCACATCCGACCCATTATAATTCAGGTTAGACCCGTATAGCTCTTGAATCCCATAATATCATCATTTGCGAGCTCCACTTTCCGGGTACCCGACGAAATAGATGGGTACATAATCGCATCCTCAACCGAACTATGCCCTAACCCGAGCAAATGCCCGATTTCGTGAACCGCAACCGACTCCAAATCTACCGCCGACATAGGCGATCCGTTAATAAAATCACCGTCAGTCACCCAATTCTCCTGTCCGTCGAAGTGCAGCCGGCCAACCGGCGGCGAAAACGCGTGCGCCAGAGTCCCCAACACGCCGTCGAACGGCTCCCCGTCGCCGTGGTCGCCGCTGAAGAATCCGATCCTGAGATCCGCGCGGTTGAACGACGCCGCCTCCGTGAATGTCAGCGGCGTCACCTCCGACCACCGCTCGAACGCGCGCACGAAGACGCCCTTGACCACGTCAGAGAGCTGATTCTCCGGCACGAACGCGTAGGTGAGCTGGCTCTTCCCCGGCGGCCAGCGGGGGCGGTTAGGGAAGAACGAGTAGTGCGCAACCGTGTGGATCGTGGAGTTCGCGCTGTAGGTGTTCGGCGATTTGCCTGAACGCATTGTGGAGGTGCCGTTGACGATGTCGGCGTTGCCGCACCGCGGCAGCACGATGTGCTTCAGCGTCGGCGAGTCGAGCTCGCCGGTTGCGTTGAGGTTGAAATTTAGCTGGTAGTTTTTGACGGCGGATTCGAGGAAGTCGTCGAAGTCGTCGGAGAAATCATCGTAGGAGGTGTTGAGGTAGCCGAAGAGCTGGAAATACTTCTTGAGGCTGGCTAGGCCTCGAGATTTCACGCCTTTCCGGCAGCCGTGGAGAGCGCCGAATGCGTCCCAGACTGAAGCGTTTGGTATTATGGAAGACGGAATTGATGATATATTTGGGAAGAAATGAGCAGAAACTGGATTTGGATCGACGGAAATCAGGGAAAACAGAAAAATCACGGCGGCTGTGCGAATTGGGAATTTCATTGTTCGGTAAAACTACAATCAACCTTACAGCGTTGCACGAAAAACCGAGGTCAGTTTTATACGTTAGAGAGAGAGAGAGAGAGAGAGGTGATAACTGAAGTTTGAGTCGTTATGGACTATCTGGTTTAGAATTATTGAAGCGTTCTCCATTTCTGAGCATTCTTCCACACGTTGTCAAGATAGTTTTCTTCTCCGACTTTTATTGACCTTTTCATTTAATCATTATTGTCATAAAAGTTGGAGTAAATAATATTAATCATTAATCAAAAGTTATGAGAATCATTTTGCATAATATTTTCTTCTCCGACTTATATTTACCTTTTCATTTAATCATTATTATTATATTACCCTCATTATATATATATATATATATATATATATATATATATATATTAAATGAGAATCATTATCCATACAGGCATACTATTTCATGCTTAAACTTTCTACATTAATTGCAGTATTATTCATTTATCAAAAGTTATATTGATTTTCATGCGCATTTATTATTCAATAATTTCCTTCTCATCTCTTTTTCTCGTTCTTATTCCATAATTCTTTTTGAAAATCATGTAATTTCGTCCATAAAAATATGTATAATATACAACTTGAGTTAAACAACATCAAGAGTTTTAAATTATCTATACATATATGAATATTTTTTATATTACATAGACTAATTAAATTATTTTTTTTATTTTTAAAATACATAAATTTAATTTTTAATGTTAATATTTCATGTTACTAAAAAAATTAAATTTTGTTATTTATTAAATGACATGTGTATTTCTTGAAAAATTGTAAACATGTTATTTGTGATAAGTGTGTTTTGATCCCTAAGAATATCAAAAATAAAATGTTTTTAGTCATATGACATGTCCGCAAAGGAGTCGTACAAGAGAAGGAGAATAGAGGAGGGAGGGGGAGGTGACATGAAAAAAATTATATATATATATATAATTACTTTATTTTATGTGTATATTTCTTTTTTATCCGTTTCTGACGATACGTTAATTGGATGAAAAAATTGAGATGAAGTGAATAACGGAGATAATACATGCTATGTTTGTAAATTTTTATAAAAATTTGACCAAAAAGTAATGCGGAATCAAAGTTTATGCCATAATTCTAGAATAACTTTTTTATATTTGATATATTTGTTATATAAAAAATAAATATCTATATATTTAATCTTACTAATTTTAAAAATATGATACCTCACGCGGTGTGAATGCTAGTAGTGGTAATTTAATCCAAACCGGGCAGTCAAGTTTTCGATTTATAAAGTAGTATTTTGATTTTTAAGAATGCAGTTTAATTTTAATTCTCAATGAAGCTAACAGTTATGATTATTTTTTAATGAGAACACTTGGCACTATGGTGTTTGCTTATGTTTCTTAATTTATTTGATTTGCTTCTACAGAGTGTGAACACTAATAGCGTCAAACATATAAGTTAACAGACAACAGTTACAAGTTAGAAACATCCACAACTACGTTGTGAATTGTGATGTTATGGCGGAAAAAAAAACAAAATATATGAGTGGACTAATTCAAAATGGAAGAGAAGTCAGCTGCGTGAAACGGTAGTTAACCAAACTTAATTATGTTCCCAATTTTTAAATATTATCAAGAGTCAAGACGTCCGCCTTTATATTTTGTTTTATTTTCATCTCGCGAGGTTTTAAATATTAGGTTGTTTTTTCAAATGGAATCCTTTTAATTTGTTAATATTTATTTTTACTTAAACTGTTTGAGTGTTGTGTGTATTTATTTGCATTTATCAAGATTTTGTATTGTCGTAGTTATTTTTAATGCAACTAAGAGAAAATCATAGAGGTGTTTGGTGAAGCATAAAACTCCAAAACACCTTATAAAATTTTTTTAAGTTTGAAAAAGCGAACATAAAGCTGCTTTGGGAAACATATAAGCTCACCAAACACTCTCATAATCGTAACCTATCTATAGAAATTTCTTGTATAGTTGTATAAAAATCACATATAAAAAATAAATTATGTTACTTTATCTTGTTTGATGAGCTTAATATAAAACGTAAAGGTCCAAACTCATGATTGATCACCAAATTCACTACAAATAATATCTTTTTATCGATATTTATATTATATATAATGATAATATTTATATCATTTTGATTGCTTAAGTTCGAGAACTACAATCTTTAGTTCTGGAACTGAATTACTTCTTTTTATTAGAGAAAATTTTCGAGATAAATAGGAAGGAATCTTAAACAAAATATAAGGATCAAAATTTGAAGGAAAATGAATAATCTTTTGAACAACATAGGCGACATAAAAAACATAAAGTGCCATCTCGGAATAGGTGAAAGACATTCAAACCAAAATACACAATTTTACACGTAAGAGGAATTTTGTTAAGTTATTGGCCAACAGTTACAAGATAGTATTTTATTGGTCTTAAAAATGAAAAATCTATTGAGATAACTAATTTTACACGTAAGAGGATTCTGGAATATTTTATTCTTACCACAGGTAAGTTTCTATTTTGTCCTGTGAGATAACTACAGTCAATATTCAAAAGATGTAATATTGGGCCTCATTTGTACCATACAAATATTAAAAATATTGATCTTGTTCTGAATAATTAATTGTAAAATATTTATATTTTAATATAATTTAAGTTATATATATATATATATATATATATATATATATATATCTTTTTATTATTTAATATTGATTTATTGTTTGCTTTTATAATAATAAGTCTTATCCTGTGGAAATTTTAACTTTATTTGTGATTTTTTTGTTTTACTTTTGTGTTATAATTAAAAAATATTATAATTGTATTAAAAATATTTTCAACATCTAACTTTATTTTAAAGTTGTTCTTACTATTTAATATTATTAATTGGTTCTCAGACAATTTATTCTAGCTCCGTCACTGTTTGTATGTATTTGAAACCAAAATCCACACTTGATCCTAATCGTAATTTTCCATTAGCACTTCTCTTAGAAAATACAATGGCCTTTAGTCCTCTTCAAAAGTTTTAAAATTCTCTCTCTCTCTCTCTCTCTCTCTCTCTCTCTCTCTCTACCAGTGGTCATAAGTGTAATGGGAAAAAGGAAGCATGATATTTCCTAATTGGCATAAAGAATTAAATTTCATCATTTTTGTTGATAACTAAGGACTTTGAACCCATGTTATCCTTCTTAAATGATGACGTTTTACATGTGGATGTATCCAGAAGTACCCATAATATGAATAAGCACGATTTATTAGCTCAGAAAATCTCTATCAATTTGTGGAGTGTAATATACTGCTTCAGTTTCCTATTGTAGCCGACATTGTCTGTATTAAATGTGCACTAAAAATAGATGGAACGTCAAATAATGCATCGTCTACTTTATTTATTTGCTAGAGCTAACAAGACCTGGTTTCAATTAATAATACAAGAAGCATTGACTTTCTTCCAACAAGACGTAATAATTTTTCTAATTACCTTCTATTACCAAAACAAGAAAATTCGCCCAATTTGACTTGCAACAGCTCTAACAAATCAAATAATCAAATATATAATTAACACAAAAACTTGTGTGCGCGCGCGCGTACACTGCACGCACAAGTTTTTGTGCAAGATGAGTTTATGGATTTTTATTTTATTGTTTTTAATATGTTATTTTATTATTTTGTATTTTGTTTATTAATTCATAATTATGGTTTATTAATTCATAATTAGAGTTTATTAATTCAAAATTAGAGTTTATTAATTCACAATTATGGTTTATTATTTCCAATTAGGGTTTATTAATTCAAAATTAGAGTTTATTAATTCATAAGGGTTTATTAATTCACAATTATGGTTTATTATTTCCAATTAGGGTTTATTAATTCAAAATTAGGGTTTATTATTCAAAATTAGGGTTTATTAATTTAAAATTAGGGTTTATTAATTCAAAATTATGGTTTATTGATTCAAAATTAGGGTTTATTATTCAAAATTAGGTTTTATTAATTCACGATTAGAATTTATTAATTCACAATTAAGATATATTAATTCAAAATTATTATTTATTAATTTACAACTAAAATTTATTATACTAATTAATTTTAATTAGAATTAATTTAATTAATTCAATTTAATTAGAATTAATTAATTCATTAAGATTAACTAATTAAGATTAATTATTAATTAAGTAGAGATTGTCTCACTGTGCGCGGTCGCGCACAGGAGACCACCTCATGTTGGCAAAAACTTGTGTAAGCGCCACCGTTTGGTGCGCGCACACTTGTTTTTCACTTTGTTTTTTTTTTTTTTTAGTATTTTATTATTTAATGTTATGTCTTTTGTTTTATGACAAAAACTTATATTAAATATAACAATTAAGGATAATTAGATTTTTTTAATTAGAATTTATTAATTCATTATGATTTATTAATTCATAATTAGAGTTTATTAATTAACAATTAGGGTTTATTAATTCAAAGTTAGGGTTTATTAATTAACAATTAGGGTTTATTAATTCAAAGTTAGGGTTTATTAATTCATAATTAGGGTTTATTATTCAAAATTAGGGTTTATTATTCAAAATTAGGGTTTATTATTTTCAATTAGGGTTTATTAATTCAAAATTAGGATTTATTATTCAAAATTAGAGTTTATTAATTCCAAATAGGGTTTATTAATTCCAAATAGGGTTTATTAATTCAAAATTAGGGTTTATTATTCAAAATTAGAGTTTATTAATTCAAAATTAAGATATATTAATTTAAAATTATATTTATTAATTTACAATTAAAATTTATTAAATTAATTAATTTTAATTAGAATTAATTTAATTAATTAATTAAGATTAATTAACTACTTAATTATTGATTAACTTATTAATTAATTTGGGTGGTCTCACTGTGCGCGAGCGCGCACAGGAGACCACCTCTTCAATGTTTCAAGGTAGCTAGGCGTTTCATCCACAAAAAAAGAAATTAGTTCTTGGTTGATAAATAAATAGATCCCTGAATTTTATTATGTATTTTGCCATTGCTTCTTGGAATTGCATTTTTTGGTTTAATTAAGTCCTTATATATTTTGTATTAAATTCTTATATTTTGTTTTAGCTCGATTGAATTCTCAAAACTGGTTTAATTCATCTAAAGACAAAAATAAAGTAACAAACTTAGCGGCTCGGTCCTTGATTTTACCCTTTTTTATTTTATTTATCCCAGGCAATTGAAAGAAATTTACAGCTATATCAATAAATTATGAATTGTAATTGTTAATATATAATTAACTAGAAGAAAATTGCAGTAACATTTGTGCAATAGCAATATAAATTATACAATCACGTTTGCCTTTACGTACAGTTGGTTCGTGAGAGTTTCGACTTTAGGCCAACAGAAATTGGTCTTATTTTGGAATATGAAATTGTCGTCCAAGAGGAAATTAAGCACTACATGCATAGAATCTTATTCTTTTAGAAAAAACAAATTTAATAAAATTTTATTCTTTTGGCATCATCGATACTATTATAGCAAGCCGCACCCATACACGATGGAGATACCTTGTGCCGACCATGGTTGTCAGCGGCATCTATTGAAATACTTTAAAAAATAATATGCTTATACATAGAGATACAGAGTCTTGTGTGAGTTTATTTCAAATAATTTAATTTAACAATGCAATATACATTATATCCACAATGTATATGGCATTGTAGGAGTAGTTAAGGATGGATCATTAACATGCAAATGATAAAGTTATAATACATTAATTGTAGGTATGTGAAGTGATATATATATATATATATATATATATATATATATATATATATATATATATATATATATATATGAGTATTGTCAGGCGCATTTCACTGCCACACGTGTTTAATATATGCAAAATAATGAATTGGAAAAGTTAACTTTAATTATAATGTAGTGTAGATTATATATACTGGCTGGATTCATCCATAATGAATAAAGGACCATTACTACGTATAATAGCAAGTCAGATTATTTAGCATCTCGTACATTATATTTACCCACGATTACTACTTCATAAAGAAATTTACAGATATACCAAATATCGTTTATGATTTTTTTGAAAAAAATATTTGGTATACTAAAAGTTTTTTTATACATGCTAATCATATGGTTCCTCCATCTCACGAAATTAGTCATCTATTCATTTTTGGGATATTCATGAATATAGTCCACTTTTTTAATGAATTATATTAAAACATTTTTATGCCAAAGATTTACCTTATTTAATGTTTTTGAAACTGTTTATAAATTATATTTCCAAAGAACATTAAATGTATTTTTTAATCTGCGTGAATTGACTATTTTAATGGGACAAGGGTGTATAAGATACAATAAATTATAGTCCCTCCATCTTTTTATCCTATCATATTTTTATTTTTATTTTATTTTTTAATTAATATTATAGTTCGTAATTTGAGAGTAAATTAATGATATTTTTTATTTTACCCATCTTTAATACTTTTGGTAAATGATAATTAGTTATATGTGTATTTATCATTGTAATTAATAAGATTACAAAAATAAATCTTTTAATTTTCATGATATGTTGTAATTTGACGATTGAGATATTATAAAAAAACGAATGAAGTCTGATGTAATAAAAGTTTAAGCTTGGTGTAACATACAATTGGCCATCCAATTACATAGCCATCAGCTTCTATAAATGTCACACATTTACTCCCAATGATTTAATTCATCACCAGAACAAACATATAAAGAGTTATTGATTAATTATTATAATTATCATTATTTAAAAAACAAGATAATGAAATTATTATTCTTTAAAAAACAAAATAGTGAATTATTTTGAATAAATATACATTCAATTCAACCGATATTGACCAATGAAAATTGAAAACACGTCCGAAAAAACAATCCTAAAATTTTCACATGGATTCGAGAACTCCTAAAAGAACGCTGCATCGCTGACCATATTCGCAATACACGCAAAGGCGCTTTTCCAATTGTAACCTTACCTCACTTTTTCACATACACAGCGTTACATTAAATTATTACAAAAAAAAATACACATTAAAATTAAATTAATATACATCGCCTCTCCGTATAAAAACCCATTAAAACCCGCCCTCTAAACACATCTCAAAATCCAAATCCAAACCCCAAATTCGCAAAATTCAGCTTGACGAGCGTATCATGGCGTATGAAGGGAACCCGTGGGCCGGAAGCACGGACGCCCGCAATTCGACGCGGCTGGGCGGAGCACCGCCGACGCTGTCGGATAGAGTCGGCCACACGTTCGGTAAGACTAAGGAGGTGGCTTCGACCGGCTTCGGGAAAACCAAGGCGGTGGCTTCTGTCGGCTTCGAGAAATCCAAGGTGGCGGTGGCTTCTGTCGGCTTCGAGAAATCCAAGGTGGCGGCCGCAAAAATCAAGGTTGGCGCCACCGTCAGCTTTAATTGGATCAGACTCAAGTACAAGAAAAGCAAGCTCTCCAATAAGTAAATCGAGAATTAGTTGAGAGTTTTGGATCTCTTCGATCAATTAGGTTTTCCTTTTCCCCTTTTGATTTCTCAACTCTTGTTCACTATAGCGGAACTCTTTTTCGTTGACATATAGATCGTTGATATACTTTTTTTTTTCTTCTTTGAAATAAATGATTGTTTGATTTTGTATATTTTTATCTTGCATGTTTGAAACACAGACATTTTCGGTCAATTAATATATAAATTTTATTATAAATTTTAAAGACCATAAACATGAGATTTTGATTTCGAACATTAATCGCTCTATCCTAAGCAGCCAATACACGTACATCAAAAATATAGATTTGCATCCATGTAGAATTGAACTAAAGACCTCTTGGCTTAGATATCTAAAGCTGACGTTAAACCCAAGAGGCCAGCACCTACATACTCTTGTCGTGAATTCATTAGCGAATGATTAGGGGAAATAAATCAGATTACAAGATTTGCGATCAAGTTCAAATCTTTTATCACACTTTTTCTCAAGAACTTTAACATTGATCGATTTGATTACTCAACTTGATCGAGTTTAGATGGGGGATGGCATCCACTTACCTAACCACAATTTTGCGAATTACATGTCAAATTATAAGTATTTCAATTTTTACGTTTAGGTTGGGAGAAGTTGAGATCGTTTTGAGTTTGGTTATTTGTGAAGGAAGATAGCAAGTTTGGTAGACGACGTCAGGCAACTTCTTAAAACATAAAGTAGCATTAGAAAATGAGTGGTGGATTCTTGGGTTTAGGTAGAGGCAGCTTTGGCCTTGGGATGTTATTTCTTTATTCTTAGGTTATAGACTTCTACAATGAAGTTCATACTATATTTAATTTTGAACGACCTTATCATACCATAATTTCTGATCAATATAACATTAATTACTTCCGGGAAATTTTAAATTACCTACACATTTCAACTGTTATTCTCAACACCCCACACAAAAAGAAAAGAAAAAACCAAAAAAGAAAAATAATTGTTGATGGGGGCGGATAACTGCTGTAGTTATTACAACTATTTGGTGGATATTTTCGTTTGTTGGTTAAGATCCCTCCATTGGTGTTTCAATTTGTGCTCTTTTCTTCATTTTATTTTTATATATGCTTTAGTTTAATTTTGTAATTATTAATTAAGGTTTATTCCATCCAATTAGAGTATATAATTATTTGTTCATTTAATTTCATATTTATTAGTTATTAACTCATCATTAGGGTTGATAAATCTAAAATTAGGGTATGTAATTTTTCAAATTTTCAATTATTGAAATAAAAGTTAAATATGATTCATAATATTATAATATTTTTATTATTATAAAAATATTATTAAAATAATAAATATAATAATAAAATATAGTGTCACATAAAATTATGGAACACTAAATATGATCCTGTGTGTTATCTAGTTGGGAATTGGGTAGCACTGAAGATTCCGACGTCCTATTATGGACAATTCTGTACACACTTTTGATGTAGTCATGATTTATAGTTTTAACCATTAAATGCTATTTAGAGCATTTCGTAAGATATTCAATATTTTTAGTAAGTGAATATAAAAGTGAAGAAAAGAGAAGCACATCATAAAGCAACCTACTACAGTACTACCTATTAAGTTATAACACAAGTAGATTCTAACGTACTTTTTAGATAAACTCTTTTGTTCGAACCAATTTTGGAAATACCGTCATATTGTAGAATATATCAATATGTTTTTCGTAATTATTAGGTCCATACAATAAGTTTATTATTTGTGAATTGTACGAATTTTAATAAAATTATCTTGAATGTTGAAATGATACTACATATGTTAGATTGAAAAATAATGAATAGTAAAAATTATTTTAATAAATAATAAATGATTATAATATTAAATAATAAGGAGTTATATCTTTAAAATATATATATATATATATATATATATATATATATATATATATATATATTTTATGAACGTAAAATAAAATAATTATAATACACTATCAATAAAATAATTATTTTATATATCATGCTCCGCCTTATCTACTATATATCAAATATACGGTGGAGATAGAATAATTAGGATACAGAGATTTATCTGATGGATTCCACTTCCATCCCTGAAATCACCCTCAATTCCGGCACCGGAAGAATCCCCGCCTTGGGGTTCGGCACCGCCGCCGATCCTCCCGTCGATTCACAAACCACCAAAACCGCCGTTTTGCAAGCCATCGAGCTCGGCTACAGGCATTTCGACACCGCCGCTCTCTACAATTCAGAGCAGCCGCTCGGCGACGCCATAGCCGAAGCCGTGAACCGCCGTTTGATAGGATCCCGACGCGACCTTTTCATCACTTCTAAGCTATGGTGCAGCGATGCTCATCCCCAACACGTCGTTCCAGCCCTCAATCGAACCCTTAAGTAAAGTCAACACTTTAATTTTGCACAATTTGGAAAATCCACTTCACCCAGTGTTTTGTTTTTTATCAGTTGTGTTTTGGTGTCTATGATGCAGGAATCTCGGTACGAATTACATCGATTTGTATCTGATACATTGGCCGGTGAGTGCCAAGGCCGGAAAAGTTGAATACCCAATCAAAGCAGAGGATTTTGAGCCCATGGAATTTGGGTCAGTGTGGGCAGCCATGGAAGAATGCCAGAGAATTGGGCTGACTAAAGCAATCGGAGTCAGCAACTTTTCTTCCAAGAAGCTTCTAGAAATCCTTGCGACTGCGAAAATTCCTCCGCTGTCAATCAAGTAAGCCCTATCTCGAGCTTAAACGATCGATTTCCCAAAAGTTTTAGCTTAAAGTGAATATGGTTCAATCTGTATTATGCAAAGGTAGAGGTGAATCCATGTTGGCAACAAAAGCAACTGATAGAGTCTTGCAAAGACAAAGGGATTCTTGTGGTTGCTTATTCTCCTCTAGGGGCATTTCGGACATTTTACGGCACCAATAGAGTAATGGAATCGGAAGTGCTAAAGCAAATAGCCCAAGCGAAGGGGAAAACTGTAGCTCAGGTGACATGATAACACAAAACGTTTGACATCAATCATTCAGTCAATCCCTAATTTACCCTTGTTGAATTTGCAGGTGGCTTTGAGATGGGCATATGAGCAAGGGATTGGTGTGTTGATGAAGAGTTTTAATAGAGAGAGGATGAAAGAGAATATGGATATATTTGATTGGTCTCTGAGCAGTGAAGATGTTGATATGATTAGTGAAATCCCACAGGGAAGAGCATGTCTTGGAGTGGATTACACCTCAATCCATGGTCCTTACAAGACCATCCAACAACTTTGGGATTAACATATTTCATAACTATTTATCCCCCTTTTTCTTTTCTATGTATCAATTCTTATCAACTGCTCACCCTCTATCCGAATAAATGTCTCACCCTGTAAAAAATTGATAATAAAAAAAGTCGGTAGATTTGCACTTTTTATCTTAAATTATTGCTTGAAAATCTAATTATTAAAGAATTTGCATTGAAAAGAAAGGCAAAATGAGAAGTTTGAATTATTACCAGAAAGATATAAAGATCTCTTTTCTAAACCCTAAACACTGAATTCTATAAAAAGGACACTTGCTACATTAATATCCGAATAACTACTTTATTTGTAAACAAAATTTGTTTTATAATAGTTTTCTATTTCATAATCATATTGAATTCAATTTAACTTCATTAGTTGTTCGTGCTTCCAAGTAAACCATTAAGAGTGAAAATATGAATTTCTCCGATTTCTTGTTCTACGACTTTTCATTCTCGTCAGAGACGGGATGAATATTACAGAATAAATCTTGTTTTCAAACATGATATTTATTCAGGACGAATATAGTACCTAGTTAGTCTTCTCTCTGTTCATCAAAAACTTGCATTGTTTTTTATGGTACAGATTTTAATAGATTATAATGAGTATAAAGTGAATGGAGATAATAAATAAATAGATTAACGAGTAGTGATATTAAAAGGTGGGATATAAAGATAATAAATGAATATATTAATGGGTAGGAGTGAAAGAGTGGATATGTAGTTTTTTTATAAATAAGTGAATATATAGAGTAAAAATTATGGAATTGAGGTTTTCAAAAATAAAAAATGCTATTAGTTTTTGGTGGACTTTATAATGCAAATTTATGGTGGAAGGGAAAAGTATTATATTAGGAAACTATTTACTTTCTAATATTGCAATTCTCACTTGTTATCTTGACTGATTTCTTGTCGGCCGACTCAATCCCCAGTAGGGCCTCCACTTGAACTTGATACTCCAGAAAACATCCCTATATATTGTTTAGAATCATCCATCAAAACTTGAAAAAACAAAACACATAATAGAATCCAATTTCAAAATGGCTATCACAGAAATTCAACTGAACTCGGGCAGCAAAATGCCAGTGCTAGGACTCGGCACTCCGCACAGAAAGCCGAGGAGAAACAAGCCATGCTCCAAGCGATGGAGCGCGGCTACCGGCATGTTGACACACCTGCTCATTACGGAAGCGAGCAAGCCGTGGGCGAAACCATTCAAGAGGCCCTCAACAACGGCCTAATCCAATCGCGACAACAGCTCTTCATCACTTCCAAGTTATGGAGCAGGGACGCTCATGCCGACCGCGTTCTGCCTGATCTCAAGAAATCTTTGGAGTAAATTTTCTTTAAAAAACAAAATGTGCATACATTTCACTTTCATTTTTTCTATCTGACGTGTTGGATTGATGTGTGCAGGAACCTCAAGCTCGAGTATCTTGATCTCTATCAGATCCACTGGCCCGTGAGCGCCAAGGCCAGGCATTATGAGTATCTGATGAGGAAGACAACGTTGTTCCGTTTGATTGCAGGTCAGTATGGGCTGCCATGGAAGAATGCTGCGGATTAGGGCTGGTGGAAGTCTATTGAAGTTAGTAGTTTCAGTTGCAAGAAGATCGATGACATGCTTTCCTTTTCAAGAATCCTTCCTGCTGTCAATCAAGCAAATAAATCATTTCAAGATTATACATTCATCTTCGTTTTCTATAAATCCGTAGATATAAATTTCATGTTATAATGATTTGAAGGTGGAAATGAATCCATGCTGGCAACAGAAGAGGTTGATTGATCTGTGTAAGGAGAAGGGGATTGTGGTGACTAGTTTCTCTCCATTGGGAGCAGTTGAGACTGTGACGATGTTGTGCTCAAGGAAATTGCTAGAAGTTAAAGGAAAGAGTATGCCAAAGGTACTTTCAAGAATCACAAGATTTATGGTTTTAGGGAGAAGTTTGTGGGATTTGAGATTGTGTTGTTTTTGTGTTTTGGGATTCAGGTTTGCCTGGGATGGCATATCGGGAGGGGAGTGGCTATAGTTGTGAAGAGCTACAAGCCGGAAAGAATGGTGTTCATTTGAGTGGGATTAATTGAGCGAGGAAAAGTGTGAGAAGATCAGAGTCACCACCACCAGAGAGCAGAGCGCATTGAGGAGAGGAGTTCCGTGTCCGGAGATGGTCCGGTCAAAATCTGTGGAGCTTTTATTTCTTACAATGGGGGTTTTGATTTCAATAACAATTTCCTCTTTTTAGTATTCTATTTCCAGATGTTTTGTTCGTAATTTTCCTCGGCCAATTACGTTATCGTTTTGTTGAGTTGTGTTGATAGTTCCAATTATCAAGAATACTTTTCAAGTTTGAGAACTCTAGGATTTGGCCTTGCATGGTTGTGAAGATTAGAAGCTTCCTCGTGCTATAACAAGAGAAAAGCATGATCCCAGAATCTTCTTGTAATCCACAGTTAATAGTCTCATTCATTAGACGGTCAAACTGGATTAGCGAAGCCATAAGGGGAAACTGAAAGCATAGCATGTTTCTTAAGCCAAGGCGATAATACAAGTTACAAGCTTGGAGTTTTCAGGGAGGAATATTCTTACACATAATCAATCTATATCCAAGTATTCAACACTGAAGAGGCCTCTCATAAATCGGAGGTACCGAAGGGCAACGCTCGTTCATCTGGGCGTATGCCTCCAGAGTGTTGTATAGTGGAAGTTCCATTTTATACTCGCCCAAGATCTGGCAGAACGGGAGCTGATCCGCCTTGTTGTTACACCAACGTGGCAAGCGCGTCGCATTGCTCTCAAATATTTTGAGCATGTACGCATCTCTGATCTGCCACCACCAAAACAAGTCAATGTGAGCAGACAACGGTGAGTTAAACAGTCGTCTGTGAGGTTCTAAGAGTAACTACTCACCGTGAACTCTGTTACTTGAATGGAATTGGATACGGGACCAAATACTCCAGCTGCTTTGTACATTGCCAAAATAAAGGCCACACATGTTGTAGACTTACCATCACTGTAAACCCATTCGTCTTGTTCGGGAATAGTTAGTAACTGATCGAAAGTTATACCTCGCCTTTCAGTCTCAGCTAGAATTTCGTGCAGGCCAAGATCCTACAGGAAAATAAACAAGGTAAAGACATCAATATCGAGAGGAATCCAACAGATGTAGCTAAACCAGGAGGCATGCCATTTTCTTAACCACCAACATTCACATAACTCAGCCAAAAAGCCACAAGAAGCGATTTCCAATGCTATGCTATAATAATTGTCTAGCAACTCAATTCTATTTATCATAACAATCTTGTTTTAACCCTCTGATTGGATTTTAAGGTATATTCATATTGTAAGAGTTAATATGCAGGCCAGAAGAAGGAATCCTAAATCACATTTTATGAAATTATTCTTTACCACAAGACCCCAGCAGAGGTATTGATCATAGTTTAAGACGGTAGTTCTGCAATGATAAAATACTTCACCTGTGTCCCAAGCCGCATATTAAGAGCTTCATTCCACATGTTTGCAGCATATGCTGGCTGCATTCTGGTCCACATAGACATGATAGAGATGACCTGCAGGTAGTCTGGTGGTCAGTAACCTATCATTTGTGCAAAACATTAGATTTACACTTAGTTCATGCATGACTCAAAAAAGAGTAGAGGAATTGATATTTGTCAATGCCATGAAATCCATGAGAGAGAATAAAGCTCAGACCACTTAGTCTAAACTGAGAAAAGCATAGTTACCAAGTGAGCATCTAGTGGTGGAGGATAATTATCAGCTACAGTGTCAATCCAACTAAAGATCATGTTGTGGTAACCATATGGCTTGCCTGCCATCTCCCGAGCATACTCCCAGGCTGCAGTATTGTTAAACCTTGCACGTACATCGGGATGTAATGGTAACAAAGCAATTTGTGGATTAGAACTATCCTTGAGTGCCATTTCCCACCATTCGTCCCAAGGAATTACAGCAATAATTTCTTCACCCTGGAGCAGCAGTAAAGAGACAGGTCAGCTTATCAACATAAATATGACAATGCAATGATTTTACAGCTTCATAAGATTTCCCAACAAGGCAACAAGAACCCCTTATAAACCTTGCTCCAATAGCTTGAGCTAGAAGCTCTTACCGAACAAAATAAAAATACAACAAATTCTCAGATGCTTATCCATAACCAGAAGTCAAATCACATTCAATACGATTCAATCAGTGAACTTGGCATAATTTGACAGTTCCTATGTGCCACGTGTGTATTCACAAGGATACCACATACCTTTTCATTTTCATGTCCAGATTCACCAACCCAAAGATTACCCATTTCGTCCTTCAAGCATACAGCTGTATGTCCAGCAAATGCACCAGTAACCCACTTTTCCAGTGTCTCAAATCCACCCCAGCGTCCACGGATCTTTGATACAGCTAAGAAGTCACCAGAATGTACATCATCTGGATTGATGGTAGTACGCCATGGCTGATGGCGTTTTTCAAATGATGCACCCATGTGTTTTTCCAGGAAAGCTAGATTAGCACTCTGGCCCCATCCTGTGTTAGAAAATAGCGGCAAGATATCAACCAAGGACAAAAACGTCCCAAGCATTCCCGATGGCATAAGAAAAACTGAGATACCATGCTGCTTTACCTGCTCAGAATGTTCAAAATGTCAAACTTCTACTTTTTAAAGTAACCAACAATTATGAAGTAATAAGAAGACAAAAAGAACATGTGATTACGTATTCTACTTCAGCAGGTTCCTCCCATGATTCAATTTTTAGTGTGTGGTCTCGAGCAGAAAAATAATAATCCCAAGTGACCCTGTAAGGAGTTGCAAATACATACAAGTCCATACACGACCAGCTGTGCGCAGCTGCAGTCTGAAAGAGAGGTGATGTTAAATTTAACAGACAGCAGCATCAATAGACATTCTTATGCGACAAATACAACTACTTTCCCTAATGGATCAAATAACAGCTCAAATAAACGAAAATACGTACAAAATTACAAGAATGAACCAGCAGCACGAAAGTACAGGAGCATTCTTAAGAATAACAAATACAGTAGTGTTCGCTTTTGTGATGGATATAGTTTGAAGTTCAAATAATAAAAGCTTAGCTATTACTTCCGACATATACGCCACTCCTCTTAACAGGAGGCAGGGTCAAACGAAACTCTTATCTTCTAACAGAATAGTCCTTTCCAATATTCAGCAAATTTATGCACGTCAAGGTTCAAAAGCAAATGCACGAGATTACTATAACCCGGGGATAGTATGCCCCTAAAAATCCTAATTTTGCTTAAATTATAGCAATTTCAGCCAAATTAAAATTTCACAAAATGATTGTCACCAAATATATACGAGAACAGGAAGAGAATCGAGCTCAGACAGAAAGGTGGATGACGCCGCCTCCAATTCCTCTATCACCGGCGCTGGTGAACTCGATCTTCGCCTCGTTCTCGAAGAAACAGGCACCGTTCCACTTAATCGTCCCGTTTTCCGGCGCCAATGAACCGATATACTGTGGAAGCAAGTCGACGGCGCTGTGGATGTTGCTGAGCACGGGCCATGATACCTGACGCGGCAGCACCGGGAGCACGTCGGTGAATCTTACCGGCACCTTCAGTGCGCTCCCGAATTGAATCCGAACCCTACCCGACGAGAAGAAAGGACAAAACCACCGCCCTCTCTATCATAAGGCGGCATGCTTCGTGATGATCGGATGGAGCCCAAGTCAGCCGGAATTTGACAGTTGGGCCTTTAATTTCATCAACTGAAGGATTTTGGGGAAGGGTTTGATTGACGGAGTTAATGATTTGACACCTCTTTTTGATATTTTCTTCTCGTAGTGGAGTTTGGAGTATTTGTATGGAAAACGGATGTACAGGTGTCCACTATAACGGCCGTATTGATCGTGAAAGACAAAGACGAAGCCGAAGACTTCGCTCGAGGTGCAAACATACAATTTCCTTTTTAGTATAACTGAAGTGAAGCGAGTTAAACCTGCGAACGCAGCGAGTAGTTGTACGGATTTGTAATGAATTTCATTAACCCGAAAATTTTAGACAGGATTAAATGGACTTCTTTATCCAATAAATGCACAATCACACACACACACACAAATATATATATATATATAGGGGAGAGCTCCAATAAAAACTTTTTCCTATGTGTTAACTAGGAACCTATCCGAGCCCTTTATTTTTTTTCAATCGATGGATAAGATTAATTGATGATATGCAATATGATTATGTATATTTGTTTAAATTCGGCAGATATATCAACTTAACAGATTCCAAATTAAATGGGATCTTGTTTTCTTCAAATTTATTGGATATGCATATCGCATATTAAGTCTAAAAAAGAAAACAATCACTTAACTAATTTACTAAACTGTTATTTAATCAGAAACGTAAACTGCTATGGATAGATTTTTTATTTATATACGTTTAACTAATTCACTAAACTATTATCTATCATAATATCGCATATTTTGTGAGAAATATATAGATTCACATAACTAATTCACTAAACTATTATTTATCATATTATCGGATATTTTATGTATATTCATTATAATTAGATGTGTGATTCATCTCTTTATCATGTATATTTTATGTATATTCATTATAATTACTTTTTCTTCTTTTTCGTATAAGTATATGCAATGTTGCTTTTTTTAACTAACCTTGATGCTTTTAATATACTTAAAGTTTGCTTCCATCGTATAAAATATTATTTTGTAAACATCATTGTTGCTTTCTTTATCATACTTTAATGCTTACTGACTTATATTCAAATTGCTGCTAATGATATAATTTATAAATTCCAACATCATTTTTTGAATGCCTTTATTGATGTTACTGAACACTAGCTGCTTTCTTACAATGACATCATAGCTGCTTTTTTTAACTAATCTTAATGCTTTTATTGCGCTTGAGATTTGCTTGCAAACATCATAACTGCTTTCTTTATAATCCTTTAATGTGTACTGACTTATATTCAAATTACTCGTACCATTGTCGATATCCTCCACTCTAAGTTGGCGTTTAGGACCCATGAAAGAAGAATTTGCCTCTGAATATTTACGCCAACCTCTGTTTAATTTTCAATCAAAATCTCTTAATATTTACGCCAAAAACAGAATTTTATTGTTTAAAAAGAACGACTCTTAAGATTTAATTAAGCAGTTAATTACATAAAGATAGAAATTACCATTATCCCATAATTACCGCATGATATCATGATTACCCCATAATTACCGCATGATATCTTGATTATTTGATATGCCAAATCACCTTATAACCTCCAACGTTGACTAAGTAAATATATTTAGCAATCTATATTCTTAATCTAAATAGATAGCATCTTATACGTCTATATAAGTTTAATCAATGGTGTAAAATGGTTCCTAGTTAACACCTAAAGGTTGGTTTCTATTGTAACTCTCCCTATATATATATATATATATATATATATATATATATATATATATATATATATATAATCTTTAGAGTTTAGACATAAGCTCTAAACATCTTATAAACTGTTTTAATTTTTAAACAACCTACAGGCTCAACCAAACACCTACTAAATCTCCGAATCTCTGTGTCTACGGAAACCATACATATCAAGATCCCCGGCCAACTAAAGAGCAAGATCGCCTATATTTGAGCATCTTCGTTGCACGAACAGCTAGTTCACAACCCAAACAAGAAGCAATTAGAATAGCAAGGAAGGTATAGAGCGCTTTCTTCAACACAAAGAGGCTGCCTGAATGGATTGATCTGAATCTGCACAAGTCGTAAAATAGTCTTCAATGACACGAAAGTTGGAAGCTGCAACGGCTGCAGAAGTTCAATGTATTATAAAAAGAGACATACTTGTATTCTGGGAGCATTGCCTGTTACAGATCTTATACACGAAGCTGCTAGATGACAAGCTTCTTCGCAGTAATCCGAGAATACTGCTGGAACTTTGAGCTCCTTTAATAGTTCCTATGTGAAATTTGAGAAGTAAGCATCTGAGTATAATGTTTTGCGATAAAATACATTGCGCATATGCATACTCCTTATGGGTTCAAAACTTACAAGAGTAGGTAACCAGCTCTTGTAGGCAGCAACACCAGCGTTTGGGGCAATGATAATATGAGGAAAAGAATCCTACACAAACAAATCTAGTGAGAAATGAGTAAAGTCATTGATATGTAGATGGGAAGTTATACAGTGCTGGTCACAACCTGCAGTAATTCTCTGTAACAATGATGATAACAACCTGCATGAAGCCGTAATGTGATTGCAGAAGAGCGGCAAGTCTTTATCCTTTCTCGGTAACTATCAGCAGAAGATTGACACTCGCAGTCCATGTCATTACACCGAGCATAAGTATACAGATCAATCTTTTCACCGTGCCTGGTATACAAATAAGTAACATGTATAATCTATAGGATGATGAGTAGATCCCTCAGAGTTAATATCTCGAAACATAAGGCAGTAAGCATAATGTAGCTTTTTTTCATAGAAAACTGTGAAAAGCATTTTCACATGAGAATATATCTAGACCCGAACTAGCTTTGAAAAATCACTATGCCATTGAAATTTTCAAGAATGCTGCAAAGGGATTTTGGGAGAGACTTGCAAAGTAATTAAAAATATTATGCTTGAAGTTCCATCTTTGATAAAGAAGATTTTCTTATACTGTCTGCAGAGGTCTGAGGAAGCATAAAGTATAAGACACACTAGAAATCAGCCTACAAAATGATGCAAGTGGTTAGAAAAATTTGCATTACAGATCACTGCTCAGTTAATTGTTGCATTTGGCACAACAACTTCCATCTCATTGGTGCAAAGCATAAGGTGTTTTATACAGGCCTAACTTCAGGAAATGCTGATGGCTGAACAACTTAAGCATAACTAAAGAGGTGCATAGAGATGTAAATGTATGAGTTCTAGTCAAAGAGTAAAATGCAAGTTGGAAGTATATGCGCTTAATCCCGACCTGACGTGTTGGATTGCAGGTCCAACAAGATCTATGTACACCTTTACTCCGGGGAAGAGTGCTTGCAGTTCCGCAAACACTGCCAGTTGAAGAAGTTCCCTTTCTGGTCCTTTAAGAAGCAGTTAAACTAATGGTCAAGGGCAACACAATTGGACCATATACCAGAGAGAACAAAAATAAGAGAAAGTGATCATACAGGTAACAATCTACACCAACCACAATCAAGGGCAAACAAGTATCATGATTAACAAAACTCAAGTGATAGATCATAAGTTTTTGTTCATAGTAAGATTCAATGTCAAATTTCTAAAAACCAAGACCAAATCATATTGTTGGTTATTTTCATGTCTCATCTTCATTGCAGAATCATCAGCACATGTCAGTATGATCAAGAATATTTTACACTGCAAACAAGGGTTGCATGAAGCACAGCTGTAATTCTGGTGAATCTGAAATAATATTTGCCCCCATCTGTAGAACCCTTGGGAGTTCAACACAGAAAATTATAGCAGCATGACTTTACTTTAAATGCAACTACCAAACCATGATACCTAGATAATGTATTCGCAGTTTGTTGGAGAATTCAGGAAGCAAGTTTTCAAGAATTGCGAGCTGAATGGCCCGAAATATTGTTAAGGGCTGTAACAAACATAGTCATCATATTAGCATATATCACTTGTATTCAGTATTAGTAAACATCAAACATGCATGATAAAGAGTGTGTGTGTTTTACAACTTAAGGACAAGTTTTTTTCCCTCTCTTATACGAACATACACCTCAGATATACAGACAGCATACCCAATGAAGAAGTAAGGCAGCAGGGCTACAAAGACGGATGCACCTCCACTCGTAGTAGTCCTTCCAAGTAGTTAGGGTCTCGGGTACCGGAGAGGAAGGTCCTGGGCTATTAGCAAGTACTTGTAAGTACAATGCATAGCGCATAACAAGTAGTTTATAAGCAAGAGTGCATACCTCTGCAAGGACATAACTCACTTGAAAGATTCCAACTACTGATCAACCTACATAACATAATCCAAGAAACTAGCTGAATGACCATAAATCAAATCAATCTGAATGAACAAATAGCTCAAAAAACACAACTAACACTTGGCAGTATCTAGGATGTTCGGAATTAGAAGCCGAGACTCCTCCGCAGCTGCATTCACACATCCACATTCCTAAAAGGTGTATGCCATGCCTATTCAAAAATGAACACCTCGTACCCTACAACCAATACTATTCTCTTTTCAAAACGAAACAACCACGTAAAATTAATCAATAGAACTAATTACATAGAACCCTAAACTAGAAAACCTGGATTTGGATAGCTTCTCGGGTGAAAGTGAAAGGGAAATCATTCAGGATGTCAGCGCGCTTCATTTGCTGTTCCAACCTCTCACACTCTCTTTTATGCGCACTTCTGTGCGAAACCTACAAATTGTTAATCACAAAATTTAGTAGTAGAATAAAAGTTACTAAGAGTAACAATAAATTTTCTCCCAACCCTGCGGAAATAAAAAGGAGAAAAGGGAAACACCTGGTGAGCGACGGAACAGTAAGCAACAACTTGGCAACGTTGGCAGCGGCGGACGGGAGGGCCGCAGCACGGCGTTCGGCTGCCCTTTCCGGCGCATTCCATTTTTTTTCTGATGAGCAATTCGTCGCTTGCAAAGTGTCCTAATAGAAGCGCATATCTACAAACGATTTCTTTGCATACAGATTTTAATTCGTTATCGAACTTTTAAAGAAGTGGAAGAAAACGTTATTCAATCTTCATCTTATCCCTTCCAAATTCAAAAGAAGAAATAAATCAAGAAAAAAAGTAATTTTCGTAAGGTGTTCACAATTTGATTTAACAGTAAATCAAATCGGACAAAATCGTAATTGTGTTATTTTGATTTGGTTTACTGTTTGAAAGTTACAATTCTGATTTATGTTTGTTAGGAATTATAATTTACAGTTTAAATTTGGTTTTTAAAAAATATAAATCAAACAGATGTGGATGATTTTGTGCATTTCTTTATTGAACTGAGCCGACCAACCAAGGGAAAAAAATCAATAAAGCCCTAAACCTATTTATTTCTTTAATATATTAAGTTCCTATTATTATTATTATTATTATTATTATTATTATTATTATTATTATTATTATTATTATTATTATTATTATTATTATTATTATTATTATTATTATTATTATCATCTTGCTAACATGACATGAATAAAATGAAGATCATATCCGAATATGTTCATAGCGAATTAGAAGAAAATGAGTAGATCTCACGGACGACTTTATGTGTTTTCTATCTATCTTCATTAATATTAGCTCTATAATATTATTGCGAAAAATCATCTCTGACGTGGTAAGAATCTTGAGCAATTTAAGGCGAAAACATGTCAAGACATTGAAAAGGTGAAACATGTGCGTGTGTTGGCTGAGTGGTAGAGTGGTTAATCTTTCGGCGCTAAAGGTCTCGAGCTCGAGTTATCGTGTCGCTGTGGCTTTAAATTTTTGTATTAAATTAACCAAAAAAAATAAAAGGCTGAAACATGCTTGAAACAATAGAGTTTATTAAATCTACACAGCGAAGCAAAGTACATTGTTAGTCTCGTCGAGACATTTTCACATAAGTATCATGGACAAGAATTATAATTTGTGGCTAAAAGATACGCTCATTTTGGTTCTGTCAACGATGGAGCAAAATGGGAAGCATATCTGACAAATAGAGTTAGGTTTGGAAGCTCAAAGAAATATCAAAGACGATAAAATATCATGTCAGAAAGTCTAGCAAAAGAGTAAATCCGAAGCAAGATCCGAGAATCTCATGAAAGCTTAAGTCAGATCAGGCTCGATCCATAGGATCGAGTGAAAGACATGTTGATTATCGGCATCCAAACCTGAGCGTCTCTTGAAAGCCTACCTCAGATCTACCACGCACACGCTATAGACATTTTTGATCGATTTAAAGAAACTTAACCAAGGGATGCAGATTAAAAAATATCCTTGAAGATTCGATGATATCTATGAAGAGTTAAAGATATATATGTAGATAATGGAATACCTCCAAAGACATGCTCTTAGTTCCTCTATGAATAATTTATATCTCCTTGTAATAGACATAAAGATACATGCCTACACCTTCACATACTCTCTCAATTCAAGTTCTAAGCTTGTGCTCTTTTTTCTTCAATCGAGTTTTATATAGGGTTTTCCCATCAATGTTTTAACGACGCAACGTTCCAAGCTACTTTCCTTCAAATATTTTAAATAATATATACACACATTCGACTTTCTCTTATATATTTTTCAGTTGTTTCTATTAGTTCGTTAATTGTTTGTTAGTCGCTTATGGAAAGCTCAGACATTCACGATTCTTGTTAAATTTCCCTTATTCTTCGGCTGTTTGCTACCTCTATTACCAGATGCTTAATGCTTATTCATTTTCTTCATTTATTTAATAGTTTAGTATTTATTATTTTGAGGAAAAAACCCAACTCAACAAAAATTAAATCGCAAACTATACTATAATTAGATTAATTTTTTTTATTGTTGTTATTATTAGTATTATTGGATTTTTTAAGTTTATATAATATTAACTTGTATTCTTTCAAAATCTTAAACCTAATCATGTTCACCCATCTCGCCGCTCGTCCTCACTGAACCACTTTCATGCCATGTTTCACTTTCGTTCTAAGCACGACCCATGCCATCGCTTCCCACAACATGTCTTATAATTGTTCCTCATGTGTTCTAACTTTTTAAGTAAATTCTTTAATAATATAATACGTTGTTTATCTTTTAAAGGTTCTTAAATATTTGTTTTTATTATTATTATTATTAAGCTGAAAACAAAAATATATGTAAACGGCAAACCAAACATTTGTTTTGGTTTGGTTTTGTGTACTAATACAGTTTGATTTGGTTTACTAAAACCATCAAACCATATTTTATGGTTTGGTTTGATTTTGGTGGCTAACCGCGACACCCTAAAATTTCTCTATTAAGGACAACAACAATACAAATAAAATTGTAATTTATGACTTTGATAAATTATTGTCATTTGAAGTGAGAAAATAAATGTGAGGCATTTTTAAGTCCACATACAAATATTTTTTTAATAAAATGTGTAAGACCTATGATCGCTCAATTATCTGAAATTAAAATTAAATTAATAATATATTTATAATATTTGAATCCGAATCACAACCCATATCGTACTATATTACACAATATGCCCCATCTTAAAATGATTTGACAACTTGGTGATATGAGTTTTTAGTGCACTAAAAGAGTTAATTAGGGAGAAAAACACATAAATTTAGAAGAATATGATATTATATGAGTTAATTGGAGTTTGATTTACTATTTAATTTATTTCTCGTGTTTGTTGTATGCTATTACACGAGATTTCATAGATATGATTATCAAAAGAAAAAACACGCAACATATGGATTCTTCTAAGACAAACACACTCATCTGATCTTATTTGGATACTCGATCCATAATATGTCATTATATGTAAGTGACAATTCCTTTAAATAAAAGTGCAGTTTTCATCAAGAAAAATTATAGTAATTTTTTTAGTATATTGTATATCTTTATTAGAAACATAATTTATATAAAAGTCACAATTTTTCTAAATAATGTGACAATACTCATGAATAAAAATGACATTGTTTACGAATTAAAATGAATGGATTGGATCTGACTCATACCCACTACACAGTGGAACGCACGGGAGGCGCCTCTCCTTCTTATATGCCAAATGCAAACATGTTCCTATAAATTTATTCTTGTAAGGAAAGAGAACCATAGTGATTGAGCTCGGTCTTTCCTTTTATATACATCAAACTGAGGCCGAGCAAAGAGCTCAACAAAATCGAACCGATCAGTTGATTTTTTCTAATTTTGAAAATCGATGGTACTGATTCTGTGATTCAGGTTTGGCTCTCTCTCTCTCTCTCTCTCTCTATATATATATATATATATATATATATAAAACCAATTGAACGTGAGAATCCAAGAAGCTACGAAAATTCTTTACGAACAAAATGAATATCTTATGAAAGTTAATGAATACGCTGCGAAAGTTAACTAATCCAAAATTGAATTTTCACCGGGTTGAATCCCATGAGGCGAAAATTCTATTTTTTTATTCATTAACTTTCATTGCGTGTTTATTAACTTTCATAAAGATATTCATTTCTCATGCTCACAATAAAAATGGTTCTCACGTTAACCTCCCTATATATATATATATATATATATATAGAGAGAGAGAGAGAGTTTGGTTCAAATGGTAACCATTCTTATCCTAAAAGCGAGAACCATTCTTATCCTAAAACTAAGAACCAAATGAATTAGTTATGAAAGTTGATGAATCCGTTGAGAAACTTAATGAATTCAATAATTCGATTTTTCACCGGGTTCGAATCCCATGAGGGACGAAAATTTTATTTTTGGATTCGATAACTTTCCCAACGGATTCATCAACTTTCTTGTGAATTCATCATGTTTTGGTTCTCACGTTCTCACAATAAAATTGGTTCTCGTTAACCTCCCATATATATATATGGGAGGTTAACGTGAAACCATTTTATTGTGAGAACGTGAGAACTAAAACCGATGAATTCACGCGATGAAAGTTGATGAATTCACCGAAAATTATCAATCCAAAAATAAATTTTCGCCCTCATGGATTCAACCCGTGAAAAATCAATTTTAAATTCATTAACTTTCTCAGCGGATTCATCAACTTTCATAACTAATTCATTGATTCTTCTGGCTTTTAGGATAAGAATAGTTCTTATTGAACTAAACTCTATATATATATATATATATAATCAACTATTAACCGACAGAACTTATACATTAGAAAATAACTATCATTAATTGACTATATTATACAAATATTATATTAAGTTATTTACTAATTATTATTATTTCATTTAGAAGCTTATTCTAGTGAGATTATGCATTAAAAACTTACTACTTTGATCATTTTACGATCCGTGCTTTTAAAATTGTAGTATATTTTAAGCTATTTTTAAAAAATTCTAAAAAACAATGTGAGTTTCATTTATTATGATTTATGATTAACTGTTAGTGATTGATTAACGGGTTTCACTATTAAATTATTTGTTATAATATTTTTTATTTCTAATTTCATTGCTAATGATTAAGCGTACAAAATAAAAATCATATGGTTTTATTTATTTATTTCATGGGGAATCCTTAGTCTTTATCTTTGGTGTTCAATGGATAAACTCCACATTCATATACAAGAGTCTGTAAATCATATAGAATGAGTAAATCATATTTGAAAAATGGAGTATAGCAACTTATAACCTTTTAATTATAAGAATTCAATTTACCACTAAATCATCCTAAAATGATTTATTTATAAAACAAATGGTCTGTTAACAAATGTACGTGATAACAATAATGGTTTGTCACAAGCTGCCTCCACTTTAACTGGCAATGTACAACCTGTAGACCAACTTCATACTTAAAAATACAATAAAATTTATCTTGTACACATTATGGTACACACACACTCTTTTCCCACCTATTCTGAAAAATATTGAATTATTAAATTTAAATTTAAAATTTTCATTCGATAGATGCAAAATTTTAATTCCATAAGATGGTTTTAATGTAAAATCAATTTTTTAATAGATAAAAAATTAAATAAATGATTTTTCATTTAATAAAGTAGATTATAATTACGTATTATACCGAATAATAAGATCATTCTTAAAAATATTGGGCTTCTTCTTGTCCAACCAAAAACTTTATTAATTCTCATTAATTTGTTTTGGACCAGCGGTACCGGCTACCGGCCTTAACATTTATAGCACCAATGCACCATTTATTTATCTCATTAAATCATGACTCTTGAGATCAAATTTATAGGACTCTTTTGGCCCGAATCGTATCTTATATTTAGTGTTATAGTACCTACTATACACTTTTTTCAATTCTCATTAATTTGTTTTGGACCACCGGGCATAATAGGTGATAGCCTTAAGGCCCTTAACGTTTAGATAAAAACTTGGATTAGGGTAGTCCCACCATACGTTCACCCAAGCATATATTAATTATATATTATATATTAATTATAGTGAGTAAGGATAATTATATTTTATTAATTTATAATTAAATTTTATAATTTATAATTATAATTTATTGATTCACAATTAAAGTTTATTAATTCAAAGTTATAGATTATTATTCAAATAATGATTTATTAATTTATAATTAGGATTTATTAATTCACAATGAGGGTTTATTTTATTAATTCACAATTATGGTTTATTATTCAAAATTAGGACTTATTAATTCATAATTAGAGTTTATTAATTCCAATTAGGCTTTCTTAATTCAAAATTAAGATTTATTAATTCATAATTAGGGTTTATTAATTCTAATTAGGTTTTATTAATTCAAAATTAAGATTTATTAAATTTATAATTAAGATTTATTAAACTATTATTAAATTAATTCTATAATAATTAATCAAGCAAATAACTAACTAATTAATTAAGGTGATCCATGCCACATCGCAGGAGACCATCCTAACGTTTATTCAAAGACCATTTATCTCATTAAGTCATGATTTTGGTAATTAATTTTACGGATTTTTGGCTCGAAATTGTATCATATTTAGTGTTATATCTACTATATATTATGTACTTTCAGTTGATAAGATGTAATTCACATAAATATGTATATTGTTAAGGCTAACTTTATAGACTATGGGTGAACATGTCCTATCTCCACTAAATGATAAATGTCACATGAGACTTACATGTATATCAACATGATCAACAATATTAATATAAATATGTATATTGTTAATGAAACTTTCATATAGTATACTCCCTCCGTCCCCCATATTCCTTCCTAGTTTTTCTTTTTGGGACGAAACTATCTTTCCAACTTTACCCTCAATAATATTCTTTAATTACATCTTTTACCACCTATGTCCCACTACTATTTCTCTTTTCTACCATCAACAACCTATTTATTTACACCTTTTACCACCTATGGACCACCACTAACTAATTTAATATTACATTAATGTGGGACCCATATTCCACTCATAATACACTCAATAACTTTTATTAAAACCCGCACCCCATATTCCGGGGGACGGAGGTGATAGGATATGGCCCAACCTCTCGTGCCCATTAGCGTGCCCAAACGAGTGGGCGACCTAATCTTGCCTCTACCGGTTACGCCCAAACACGACCTCTAAACCCTAATCAAAACCCTAATTAAAGACTCGAGTCAAAGGCGAAGATCATGGGCAATTATGGTGAAGATCATGGTCATTCTGTAAGGATCGTGAGCCCGCCAATCGAGGATTCGTTATGCGTCTCGTTTATGTATAAATAGGAGTTAGATTGAAGGTAAAAGGTTAGCAAAATCTCGAACACTAAAGCTCTTTGAGATACTCATTGTAATAAAATTATAGTGAACATCTTGAGGATCATCGCCTCGTGGACGTTGATCTGATTCTTGATCGAACCACGTAAAAACTCCTGTGTTCTTTACTGCTTTTTCTAAATCTTGCATACTAACGTACGCAGATTTATCATTGGCGCCGTCTGTGGGAACTCTTTTTTGAACAAAAAGCTGTGTTTTCTACAATTTAATGGCAAGGACACGTGCAAACGCTAGTACTGCCGGCGATGTCGGTAACAACCGTGCAGAGGACGATCAGGTGGTCACACAGCGCCGGGGAAAGGGGATCGCGGACGCCACCAGCGGTCACACACCTGAGGGCTACATGGAGAATGCTTCCATACACCCTCAGGATGGCCGCCCCAACGAGGAGGAAGATGCCGACCTCAGTACCGGTGAACAGGAGGTTCACCGCTCCCACGAGGTCCTCGGTCGAGCAGTGTCCGAATTCCTCAACGCCAACCTCAATCAATTTCAGAGTTTCCTCAACCAGAGGACAAACGGAGCGGGCCCATCAAGAGTGCCCGAATTGGTGATTACAGGCAACCGAGGTCGTTCACCTCTTCGAACCAATCAACGTTCACCGCGGCACGATGACCGCCCCAATACCCGAGTTCATTCGCCTCGGTCAAACTATCGCAACCATTCGCCCTCATACCATCCGCGGAGCCGTTCTCCACCTCGGCGTAATGCCCATGCGACTGGGCGGGAGAGAAGAGAGGAAAGGCGGTCGAACTCCCCTGGAGGACGACGACGCCGCTATCGCTTCTCCCTCCTCCCAGAGAGATGGCAATGAGCTCCGGATTCGACCGGCACGGCCGGATTATCTCTCTTTCTCGAGGAGATTCGGATACACCCCCACACAATGATACTGTGCTCCAAATATCGCCGCATCGATGGTCTTGGAGATCCTTCGACTTCCTATTCGCCTATACCACTAACACGGCAAACCAGGATGGAAGATTTCCACATGTGTAAGGTCTTCCCGAGGTGCCGATCTCCAACGCCCGACGTTGGTTCACCTCGCTCGCGAGCAGCATCCATTGCTTCAAAGACCTCATGGATCGATTCAAATGGCGTTTTACCAAAAATGCCGCCTCAACAACCTTCATCCGATCTGCTTACAATCCGCGAGGACGGACGAGGCGATGTCGAATTTCGTCTCAAGATTCATCAAGGAGTCCTTAAAATAGATGAGTAATGATCTCACATCATCAACGCATTCGAGGACGGATCCGGCCAGTGCTCAATAAAGAGATCACCCGTGAACAACCAAAGACGGCTAGCAAACTTTGAATTTGGTGGACAACTTCGAAAGGGACGAGTCGGACCGGAAGAAGAGAGATCCGGGATGAGCAATGACTGAAAGAAGGAAGCCGAGGATTGAGGCCGAGGTCTCGAACTCCGGTGCGTTCGAGAGAATCAAAAGTCTAGTAGAATCAAGGTGGGACCTCGACCAAACCACAGCAATAGCGGCGCCCTGCTCAAATCCAGTATGAAATATTTGAGCTTCACCGAGCTCTTTCCAAACCCTCCTATGAAATGAGGATCCAAAAAAGTCAGCAGAAAGTATTGTGACTACCACCGTGGTACGGTCACGATACTGAAGACTGCAGGATCTTGAGCTCACAGATTGACGAGCTCGTCAAAGAAGGAAATAAAGAAGTAAATCGGCCGACCTGGGCGCAGAGGGAAAAATGGAGGTGGTAACAATCATGGACCGACCTCAACGGCAGCCCGACCGAAGATGACGAGACGAAGGTCCCAATGCAATGGAGCAGTGTCTATGCTATAACCGGATCGCCGTTGGTACGACGAGGTCGTCACTTAGAAATGAGGCTCGAGGCCGACCCGAGGAGCCGAAAAACAAGCGACTCGGGATGGAGAGAACATCGTGTTCTCCAAAGATGACCCAAGACCTAAGATTATGCCCACCAGACGCCATTACTATACAAGCCGTGGTGGGCAACAAGAACGCACATCGGGTCTACATTGACATCGAGCCTCCGTTAGCATCATATTCCGTAGCTGCTGGATAAACTTGATGTTGGAGGAATTATACATCCCGCACCTTCCCGCCATGAGCTTTACTCAGAGGCGGTTCAACCCGAGGTGTCATTACCTTCCTGCTTCTGTAGGACGTGCTCCTGTGCCTGGTCACCAAGGCTATTCAATTTTTCTTGGTCCGAGCTCCTCTCCATACAACATTATCCAGGAAGAGATTGGTTGTACGCAACAGGGCCGTCTGCTCCTGTACCACCTCACCATTAAGATACCCACCCGGTGGGGTGTTAAGCATTCGGGGTGACCAAACGGCTAAAGAATGCCTACGAGTCTCAACCCAAGATGCGGCCTTACCTCGTGCCTAGCAATTCTGAGAACCCTCGAAGTTGCCATCTCGGGATGACTGACCGAGAATCTTCACTATACTGACGATGACCCTTCCAAAGTTGTCAAGGTCGGCACCTGTGGTTCAATAATATTCGCCAACGGTCACGCACTTCTAAGGGAATACATGGATGTATTTGCATGGTCCCCACTGACATGACCGGGTCTCACGGAGCTTCATAACTCATCGTCTCAACATCGACCCGACCACTAAACCAGCCTCGGCAAAAGAAGAGAAGTTTTGCCGCAGAGCGCAGCCAGTCATAAGAGACGAGGCGACCCAACTCGTGAGGCTAAAATCAGACGAGGTCAAATACCCAACCCGGATGGCTAATCCGGTTGTGGTTCAAAGCCGAGAGGGACGACGCATGTGTCGACTATACCGACCTTAATAAACACCGCCCAAAGGATCATACCCTCCCGACATCGATGAAGGTGGAGGCATTGGTGGGACATGAGATCTTGATTTCTGGATTTATACTGAGGATACCACCAAGTCTGATGAACCCGGAGGACGCCCCAAAACAATGTTCATCATCGACTTGGTGTCTTTGCCACCGAAGATGCCTTTCGGTCGAAAACGCGGAGTTACCTACCAAAGGATGGTGGACGCGATCTTCAAAGATCACATAGGAAATCATTGAAGTCTCGCCGACGATATAGTAGTCAAAAGCAAAAAGGCGAGAATGCTACGTCGACCTCGAAACTATCCTCCAGCTCCTCGTGTCGGCCAACCTCAAGCTTAATCCCGAAGTGCACATTCGTGGTGAAGACGGGTAAATTCACGGGATGCTTTGGGTTTTCAAGAAGGCACAAGGCCAATCCTACCAAGGTGAAGACGAGTGCTCGACATGCAGTGCAAGAACCATCCGTGAAATACACAACTCACCGGATGCCAAACCGCCTCAATGATTCCTATCTCGAGCCGCCGAAGCGCCCTTCTTCAAGATCCCGAGGAGAGCTCCAGTTTCTCTGGCGGGAAGAACACTGTGTCGCCTTCGACACCAAGGAATATCTCGCCGACCGCTACCCTCAGCCGCCGCCCCGACCTGCCGGGCCTCCACGCCGACCTGCCGCCTTTGCACGCCTCGCCTCCCGACCGCCGAGTCTGCCTCTAAATGCCCTCTCACCGGACCCATTAGACGGAGCACTTGGCGTGATCGGCGCCCGCCTCCTCTTCGTGCTCTTCAACTATTGGACCACGGCCACCACTGAGACTCGTCATGGGTCGGGTATGCGTGCGTTTTAACGACCTCGTACATCCGCATGTACTTGTGATGGAGTCGGCGCGCTTTAAACTTCTTGCTATTAGGCCCATCCTCATCCTCAAGACCATGCCCTCCGCCAAGAAGCTCGAACTCGATCGTCGGCTTCGGATATGGTAGTTCCACCATCCGTGGATTACCTTCTCGTACTCTGCATGCTCTTCCGAGATCCGAGCCATTCCTTTCTTTGTAGCTCGAGCCGCCTCGCATTGCATCGGCCGTCCCTCGACCACATCACAGATAAATCACCCCGGACTTGAGTTGTGTGATCTTTAGCTTTAACGCCTCATTCTCGATCGGAGGCGGGCCACTTCTCGATCGGCCTCTTGATCTTCTTATTCAGGTCGGCGGTCGATGCCGAGTCGACATCCATTCTCGCCAAAACTTGGGTCAATTCGATGACCGACCTCCAAAGGTGTCACTTCTTCATCCTTCTCGGCGGAGCACCTGGACTTCTTTCGGCTTTGTCGTGAGCTCATGATCGAGTCCAAGTATTGAGATGTGGAATGCTAGAAATAAACAGACAAAACGCATTTCAAGAAATTGTGTCTATTATTCAAAGTAGAAGTTCAGACAAGCGGTCCTATCGACCCCGCAAATCGATCTATTACATTAGGTCCATCGACCTCGTGCTCATTCTTGGACTCACCAACCTCCCGCTGCGCCACTGCTGCCGCCGCTTCCTCCAACGGCCGCCGATATCCGGAAGGACGTCCGAACTCGGCCCCGCCTCCCGTTTCGGCTCACCTCAAGAAGGAATGCTTGAAGCTCTACGCCTTCATCTTCCTCAGATTCTGATCTCCGCCGTCGAGGTGAGTGAGGCGAGGATGCCAAGGTATCCACCACGGAACGAGGTCACCCCGCGATTATGCGGTATAATTCATACACACCACCCGAGGATCGACCTCGAACCAACCGTCTTGGGCCTTGTCAAAATCGAGCTTCTCGGCCAGCTTTTCCAGTGGGCGATATCACCGCGCCTCATTACACCGCCGGTCGGAGATGAAGGAGGAAAAGCTCTCCGACTCAATAAGCTCCGCTTGGCGAGCCCTCAAGATAGGTCCTCGCCTCGCCAAGAAGCATGCTGTCTGCATCGGCCTCTTCTCCGCCTCGGCCGCCTCCTCCTGGGCGCTTTCCACTTCGGCACGGGCCACCCGCAAGGCCCGATCCTTCTTTTCGGGCGCCGGCACCGCCTTTGAACTTCGGTCCCGCCTCAGCGGCGTCGGTATGGATTTAGCAAGAAATGAGCTTCGAGCTTGGCCGCTTTTCTCCACCGTCTCGTATCGCGAGGCGCCTCAAAGAACGAATCGGCCATGCGGTGCATCTCGCCCGCCACCGAGGCCGCGTCCCGAATATAAAACAGATTAGCAACGCAGAACGACAAAATTACAAACGAGAAGAGCGACTTATACCTTCGGGAAGGATAAAGGAGGCTGGAAGCCGGCACCTCTGCAAGGAACGGCCATGAACCTCTATCTCCGCCAGGCTCGAGGTCGCTGAGGTCCGTCAAGAAGTCTCTCGGCGTGCCCACCACCACCACGGCTGCTGGGTGGACTCGCCGCGCCGCTTCTTCTACCGCTCTCCTTCGCTCGGATGGTGCGGGCGCGTCGAGCCGTTATCTTAACTTCTCTCGGGGTCAATCTTCACCGCATCACGAATAATAATTTCGTTAGCACAACGAAATCGACGGAGAAGAATAAAATAAGAAGGTTGCCTCACCCAAATCGGACCACGATCCCGATGCCTCGACCTATAAACACTCACCACTTTGTTGGTCATCCTGGTATAATTAATTGATAATATCTCACCAAGATCATTCAACATTTCCTCCATATGGCCCGAGGCTCGATTTTCACGCCTTTTATTGTCATCGAGGCCCCACTGCACCTCGGATGCCCTCACCGCAGAAAGAAATATCTATTTTGCCAATGGGACACCTTCGGGGGTCGCTATCTTAAGCTTCAGCGAGGTGACGGATAATACACCCTCCTATGACTTGATGCTAAAAACGCATCAAGACTTCCAGAGAACTCCTCGCCTATGCCATAACAGACAAACCCTAGCCCCACCACCGACCTAATGGAGTTCGAGGTCGGTTGACATATGGGTATCCAAAATATTCTTGAAAGTTAAGGAAAATAGGGCAAAAGGAAACCTAAGTCCAATATCGAGCTATCTACATATATAGTAATAAATCCTCCGAGGGCCATCGCCTATCATCCGATTTCGCAGCACCACCATGCATCCTCCTAATATGGTATTTCTCGTAATCTCCAAAAGCTCCTCCGTCGTTAACGCCGACCTCGCCACGCCAATCCCGAGGCCGTCCCATACCGATGACACCGCGAACCCTGTAACTAAGTCCTATGGATTTACCTAAGCGGTTATGGCACATATAGTCCTTCACATCGAAAAATGGCGTCCGTAACCCGAAACCGAACCGAATTATCGGGCGAGAAGAGGAATGAGAAGATGAAGAATACATACTTACTTTTCTTGAGCGAGATATCCGACTTCTTCAACAAGTTTGAAGGAAGAATTGGAAAATTTCTACAAGTATGTTCTCCGAATAAAGCGTCAAGAAGAAAATGAACAGTTGCCTCATTTGGACCTATTTATAGGACAAATGGCGCCTAAAAGCTGCCGTTTCATTTATCACACGTGCCTATCTGCGATTGGATGTGTAGTCGACGCGCGCACGCTGTTCGAGCGCCCAACTACCGCCTCGCGCGCGTATGACGTACTCTATGGTAAGACAGATCGCGATCGATCACGTAATGATTACGTTGATCTCGTGAGGCTCGGACCTCGGACCACGCCCATGTCCGCCTGCACCGGCAGAGCCATTGTGTCGGACCTCGGCGTTCTCGAGCGCAGGAGCCATACAGTCGAGCCTCGCTTTCCTTCAAGAAGCGCCCATTCAAATCGGACCTCGGTGTCCCGCCAACCGACGTCGCCCTTACAAGAGAATCTCCTTCACGGACCTCACGTCCCTTCAGAGAGTCAAGCCGCTTGCACCGAACCCTGTAACCTATACAAACACCGCTATTCGGTCATAATTCGCTTCCTTTGCGCAAGAGATCGAGAACCTTCAACAACAACTTCGACCAAGCAACATCCCGCCTCGGCAGAAAGCACATTCTCCACTTCACCGACACGGCTATTCCTCGACTTTTCGGGCGGGCTATGATAGGATATGGCCCAACCTCTCAGCCCATTAGCGAGCCCAAACGAGTGGGCTCGACCTATCTTCGCCTACTCTACACGCGCCAAACACGACCTCTAAACCCTAATCAAAACCCTAATTAAAGACGCGAGTCAAAGGCGAAGATCATGGGCAATTATGGTGAAGATCATGGTCGATTCTGTAGGATCGTGAGCCCGCCAATCGAGGATTAGTTACAAGGTCTACGTTTATGTATAAATAGGAGTTAGATTGAAGGTAAAAGGGTTAGCAAAATCTTGAACACTAAAGCTCTTTGAGATACTCATTGTAATAAAATTATAGTGAACATCTTGAGGATCATCGCCTCCGTGGACGTAGATCTGATTCTTGATCGAACCACGTAAAAACTCATGTTTTCTTTACTGCTTTTTCTAAATCTTGCATACTAACGTACGCAGATTTATCAGAGGGAGTATATAGTTTCTATTCGTCTTTAAGTAAGGACGATTTTGAGACTTTATCTAAAGAGGTTAAAAGTATATCTTATTATAGTAGTCTAATTTATCAATTATTACATAATTGGAAAAAAAATCCCGTGGGTAAATTTTGTAGAGGCAAATAAAATAAATTATAAATTAAAAAGGAGTTGGTTATAGGTGTGAGTATTCATATTACAGTTTGATTTTTTTAGTAAAATCGAATTTATAGTTTTTTATAAAGAAAATTGAACCTTATCGAATTATCCGAATTACCTGAATCAAATGAGTCAATTTTTTATAAATAAAATCGAATCGAACAGAAAAATCGAAACACCCTACAAATCGAAAAATTGAGAATTATTTATAGATATATTTAATTAAAAATATAAATTTTTATTCTATTTTTATGATTATAGATAAAATTACGATTATACTTAATTTACTTAAATAAAATTAATATTTATCTATATGATTCGAATTTCAATTGTGTTCGATTTTGAAAAAATCAAACTAAATTGAATCGAAATAACCCTGAAAAAATCAAAACAAATTTAATATTTTGGCTTTCATTTGATAAATTATTGGATTTTTGGATATTTTAATAACCCTAAATGGTTAGGAAAAATTAGTCGAAGGCGACGATATGATATATGGAGTTGAATTTATCACGCGATGGCGATGGTGAGTTTAGTGCAAAGTCCAACCTAAAAATAAAGGAGTATGTTGCTAGGGTCCACCAAAAGATTTCGTTGGGAGCTCCAGATCTTCCTCTTTTCTCTATCTCCTTTTCTTCAATCAACTTATTTTTTCCATTGTTATCTTAATCTATTCTTAATCTTTATTTTTCTCTAGAAGGTAATCAATTGCAATAAGAAAGCAAAATGTTAATTTACATTTTGGAAATCGTGGGTTATGCTGCCTTCACCGCTTCACGGATATATGTTCTTTCTTTTCTATATTTATATTTTCACTGTATATGAATTCTATAAATAACAAAAATATCTAACACAACCATATACGACGTGATAGTAGGGAATATTAACTTTCTCCATCTCAAACTGGAGTGCTTTTTTATCCAATAGATTGCGTTAACTTATTTTCTTGCATTTTTAACTTTTTTTTCTGTTATAAAATTCTAGGACCGACTTCTCTTGCCCGCTCATCTTAATATGTACTTCCTCGGTTCTAACATTGTTGACTCTTTTTTATACATAGATTAAAAAGAGTTATATTATACAGAACTAGTGTGTGGTATGAAATTCGAAAAAAAAAATAGTGTAAAATTGTTTCATTTTTTGGAGCGGATTAACAATAGCAGAACAAATTCAAAAAGAAACACGAGCCAATAATAATGGGACGGGGGAGTATATATATTTTTAGCATCTATTTTGTTCAAGATTGTTGATATTAACATCGTAAAACATATGAGCTGTATTATATTTTGAACTACACTAAAACCTATATGATTAACCATACTGGGAACATGAGATTATATGACTTTAGAGATGCACTCCCTCCGTCCCAATATTCATGACACGTTTTCTTTTTTTTGGCTGTCCCATTAAGTTGGTCCGTTTCCAAAAAAAGAAACACTTTTTACACAAAAAATGTCTCGAATTTCGTGTCATCCACTACTTTACACGCAAAACACAAATCTCCTTAATCTACGTGTAAAAAAGAAACGTGTAATGAATATTGGGACGGATGGAGTATTATTAAGTCGATAAACAATTTTAAAAGTGCTTTACTAATTCAACAAGTGTTAATTAAATACCATTAGATTATTACATTTCTCTAATTAGTATGTGCAACGTATGCTTTGAAAAGACAAAAGCAGCAATAACAATTTTTTTTGCACTGACTAATAAATAATGCTTACTGCATAATAATTAAGGAGTAAAGTAATTATTTAGTCAAAGTAATATTGGAGCTTTTGGATGTAATCGGGAAAGTTAAAAATTATGTCCTACCAGATTATATTTCACAAGGGAAAAAAAGGTAACAGCTGGAAATATATTTTACAATTAAAATTCTCATAACACAGGTCGCAATTTTAAGAAAAAAGATTAATAATTGATTTATGATATCAATAGGACCATATATTTATATACATGATTTTTAAATGTTACTTTAATAATTTACATATATAATTATCTTTTTATCATCTTAGAGCATAGGCAAATATTAATAGATCCTATACTGTTCCGGGAATTGGATACTTTTATTAACTTATGGTTAACGATTTCAGCTCAGATGCTAATACTATACACACCTAAGTAAATATATATAAATTGAGCACGCATAAATTGAATGGAGTGCTATACTGTAATTAAATGAATATTTCTATAGATCCATCTCATTAAAACCAGAGCACATAATCACAAGTTCTAAACATAATCGAAGACCGAGAAATTTTCCCTTTAATTAATTTTATTTTCATAGATGGTAAATGAATCCCTAACTTCAAACTAGCAGCTCATTAAAATCCCCAACCAACAAAATTACGACACAAAATCTTCGGAGACAAGACCGAATCCATATCCATGATTCGACAATTACGATGTCCAAAATTATCAGTGCAAAATCCATAATTTATTTATTACCACGACGACCGCCCAAATCCACCTCGCTTTGATGACTCGTCTACGGCCGTTAATTCTCCCTAGCTCTAATTCCCGACGGCTTCCATCAGCCTAATCTTCAAAAAGCAACCCTTGATTTATCTAAATACATAGGAGTAAACCGAGCTCATCGCGCGGTCAAATTAAATGTTTTTAATTCTAAATTACTAATTCTTAATTAATTGAACTAAGTAGGTAGAATAAATAAAACGCCTTCTAGTTGCACCTCAAAATCCCGCGAAAAGTTGCGCCTCGGAGAAACCCTCAAAATCTCTCTCGTGGATATGGAAATCGGATCACCACCAAAGTGGATTACAGAATCTCAGCCCTATGCTTTTATATATTAAAAAGTAGATTTCGCCAGATATGATTTCGAAGACTCACAATTTTTTCATATATAACACACACAAATATAAGTGGGGTGAATAGGACGTCCGGTATCATATATATGATTCGGACAGATTGACCATTATATGTGCATTTTTCTTACAGCATTTTCTCTGTCCGTGTTCTCATTTTTTTTCTCTGCCATTCTTTTATGGTAATGTGCTTGTGTTTGAGCTTCTGAGCTGCAAGATTTGAGGTTTTCTTCATCTGGGCCGTTGGGAATTTTCTTGAAGATGGCTAAAAATGGTTTCTTTTCGAGATTGAGGAGATTGGAGAAGGGGCAAGGAGTGGATGATTTGTCTCATGAAGTTCATGTGTTAGCTGTGGATGACAGTCTTGTTGATAGGAAAGTGATTGAGAGATTGCTCAAAATCACTTCTTGCAAAGGTAAGAATTGTTTTTTCTTGAATTTGGTGTGAAAGTGGAGAATTTGGGCTTTTCTTCTGTTTTTGATGTGATGAAATTTTGTGAGAATTTGGTCTTAATCTTGTTTGTATGTGTTGGTGCAGTGACAGCAGTGGATAGTGGGAGGAGAGCTTTGCAGTTTCTGGGATTGGATGAGAGTGAAAACTCTGTTGGTTTGGATGTAAGTGTGGACAGTATATGAAAATCAATGCCTTTATTTTTTGTAAAGTTTATCTTTTATTCATTTTTTGGGTTATCGTATGTTGAATTGACGAACTTTTTTTTGTTTTTTCAGGGATTAAAGGTAGATCTGATAATCACAGATTATTGCATGCCTGGAATGACAGGCTATGAGTTGCTGAAAAAGATTAAGGTTGGAAGCTATCTACATTATGTTCTGCTCTCCGCAGTTGTAAATAGATAAATTGATACACAATTTTCATAGATGACATGAGCTAAATTTATTTGTTTTGTCTGAACAGGGTTCATCAACTTTTCGAGAAATCCCAGTTGTAATCATGTCTTCTGAAAACGTTTTGAGTCGGATTGACAGGTAATTTTCTACTTTCTTGGTTTTATTTGGGCTTCCAATCTAATCAACTGAAGTTTTAGTCATAAGAAACATGATAGATTAGAATAATTCACTCCAAAACCAAGAACTTTGACTTTTTAAGTGCTGTTTCTGTTGCTCAACATTATATTAGTGTCGATAATTTATTCTAAGTCGGAATGTCCACCCTTAATCTTGATCATACATAGTTTATGTGTGACTACAATCAGTGACTCGACAACCACCGTTAATATCTAAGCATTAATTGGAAGAAGCTAAACTAATTTAGTGCTGCAATATTAAATCTTATGCGGGACCCTAAAAATTTGTAAAATTGGGGAGACAAACTGTAATGTTTTGATGAGTACCAAAAAAATAGCATTGGATCCTTCATCAAAAGCATGTAAAAAGTAGTTAGAGCAACCATAGACCATAAATTTGTGGGAACAACTTTTCTATTCCCTTGTGCTTTATATATTTTATTTATATCGTTTCAAAAACTTTGGTCCCCATTTCCAGTTTTGAATCCAAAAGGCAGCATAGTTCCATAACTGATCCTAAAGGCTATATAGACTAGAATATGAATGAGTTATACAGCTAGATACCCAATTCTTGAATTTCTATCTCAATTTAGAAGTAATTAAGCTGTTGATTTAATTTGTTTTATCTTGGTATATCTCAGATGTTTGGAAGAAGGTGCTGAAGATTTCATAGTAAAGCCTGTGAAACTGTCTGATGTCAAAAGACTAAAAATGTGTATGCTTGGAGAGGGATTGAGGCTTCACAAGAGGAAACTAGAAGAGCAATGTGATCTCTCTCGAGACGACACAATTTCAAGCCCATCGCCCTCTCTAGACGACGTCTCATCAAGCCCATCGCCTCCATCCATTGCGTCACCGTGCTCACCAAGGTCATTCTCGTCTTTACCTTCAAGCCCGACTTCGCCCACGCCTCCCGATTCCCCAACAAGGCGATTCAAAGCCAGCAACGAGAGCTGAGAATGCGCGTAAACGAGTAGCATAGGACGAGCCAGACGGCCCTCGTTGATGTAAGGTTTTTCCCATTGACAGTTTTTGTTCCAAACCTGCATCACAAATTAAGGCAGAAGAGTTGAGAGATGATCAAAGAGGGAAGAGATTGACTTTTGTGTCATGGTGAAATTTGGTTTGAGATTAAGAAAATTGTTGGGTGACCGGTGCATTGTGGTTGGCATTGAAAATAAAATGGGATATAGATTGATTTGATTCGGATACGGTGTTTTTATTTTAATGTGAATTCTTGTCTGCTAAAAGGAATATTGGATTCGGATTTGAGCTAGACATGTTCAAGTGTTCCCTTTTGGGATTTTTCTCTCTTTTAAATTATTGGAGGGAGGGGCCTTTATTTTTGTATTCAGTTTGATTTGTTGGTTGCAATAACAAGAATTTCCATGCTGTCACGCCTTAGACAAACGAATCTTTTGCTACAGCTGCCCACGCCCTACATCACTTCAAATAAAATTTAATTTTTGTGAAAACCTTTTAATTTTCACCATAACCCAATCATGCATTAATTTTATAAGTAAAATACATTTACTTTGTATTATTACAATAAAATAAATTTTATTATAACTCAATCCTATATATATATATATATATATATATATATAATATTTATATATTATACATTGAAATCCAACGGTGGGATTTAGCATTAAAAGTTCCTAAATGTGGAAGATTGGAATTTTTCGGATTCTCTATTTCCTTGTTGTGCATGGCTACCTTCTTCTTCTTTTGGTTTATTGTTGTTGTATTTTTGCTTTTGTCAGTTTTAATCAAAACCTAATCACGGTATGAGTAAATCCTATTAAACAAAAAATAAATAACTCTTTTTTTAGTTGAGGGAATGAGAAGCAATTTTTAACACATCGGAAATTATTCAACTTTTATCAAAAAAACTTGTGCTATACCATCTACTAAAAAAATGTGAAACATTGAAATTTTGAAAATTTTAAAGAAAGATGTGAAAAAGTGCCGTGTAGAGTCGGAATAGGATTGTAGATCAAAAGATAAACAGAAATCAGAAATTGTAAAACGTAAAATCAACACGATGATATACGTGATTCACCAACGTTGTGTTAGCTACATCCACGGGCAGAACCGGAGAACAGATTATATTAATCGGAGATGAGAAGTACGGATTACAGATTGTAGGGAGTGATTATTTTGGTGAAGAGATCAGCGGAAAAAAAAAAACAGCGATTGAACACCGAAAAAAAAACCAAAATGCATTCGCAAAAGACGTCTACTATAACCGCTAACAATTCACGCCTCGAGCACAACTTGCTAGCATATGTCGCGAGCATCCTTCATGAAAGCACCCTTCAATAATTTCAAGTCATAATTTAACAATCTCCACCTCGACTTGAATTCTCCTTTCGACGCATCATTACAATGCCGGATGACCGACTTCTCAAATCTCTTTCCAGACGCATCATTACAATGCCAGATAGCCAAACTTCTCCTTCGCGCCTCGAGTTTACCCTCATTGGGCAACTAATGATTGTGACGTTTAGCAAGTCCAAACAAAGGTCGAAACTTGCTATGAGGAACCGACTTGGTGAACATATCGCCAGGATTATCGGCGGTACCACCACCTTCATCACCGGATTCTCTTTCTTCTCTCGTAAAATGATACCTCACGTCAATATGCTTGGTCCTCTCGTGATGGACCCGATCCTTAGCTAAACAGATAGCACTCAAGCTATCACGTAAAATAAGAGTTGATCATGATGTAGACCCGGATCACCGACTAACCCTTTTAGCCGATTCCTCCTGGCGACTTTCATCAATGCCGTATACTGCTCAAAGAGTTGACAAAGTAACTGCAGCCTGCAAAGTTGCTTTCCAACTAATAACAGAACCACCAAAAGTGAAAACATAACCGGTCATAGACCTCCTGCAGTCCACATCACCAGCATAATCAGAATCAGAATAGCCAGTCACGGTACAATGAACATTACCTCCATAGATGAGACCGACATTAGATGTACCTCTCAGGTACCGGAAGATCCTCTTCACAGCCTGCCAATGTTCCTTTCCAGGTTGACTCATGAACCTGCTGACAACACTAACAAAGCATGTGCAAGATCCGGTCTAGTACAGACCATGGCGTACATCAAACTCCCTACTGCATTAGAGTACGGGACTCGAGACATGTACTCATTTTCAGCTTCAGATTTTGGTGCATATTCAGAGGATAAATGAATATTTGCTTTTCGTAGTATCAATAGGCATGGCGGTAGACATGCCAAATCTTGACAATATCTTCCGAATGTAGCTCTTACGTGACAAGAAAAGCTTCCTCCGCCCCCTTCCCTATAGATCTCCATACCCGAATTTTCTTAGTGCACCTGCATCCTTCATGTCAAATTCAAAGACCGAGTAAGTCCTTCGACTTTTGTATATCGATTTGGACTTAGCAACCACGAGCATATCATCCACGTCTGTAACCGGATAGATCATAGAACAATCATCGCTTTGCTATGATAAACACAAGAATCATACGGACTCTGTTGTAACCCAACCGGAGCATATAGTACAAACCTCTTGTACCATCGCCTTGAGACCGCTTTAGTCCATATAAGGACTTCTTCAACTTGCAAACATAGTCTTCCTTTCCGTAATATGAAATCCTCTCGGTGAGTCATATAAATATCATCTTCCGTAATTCCATGTAGAAAGGTTGTCTTCACGTCCAATTGCTCAAGTTCAGATTCGATGTGCCACCATTGCTAGTAACACCGATGGAAGTATGTCGACCACCGGTGAAAATATCTCACTATAGTCAACCCTCCTTCGTGTGAACCTCTTGCAACTAGTCGAGCCTTGATCGGATACCCTCAAAGCAGTGTGGTACCTCTTCTTCTTGAAAATCCATTTGCAAGTGACAATTCTTCTCCCCAGCCGCTTGACCACCTCCCAAGTCATATTCTCGCCAATGACTCCATTTCTTCTCCCATTCAATGAGCCATTTAGAGGAGTCACCACCAAACAGCTCTTTATATGTGGATGGCTCGTTTGGAGATGGTTCGTCCTCTTCCACCTCATCGACTTGTAAGGCATAAGTCACCATATCCTCAAACCGATACCTCGAAGGAGGTTTCACGCCGCTCTCCGGCCTGTGAACAACTATGCTCGTTTGCGAGCATCCGATGGACGCCCGAGCTAGTTTCAAGATCGAATGGGTATCTCGAACCATCGCTCTCTGTAATGGTAGTATGTTGATGATCATCTCCACCTTGGGTTGTAATTTACTCACATCGGGGTAACTTGTAGCTCCACCGCTTATCAACACTACTACAATTTTCTACAACAAGAAGCTTCGACAAGGGGTTAAGCATAGAATTTTCATCAAATACAACATTTCGACTCAAGATGACTCGACTCTCGAGAAGATGACCAAATTCTATAACCCTTAACTCCATCCCCGCACCCCACAAATATACCCTTCTTAGCACGTGGTTCTAATTTCCCCTCATTTACATGATAATACACAATAGAACCAAAAGCTTTTAACAATATAATCTGCAGGTTTGCTGACCATACCTCATAGGGTGTCTTGCGATCAATGCCGGTGTGAGGCCACGATTGATCGATAGCACGCCGTGCTTACGCCTCTGCCAAAACCTTCTTGCTAAACCAAAGATTAGAGAGCATGCATCTCGCCTTCTCCAACAAGGTCTCGATTCATACGTTCGCCACACCATTCTGCTGCGGTGTATCTCGATGGTGTGATGACGAGCAATGCCTCATCCCCGCAGAACTCGTTGAACTCACCAATGTAATTCCAAACCATTATCGCCGGAGTCTCGATCTTCTTTCCATTTGATTCTCTACCAAGGCCTTCCAACGCTCAATCGTTTGAAAGCTTCACTCTTATGTTTCATCATAATCACCCAAGTCATTCTTGAGTAATCATCAATCACGGATACAAAGTATCCGCTACCTCAATAGATTCAACTCGAGACGGACCCCAACAATCCATATGGATGTAATCAAGAATCCCCTTGGTCTGATGAACACCCTTCTTTGGAAATTTGGTACGGTGGAGCTTCCCAAAGACGCAATGTTCGCAGAATTCAAGATTCTGCACTTGATGCCCAGATAGAAAATCCCGCTTCGACAGAATTTGCATCCCTTTCTCTCCCATATGCCCAAGCCTCATATGCCACAGTCGGGTCATATCCTTAGCTTGAACCTCAGATGATGCAACAGAAACAGAACCTGTCACGACAGAACCTCTCAAGAAATATAAGGTTCCACGCTTGCCGCCGTGAGAACCACCTTGAACCCTCGATAAATATTCACGACTCCACCTTCGCCTTGAAATCGAAACCCTCGCTATCAAGTAGCTAAGAGATATCGATTCTTCGTCATCTGTGGAACATGTCGGACGTCGCTCAAAGTGCATAAAACCCCATCATGTGTCCCGATCGATTGAGCCAATCCCAACAACTTTGCAGACAAAGACTATTGGGCCATAGTAACATTGCCACCATCTATCTCGCTCATAAGTCGAGAAACACCCTCGCTAGAACAAATATGGTAGGATGCTCCGAATCTAGAACCCACACACCATTGTGATGTGATAGTTCATCAGCAACCAGAGCAAGATCTTCTTCGAACTCCGTCATTCTCACCACACCATGGACCCGTGATGTACCCAGCACTTTCTCCCGTGATGCTTCTTCTTCTTAGGACAATCATTTTTCCAATGTCCTAGTTCTTTACAGTAGTTGCAAATATCATCGGATTTAGGACCTCTGAAATTTTTATAGTTCGACTTCTTTTTCTTGCCAAACATCTTATACCCTTTACCCGTAACATTCAACCCGGATGCCTGATTTTCTGTAATAGAACCCGAACCAGATGCCTGTTGACGATCTTCCCTACTGTGAAGAGCAGACCAAAAGTCTTCTAAAGACAGATTATCTTTCCCCGTAATAAAGGTGTAATACCCCGAATATTTAAACGCCTAATTACGATAATAATTTCGTAAATTAGAGTATTGTTATGATAATTTGATTATTAATATATCGAATAATGATTTCGATTATTGTTGGAATAATAAATTTCTATGTTTTATTCACAAATAAATGTGAATCGAGGAATACGATTATATAACGTATTTCAACAGTATTATTTCTACGTCGATTATGTATCGATGATTAAATGCTCGTGATATTTTCTAAGTTTTAAGCTTAGAATTTAATTCCATTATTATTGGAATGATTTAAGAAAGTGATTACGACTTTATTACGACAATTTTGAGATGAGTCGATATTTAACGTTTTGAAACGTTTCAAACGTTAACGTTTTGAGATGACTTGAGAATCAAGTCTAACGATAAAGGAATTATGATATTTAAATTCCTATGATTATTTTATATAATTAGAATATTATTTAGCATTGAATTAATGCTAGAAAATTTTGGAAATTATATTTGTGATTATTTAAGATTCTCGAAAACCTTAAATCGAGAATTAGGGTTTTCTACATATGGATTAATTCCAATAATTTTTCCTATGATATAAATTATCATTTAGGATATATATTATGCTATATATCTACTTATGGCATGAAAAATTAAAATTTTGGGCAATTAAATTTCAAAGTGTCGTGTACCATATTATCATTGAACATGTTTTGCTATCTTTACTTGATATATATATATATATATATATATATATATATTTACGTAAGTCAGTGTTTCTAATTACACAAAGACCAAGTAAATTCAATGATCAAGTGGATGCTTGTGTAATAGTGAGGGTCAGATATTATCGACTACAAACGAGGTTGTAAGATTTTCATAAACTCTTTGATGATGTATTTATGCATTTGGGAATGTGTATGACTTTAGCATGGTGTAAGACAAAAAAATGCTTTCCTTTGTAAATTTTAGAGATGGTAGACGCGTGTATCCAAAGCCAAGAGAATTATTTTGTTTTGTTCAAAATGTGTAAGATCACTTACTATGGTGATGTATTAAAATGGTGTGTCATCAATTAAAGAGTCTTGCATGCAAAAATGAGAGGGAGCCGACGGCTCCTAGTATCTATAGGATTTAATTGTTTTGCTTCTTTCAAAAAGCTTTGTGTAAGTGCATTAAAAAAATTGTAAGTGATGATGTATTACCTTGATGAGTCATAAAGTTTTTTTTTAAAAAAAGACTCCCAATCCTTGCTTGTGTAATAAGAAGACGGAGAGAGAGAGAGATAGGATTTGAGTTATAAGTGTTTGGTTTTCCATAAGTAAATTTAATACATCAAAACAAAACATTTTCTCTCCCCAAGATACTACACTGCCGTGAGCTTTCCATAGAAAAAAGCTTGAATGTTCATCAACTCTCTTCACCAAAGTCTTGATCTTTAATCCTTGAGCATTAAATCCAAACCGTTAAAAAGGTTAGATATCGAACGAGCTTCGATTGTACGTTAAAATTTTTAATATTCAATGGTTCGATTTTAATATACAAGCATGTGTTCTTGTGAATAAAATTTTGCAAGTATGTTTTATTGTGTATTAATTATGTTATACATGATAATATGTTCATATTGATGTTTTATTGGAAGCTAAGCATATATTATAAATTGTTTTGATATGATCGAATTTTCTAAGGTTTGATTTAATGTTGGATTCATGATATATATTAGCTAGGGAACACATTGTGATTAAATTGGAATTTTTAAAAATCATATGCTAATAGTTAGATGAATACCGAAAATGAAAAAAAAAATGTATGTTGATGCACAAATTTATTTAAGTGTTATTATAGCATGATGTTGGTCTATAGCATTTATTAATTGATATGTGAATTTATCAGAATTTTTAAGGATTTATTGTTCATATTTTCAAAAATTTCGAGAGCCATAGGTGTTGGTATCATGATTTGTAAGTTGATATTGATTAATATTATGATGTTATATTGTTACATAATGATGTTTAGGCATAGTGTAAATTTTGTAGAAATTTTATAAAAATGTTTGCTATGTGTTGATGAAGAACCGAAAACTATAATGATAATACATTGATGTAGGATTTAATAATGTTGGACTTTGAGTTACAAATATGTTATAGATTGATGTTGGGGCCTTGTATAATTTAATTAGAATTTTAGGAAATTACTTGATAATTGTTTGCAAATTTTCGAGACTTTTAGTAGTGAAAATGTAATGCCCAAATTTTTTTCTATAGTTAATGTTAATTCATATTAGTGATACTATGATAAAATAGTACACTATATGAATTTAGAAAAAAATTTGGAACAAAGTTTGAGAAATTGTAATATAGCCGTGAGCTATATTGTGGAAATAAGGAATTTTAATTCCTTTTTAATCAAGAATAATAATTTATTATATGTCTAAAATTTTATTAGACATAAGTGAAATTTTGAGAATTATTAAACATAGAATATTATGTTTAAGACGAAACGTTATATTAAATAACGTTAAAAGCATAAAATAATGCTTAAAGTATTAAAAGATTAATATTGAAAGAAAATATTAATCAGATTTATCGATTTGCGTGAAAAATCGAGAATTGAAAAGAAATCGATTGAAAATCGATTTATATTGAATTTATTCATTAAAATGGGATTTATTTAAGATTTATAATGAAAAGTCAAAATGGTTGACTTTCGAAATTAACGCATTTAAATACGTTCGTTAAATACGCTAATACGTGAAAAACGACACTTTTATCCGAATATCTCAATAATGAGAAAAGATTTGAATTGAAATCATTTTATTGAATAACGTTATTATACGTTAATTATTTAACCTAAAAGGTTAAAATAAGACTGTAGATCATATTACGTCTCTCTCGAGATACGAGAATTATTTTTATTGAAATACGCATTGAAACGACGTATTAAAGTTTATTAAAACTTCGAGTTATTATTATTTATCAAAGTTGAATGAACTTTGAAAATCTCGAAAAGCGTGCCAATATGCTAAACGTAAATTTTTGCGTAAAGGTGAGACGTGAAGGCTCACACGCAACCAGAGGAGAGCACGCGTATCGAAAATCGAAGTTTAAAAGTAAAGGTGGGCTTTACTATACTCAAACTGGTAGAATTTATCAAATGATTTATTTATGATGCTTTATTGCAAGCAAATATTTATGAACCGATTTATTTAATTACCGCCCAAAATGTTTATGTTTTACGATGTATCCAATCCATGATTGTTGATGCATAATGTTGGTAGCTCCCACTTTACGACATGCTTGAATTCGTATTCTTGAAGACCCCGAGGATGATGGAGAATTCGTATCCCGTCTTGAGATGGCCTGGATTTTGTGCACCGATTATTTTGTGATGTGTGCCGAAAAGGTGCTCGGCCGGTCACGGCGTCTGTGAGAGAGGCCCTCCAAAGTAGGAATTGTTGTGGAATGAATTATTGTGGTGGATATGGATCATACATACAAGGAAAATGTCTCACAGATTTAATCTTTATGGAAAATGAAAGAAAATATTTAGTAAGCACGAGTATTTTGAATTGAAACCTCGTGTTTCTACCGTGATGGAGCGAGTAATTCAAATGTGATAAATTATTTTGCATGAGCCATCGAGTGCAATCTTGTACTCACCGCATGTTTGTTTTAAATGTGCGAGTTGAGCGATGATGGATGGAGATGTGTCGGAGCGGTGAACCCCTTTTGAATACGATATATATTAGAAACTTGAATACACATCGTCATATGTGTATTCACACGCTTTCACCGCAATTGAATTTATTTATATTATGATGTTGATTAGTTGAATACTCCCAGAACATATGAGTGCTTTTATATATATATTTGATCGATCTTAATTTCGTAAGGGAAATAAATGCGCAAGAACACCAAGGATTTACGTGGTTCGATCTATGAATAAGATCTACGTCCACGGGGAGAGAGAGAGATTCGTGTATTGAATGTGTAAGAAGCGATTACAAAGAGTGTGAATGATCTATTTCGTCTAATCTAGCCTCTATTTATACACAAATATAATGAGTTTGACTCCAATTCGAAGTCTTATCCCATTAGGATTCGAAGTCTTCTCCCATTAGATTCAAGTCTTCCCATTAGGATTCAAAGTCTTCTCCATTAGATTCTTTTAGATACGGCCGAGCCTTCGCGTTCCCACCGGTTTTAGAGTCTTCTTGGTCGAACTTGTCCAGCCGAGCTTGATGTCGCTTACTTGTATTGGGCCCGATGCTTGGGCCTGGTAGTTGGGTCAGATCCTATCACAACCCCCAAAAGACGCAGGTTTAGGTCGTTGGATTGGGGTTGTTTATGACGGCGGGCGTGAACGATCCGCTGACATTCTTTTCTCGGGCCCGACTTTGTGTGTGTCAATGCTTCCGATGTCGTATATCGTATGCCGTGCTTGCGAGACGCCCGCCGAGGTCACATGTGCTTGTTTGTATCTCTTGCCGAGGTGTTCGCTTCACCGACGAGGCATTATCGCCGAGGTCTTCGACCGCTTCACCGACGGGCGTTGTCGAGGTCTTCTTGCCGGCTTCACCGACGAGGCGTTATGCCGAGGTCTTCTGACTGACTTCACCTGACGAGGCGTTATGCCGAGGTCTTCTGACTGACTTCACCGACGGGCGTTAGCGAGGTCTTCGACCGACTTCACCGACGGGCGTTAAGCGAGGTCTTCGACCGCTTCACCGATGGGCGTTAAGTCGAGGTCTTCGACCGCTTCACCCGCCGAGGTGTTAGCCGAGGTCTTCGGATCGCTTCACCGACGAGGCGCTCACCGAGGTCTTCGACGGGCTTCACCGACGAGGCGCAGGCCGAGGTTTTCGACCGCTTCACCGACGGGCGTTAGCCGAGGTCTTCGACCGGCTTCACCGACGGGCGCTCACCGAGGTCTTCGACAGGCTTCACCGCCGAGGCGCTGGTTTCACCCGACGGCGCGTTAGGCGAGGTCTTCTTACGGCTTAACCCGACGGGCGTTAGTCGAGGTCTTCGACCGCTTCACCGCCGAGGTGTTGACGAGGTGAGGTAGGATTAGTATAGATGAGTCTTCGAATCCCGATTTTTCGCGGATTGGCTCGCCTTTTCCCGATCCGCTCCGTCCTCGTAATATGTAACCTGTACATCTTTTGTTAATAAGAATGATTTCTTTGCTTCGTGTTGACTTTGTTTTGAACAAGAGTAATATGCGGGTAGTTCTTCCTCGTAGAGTTCCGTCAAATAAACGGGGAATCCGCCCCGCACGAAGGTAGTGGTTCCTTTTTTTGCCGAGGTCGTCGGGAGGGTGGTCCCTCGCTCACATAGAGAGAACGCTCGAACTAAACGAAGGTAGTCCGATCTCGTATGTAGGAATGGTTCCTGCTTTTTGCCGAGGTCGTCGGGAGGGTGGTTCCTTCGCTCACAGAGAGAACGCTCAAATAAACGAAGGTAGTCTGATCTCGTATGTAGGAATGGTTCCTGTTTTTTGCCGAGGTCGTCGGGAGGGGTGGTCCCCTTCGTCTACATAGAGAGAACGCTCCGAAATAAACGAAGGTAGTCTGATCTCGTATGTAGGAATGGTTCTCTTTTTGCCGAGGTCATCGGGAGGGGTGGTCCCCTTCATCTACATAGAGAGAACGCTCCGAAATAAACGAAGGTAGTCTGATCTCGTATGTAGGCATGCGCGCGTTTACATTCGTATGAAACGAATGTAATCTGACCTCCGTCGAGGGAATTGGTCCTCCGTAGAGGATATATGGTGAAGATCAATTATGCATTGGTGACAAATAAAACATGCAAAAATAAAAGACGACGCGACCACCAAATAAGACCCGGACTCTAAACAGACTTTAAGACACGATCGAGCAGGACTCGACCTTTGTCACCTATGCATAATATCTCTTCGATGAATGATGTGCCATCGTTGGGTAATTGCTCACCGACAATTAGGCGAGCTTGTAGGCCCTTTGCCGAGGACTTTGTCGACCTTGGTGAAGGTCCTTCCCATGGCTTCCACTTGCCGAGCTGTGCGGCTTTGTCGACTTCATTATTTCGAGTACGAGGTCGTCCACTTGGAATTGTCGGGTTTTAACACGCTGGTTGTAATACCGAGCTACTTGTTGCTTGTACCGCTTCCTCGATGTAGGCGAGGTCTCTTTTCTTCGAGTAGTCTAGATCACCGTAGATTTTCCCCATTTGCTTCGGCAGAGAAGTCAATGGTACGGGACTCGATCTCGATCTCGCAGGATCACCGCTTCGCTTTTTCCCAACATTTGGCTCACGACGACTTGAGAGTCGTGAACTTGCACGGCTCAGATCCGGAGACTTTGAGCGAGGCGAAGTCCCGCGATCGATGCTTCATACTCCACTCGTTGTTCGTATTTTGAATGTGAACCGCCGAGTAGCGATCTCGGGTCGCTCGGGCCTGGGAGTAAGATACCGCTCCGCTATTTTTTTCCCGGCCCCCGTCAACGAGAGTTGCCAAGACTCGGTGTTTCAACCATGGGTTCGGCTTGCATCGTCTCGACACGGACTCGGTGGGCTTCGGTTTTCGGACGGTTAGCCTCGCAAGGAATCCGCTGGCTTGACCTTTGATGGCCTGTGGGGCAGAAGGATATATCGTCCTCGCCCGATTCGATTGCCCATTTCACGATTCTCCCGAGGCTTGGGCTCGTCAATACTTGCGAAGTGGGTAGTCAATGAGGACTTGTATGGGATGTGCATGGAAGTATGGACGAGACTCGCTCGCGTTTACCAATGCTAAGCAAGCTTCTCCAAGGTCGATACCTCGCTTCCGGCCTTTAGTGCTCGGTGATGAAATACACCGAGTCGACGTCCTTCTTCTCGCATCAAGACTACACTTATGGATTCGTCCGAGGCGGCGAGGTAGAGGAAAAGGACCTCTGCTTTTTCGACTGACTGGCTCGGCTTGGCGACCGTCCCCTGTCTTCTTCAAGGATCCGTCCCGAACCAAAGATTCTATTTCACCCATGAGCTCTTTGCACTCTTCGATGTCGTGCCGTAATCGTCATGGAATGAGCAGATTTATCCATGGGTCGGCACTCTTCCCTTGTCATCGGTCGAGGCTTCTAACAGTTTCATATGGAGTGCGTAGATCTCGCCCCGGCCGTCAATGGGGTGTATCGAGGTCGCCCGAGGCGTCGCGGACCGAGCCTGGACTTTATCGGACGATGTAATCTGTCCAAGGCGCTTCGCCGGCCTTGGTTCCGATCTTCCCTTCCTTCGTCTCTTCTTCCTCTTTCCGAAGGTCCTGCCTTGTCTGCTTCGCGCTTTCTCTTGTCAGCCTCGTCCGCTTTGGCGAACCGGTTGGCTATGCGCCACAGCTCTGTTGCAGTACGAGGCTCGTACTTGACGATCTCTCGGTATAAGGCCCCCGGCAAGATGCCGTTTTGGAAGGCCGAGATGACTAACAGTCGCTCACGCTTCGACCTTCAAGCACCCTTGTTAAACCTTGTCATGAAGTCGCCGATGGACTCATTACGGCTTTGCCTTTATGGTGAGGAGGTGTCCGATGACGTTGATTCCGCTTTTGGAAGAACCTTCGGTGGAAGGCAGCCATCGTCGCGATAGAGCCGATGCTTCCGTAGGTAGATCGTCGAACCACCGCGGGCGTTGTCGACGAGTAACTCCGGAAGAGTTTACACATACGAACCGAAATGAGCCGTTGGTTGATCATGTTGTATTGAACCGCGAGAGGAAGTTCTGTGGATCTCTCACCGTCGTGGGGCGATGCTTGGTACCCGTATTTTTCCGAGAGAAGTGTTGAGTATTCTATTTGAGAACGGGTGACTATCTTCCGTATCCATCGGCCGCCTCGAGATTGGGACGGAGTTCGCGATCGAACTCTTTTGGTGATTCGGATCGGCCTCGTGGCGACCATGGTCGAACTTGTTTCACGGTTCGACCGCCCGGCGGCGACCGACGCCTTCCTCCGTGATGCTCGCCTCGAGAGCGGGCGGAGTTCGCTGATCGAACTCGCTTTGGCGATCGGGTCGGCCCGTGGCGATCCCGACGTTCTTTCCCGCGCCGCTCGCCTCGGGCGGTCGGTTTGGGCCCCGACCTCTTGTTGTGGTGCCTCGCCCTAGACGAGGCTTGGCGTTCTCGCCGTGACGTGGCCGACCACGTGCTTCCCGAGGTACCGAGAAAGCTCTCCTTATTTTTCGAGAAACCTCGACAGCGTCGTCGAGTTTATCTCGCCGAGCCGGAGGTTCTCCTCGATTGTCATAGCGACCTTCATTGTTCGGTGTCCTCCTTCTTCCCGCGAGGGGATCGCTCGCCGCTAGCGCTCGGGGACCCTTCGGGGTTCCTTCTCTGATTGGGCTCTTCCCGAGCAGAGCTCGGCGTGCCCTACCGCCATCAGCGCTGTTGTTGCCGGCGATGATCCTTGAAGTATGACTCCTGGTGTACCTTGTCATGATTGTTTCCCTGTAAACGATGGTTGATCGAAAGCACAAAATTTCGGTTCCCACAGACGGCGCCAGTGATCGATCTTAATTTCGTAAGGGAAATAAATGCGCAAGAACACCAAGGATTTACGTGGTTCGATCTATGAATAAGATCTACGTCCACGGGGAGAGAGAGAGATTCGTGTATCAATGTGTAAGCGATTACAAAGAGTGTGAATGATCTATTTCGCCTAATCTAGCCTCTATTTATACACAAATATAATGAGTTTGACTCAATTCAAGTCTTATCCCATTAGATTCAAGTCTTCTCCCATTAGATTCAAGTCTTCTCCCATTAGGATTCAAAGTCTTCCCATTAGATTCTTTTAGATACGGCCGAGCCTTCGCTGCTCCCACCGGTTTTAGGAGTCTTCGTGGGCGAACTTGTCCGTGCCGAGCTTGATGTCGCTTACTTGTATTGGGCCCGATGCTTGGGCCCGGTAGTTGGGCCGTATCCTATCAATATTGATTAAAGCTTCCTTGATTTTAATTCCAGTATTAGCCCCTGCTAAATCGTATTTAGGGTTTAGGGGTCATCACATAAAGGACTCAACAAAATTTTCATATGAAGCAGGCAATGATACCAACAAAATTAAAGCAAAGATCTTCATCATCAACTTTAACATCAATATTTCGCAAGTCTAACAAAATCTTATTCAATGTATCAAGATGATCCCAGAGATGTACCTTCCGCATACGCAGACGAACGACGTTGCTTGAAGCAACTTGTTGGTTAAAGACTTTGTCATGTACAAGCTCTCCAACTTCTTCCAGAGACCGATGGTCATTTCGATCGGCAACTTCGATGAGCACGCCATCTGGACGGACAAAGATGATAGTCGAGTGAGCCTTTTCCTCCGCAGCATCCCACTCGACATCATCAACTTCTCCTCTCGGTTTATCGACAACGGAGCCCACAAACTTTGTTGTTTGAGCAACGAACGATTTTGATCCGCCATAGACCAAAACTATTTCTCCTGAACTTGTCGACTTTTACGTTAAACGCAGACATCTTTTGAATGGAACAAATCCTAACAAAGGCGGACAAAGAACTCGAAGCTCGATACCACTTGTAGAGTCGGAATAGGATTGTAGATCAAAAGATAAACAAATCGAAATTGTAAACGTAAATCAACACGAAGATATACGTGGTTCACCAACGTTGTGTTAGCTACATCCACGCGTAACCTAGAACAAATTATATTAATCGGAGATGAGAAGTACAGATTACAGATTATAGGGAGTGATTATTTTGGTGAAGAGAACAGCGGAAAAAAAAACAGCGATTGAACACCGAAAAAAAACCAAAATGCATTCGCAAAAGACGTCTACTATAACCGCTAACAATTCACGCCTCTCGAGCACAACTTGCTAGCATATGTCGCGAGCATCCTTCGCGAGCACCCTTCAGCGAATTTCAAGTCATAATTTAACATGCCGAGATGGCATCGTCCCAAACAAAAAACGCTTAGGAGCCGGCAGCCCCGAAGGTCGTGCTGCCCCATTTAATATTTAAAGTAAATTATATGAAAAACTTATATGAAACTGTTTTACGAGCAAAAATGATTTTACGTGAGATCTCGTCATGATATTTTATACTCTCCTTCTCTAGTTTTGAACTTAGAGCGGTTAGCAACCAGCAAGGGACTTAGGGTCGACCAAAGTCCCCTCAAACTAATGTTTTTTTGTTACACTTATAAAAAAAAGGCAAATTATACACTCACTTTTTATAAAATGCATAAATTATAGCAATTTCGCTCCTATACCAATTCAAAATTAGATTATTATTTAAGGATGATCTCCTATGCGGACGTCCGCATATACGAATATTTATACTTTTTTCAGTATAAATGATAATTTCAATATAAATAATGTTTTCAACTTACAGTCTAAAAAATAAATGATACGTTTCTTCAATTTAAATGACACTTTTGTTAAAATTAAATGATATTTTTATCCGTCCACACCGTGTGAATGGATGTACAGGATTTGTATATTATTTAATATTTCAATTTTCTATTTATTAATTTTATAATATATATAAAATAAAGGTGAAAAAAGACCGCACCCAACCCGTCACTATCGGCTGACGACCACCTGCGCCATCGCCTACCGCCGCGCTTCGCAACAACAAACCACATATCCAACACAGCTGTTGCAATCCACCACCACCTCAACCATCTGCAAATCCACCATCACCATCGTGCTGAGTTGCAAATGCTCGAATCCTTCCATACTCGAATGAAACGCTCGACGTTCGGACACGTGCAATCGAGCATCGAGTGGCAATGAGGCGGAGAGCATTCCAGATCCGTGAGGCGGTGAGGCAATTTGATAATCTACCATTAACCCCGAAAGAAATTTCTTTACGATACTCGAAATTCGAGTAGTAGTCTATTTCAATTAAATTTTCTGTGTTGTTACGGTAAGAATACGATCATGATGAGTGCAGTGGTTAAGTCTTTGTGGGTCGGCCCAAACCTCGCAGGTCACAACATTGGGTTGGCTACTAATTAAATATATCAAGATACGTATTCTGGAGTTAATGGCATATTCTTTATTCATCAAATAAAAAATGATCAAATCTATTACGTATTAGATTGGTTTTATTGATAGGTACAAAAGCTTTGGGTTGGACCAGAACATAGTTTCGAATATTTGGTGGTCCAAAATATAACGACCTTTCAGTTTCACAGGCCGGCAACCCAAATCAAATCTGTCTTAGCTGCTTAATTCCTTCATAATTATTCATTCTTCTTATTTTTTTAATTTCCCTAATTTGTATTTTTGTCGTTACTTAAAATGGTCTTTATATATCTTCTGGCAAATTCTTAGAATTTTCCAAGTCCAAAGAAATTAAGAGCGAAAACGACGTCTTTGTGTAGAACTTAGTGAGGACATGTAAAATTTTCTTTCTTACTCACTACATGTATTTCATAAGTTGCTATTAGACATTAGGAAAAAGACATTATTGCTTTACTATATGGGAATGCACACATCAATTACTGTTGTTGTATGAAATAGTATCTTCTAAATACTTATGTTTGAAAGTGAGATAATAAAGTATTCAATAATTTAATCATACAGTTAATTCCATATCAACCATTGCTGTGCAAATTCATAACTTCAACAACAAAAACAAAAGGGAGCATGATTGTAATATTCAAATTTTGTAATGACTAGTATTTTTTTTGTTATATAAGGTAAGGAAAATGCCATGAGAGTGTAAGAAGAATGAAACAAATTTATCAAAACAACGTAATTTTAGGTGACACAAATGTTACACACATAAACATGTGGGATAGAAGACCTCATTCTAGTTCGTTCATAGGTATTATTTGATATGATTAATTTGGAGTACTTCTTTTTGTCATCCATATATATATATATATATATATATATATATATATATATATATATAGGGAGGTTCCAACGAGAACTCATTTTTATTGTGAGAACGTGAGAACAAAAATAAGACGTTGAAGATGATGAATCAAACAAAATTATCAATCTAAAAAACTAAAACTTTCTAAAATTGTTCGAACAACAAAATAATTTTTGAATTCATTAACTTTCTCAACGGATTCATCAACTTTCATAACTAATTCATCTTCAACGCCTTTTAGGATACTAATGGTTCTTATTGAACAAAACTCTATCTATATATCTCTCTCTTCTCTCTCTATATATATATATATATATATATATATATATATATATATACTTGATAAAAGAACAGAAAAATAATTGAATTCTTAATCTTACTTGAAATAGGTAATTGGATTAAACTTTTAGATACATTGAATAACTTATTTACAGTAGATCAATAAATGAGAAGCCACAAACTTTGAAAAGACATTTACCATATCATCATGAAACCTTTGGAAACTAATTTCAGCACATATAAGAATAACTTTCGCAGCGACCAAAACTGCACCATTCAATGTCACCTACCCAAAACTCTGAAAATAAATAGCCTACAAAAGTTTGAGTTTTGTAAACTGAAGTTATAAAAAATTTAAAAACTATCATATAATTCATTTAAACTAGTTCCCAAAAAGTCAAAGCAATCTGGAAATGCACTAAAGAATAAAGGAGATATTTCATTTCATGAGTATTAGTTTGTTGACTTAAAAAAAATACCAAATTTTCAAACACTAGATTTATAGATTTTTCTCTTTTTCAACCACTTTATAATGCAAATTTTTGAGAACGCTAAGTGGCTAACTTAAGCTTTCATTTTCGTGCAACCACTTCATTACTTTGGGTTTTATTTTTATTTTTTAAGAATCTAAAACCTTTATTTGGAACAAAGTTTTACGGCTTACGCTGTTTTCACTCGATTCTCCATTATATAGTATTGCATAATCTTTGCCTCTAAAATTATTCTAGAATGTGTTATTTAGACTGCAAAATTAACGTTTTCTGTATTCTATTATATTTATTATAGTAGGAGGAGAAAAAGATTACTCCATTATATGAACTAGCTGGGTGAATTAAATGCGATTGTGTGATGGGAAGTAAATGGAAGTTCATTAGTTATTAAATAACTTAAGTTTTCGCTGACTAAGTTACATACATATATAAAAAACATTAAAATTGTAACAGAAAAAACGCAGTTTGAAGAATCAACAATCTTTTTTATAGTTCCAGTAAAACATAACAAGAAAGAATGTAAACAATATTTTTTCCTTCTGTTGTTACTTGAATAACTTATATTCATGCTATTTCGAGTGATAATTTAAATAGATAAAAGACTAATTTACCACAAACATTAATGAATTGAACATTTATTAACTTATATTTCGTATAATCCTTCAAATATCTAATATTATGTATTACTCGTAATCTAATATATCACCCAAAATATACTCCTAAAAGTTATTGTTGAAGAGCGCAAGGTTTGCCTAAAACACACCTATGACTACCAGTGGTTGCAAATTTCTCTTCTTAGATGATGTTTGGCTGAGCTTATAAGCTCTTGAAAACAGCTTATAAGCTGTTTAAGAACTTATAAGTTACTGCAAAGTGTTTGGTAAAATAAGCTCCTAAACAGTTTATAAACTGTGAAAATAAACTCCAACGGCTTATAAGTTCCCCTAAAAATAAGTTGCTCAACCCCCAACTTATTTTTTCATAAACTTATAAGTAATCGTGAATTGACCAAAATAACCTTATTATAATTCGTTATTTCCTACATATACACTACTAATTTCACCTCTCGTCAATTTTATCTCTCTAACTATGATTTTTTCTCACTAACTCACGATTTTTGTAAAGGGCCAGTAAAGTACTTAGGTGAACCACCCCAATTTGCAAAAGAACATTCTCAACTTCATTCTCATTACGATTACAAGATAGAAATACCCAAATCTCTTAATCCCATCCAAAAACGAACTTAATTACTAAATCTCAATTGTTAAGAAAATAATTTCCTAGCATCTTCTATTTCACGACGGAGAACGATTTAATAAGAAAAATAGACTATTTCATAACTAGAAAGACCACAACTTGACTTTTTCCAATGGCTTATGACCTAATTCCCTAAAACCTGACGGAAAAAGATTGTCTGCTTTGATGAAGTCTCCCTTCTGAGTTCTGACTTTCTCGTATTGTTACGTGCAAGACATCGCTGTCACTTTCTTAATCCCCACCATTGATATTATTATCCCACGTTTATTAATTAAAAAAATCACATAATTTGTGGTAAGTTGCACTAATGCTACTAATTCAACGCCGAAACTTACTTAAGATGAAATCAAGAAGGCTTCCACCGATGCCAATTCACACAATTAACATTAAATTAACCCTAATCAAAATAGTTTACTTTTCATGACGAAGGTTTCCAATTTCACCGCCACCAGTTCATACAATTAGTAATAAATTAACCCTAATCGAAATAGTTTACTTGATCGGTGTATAAAGTCCAAGGCAACATAAGGGTATTTTGGTCATTGCAGTGAGGAAGGCTTCTAAAGCATACCAAATCAACCACCAACTGCTCTCGTTTGACACTTTCAGCAACCAAACCAAACAAACTAAAAAAAAAACAGAGAGAGAAAAACACGAGTATCATCAAGCAATGATCAAAACACAACAGCAAATTTCAAGAACTCTCCAATTTCTTACAACCTTTGATCATGGCTGCAACATTTCTTTGTTTCTTCTTTCTCATCATCATCTCTCATATTCCAGAATTTTATTCTAAGCAAAACATCGAGACCTTCTATCCATATTCTCCACCACCTCTCCCGTCTATCGTTCCGCCGTCGCCGGCTCCTGACCTGCCTAGCTCCCTCCCTCCACCAACCGGCCCGGCAGTTCCGCCGCCGCGTAGGTCGTCGACGAAGGCGGCGGTGGGAAGAGCGATAGGTGTGACAGCTGCAAGCACCGTGGTTTTATCAGGGCTTCTTTTGTTTCTGATCATGAGGTATAATTCGCGGCGGAAGAGGGAGGAAAATCCTTCCACTTCCACCGCCGCCGCCGCCGCCACTGCAAATGCAAGGAGTAATGGTGCGGCGTCGCAAAGCAGCTTTACGCGATACGGCGGTAATGTGAAGGGGCTGATTGTCGACGAGAATGGTTTGGATGTTTTGTATTGGAGGAATTTGCAGGAGGGAGAGAACCACACTGGTTTCAAGAAAAAGAATTTCAAGAGCTTGAGAGAAGAGCAGCAAGAAGAGGAGAAGAGAGTTGTTAGTGAGAGAGAAAGAGAGAGGAAGAGCAAACCGCCGGTGCAAGAGGTTCCTCTGCTTCGAGGGAAATCCTCCACTTCTCAGAGCCAAATATGGACACAAGAAAAAGATGATCAGATCATTGACAAAGCGCCTTCGTTTTCAAACGGTGTTGCTTTCAAAGTTGAGAAGCAAATTTCATCTATTGGAGTTATGCAGAATGGACCGCCGCCGCTTCCTCCGCCGCCAGGCGCGCCGTGGCTACAACCGTCGCGTCTCTCTGCACCAGCACCAGCAGCAGCGGCGGTGGCAGTTGTTGGGGCAATTCCTAATGATAAAACGGCCGCAGCACCACCACCTCCGCCACCTATTCCATCAAATAGAGGTCCTTCTCCACCACCACCACCATCAGCAGTAGCAGCAGCTTCATCGATGAAGCCGCCACCGCCTAATAAGCGTTCGTCTTCAATCGGAGAAAGCTCTGCGAGTGAGAAGGTGAAACTGAAACCCTTGCACTGGGATAAGGTCAATCCAAACGTCGAGCATTCCATGGTGTGGGACAAAATCGATAAGGGCTCGTTCAAGTAACCATCATCACTGATTCTCACCAAACTTTTTATAACTTTATTTTGTAAATAAGTTAAAATAAAATTCATACTCACCTTGTTTCTGTGGCAATGCAGGTTTGATGGAGACCTAATGGAAGCCCTCTTCGGCTCCGTCGCGGTGAACAGAAAATCCCCGCGCGGCGACAGCCCATCACCGAGTCCATTAAGCAACAAATCCGGCCCTCCGTCGCAGATATTCATCCTCGACACTCGAAAATCACAAAACACGGCGATCGTGCTGAAATCCCTCGCCCTCTCCCGCAAGGAAATCATCGATGCCCTAATCGACGGCCGCGGCCTAAGCGGCGACACAATCGAAAAACTAACCAAAATCGCCCCAACAGACGACGAAGCCTCCGAGATCATCGCCTTCGACGGCGATCCCAGTCGGCTCGCCGACGCCGAATCCTTCCTCTATCACCTCCTCAAATCCGTCCCCACCGCCTTCAGCAGGTTCAACACCATGCTCTTCCGATCAAACTACGATTCCGAGGTTTCCAACATCAAGGAATCGTTGAATTCGCTCGAAGCAGCCTGCAAGGAGCTGAGAACTCGCGGACTCTTCTTGAAGCTTCTAGAAGCAGTGCTCAAGGCCGGCAACCGGCTGAATGCGGGGACGGCGAGAGGAAATGCGCAAGCATTCAATCTCACAGCCCTCAGAAAACTCTCCGACGTCAAAAGCTCCGACGGGAAGACGACGCTGCTTCAATTCGTCGTGCAGGAAGTCGTCCGCGCAGAGGGGAAGCGCTGCGCGCTCAGCAGAAATCGAAGTCTGAGCAGGCAGAGCAGCAAAGGCGGCGGCGATAACGCGGTTCCGAAAGACGATAGAGAGAGAGTACATGATGCTGGGTTTGCCGGTGATCGGCGGCCTGAGCGCCGAGTTTTTAAACGTGAAGAAGGCGGCGGCGTTGGACTACGACACGCTTGCGAAATCCATCGCCGCACTAGCCGCTCAGGTGAGCGAAATACGAAGTGTTCTGCAGCAATGCGGCGGCGATAATGGAGGATTTGAGCGCGAAATGATAGGGTTTCTCGATACGGCGGAGTTGGAGATGAGAGTGGTGAGAGAAGAGGAAGCGAGGGCGATGGAGCTGGTGAAGAAGACGACGGATTACTATCAAGCTGGATCTTCCAAGGATAAAGGGGCGAATCCGTTCCAGCTGTTCGTGATCGTTAGGGATTTCTTGGGGATGGTTGATCAGGTGTGTATAGAGATTGCGAGGAATGTACAGAAGAGGAAATCTGCGCCCGCGTCCATTGCGGGATCTTCGTCGCCGGGGTCGCCGAGGGTGTTCAGGTTCCCCAAACTTCCGGCCAATTTCATGTCGGACAACTCCAAGAGCGGCGGCTCCAGTGATTCCGACAGCGAGTCGGAGGCACGGTAATAAGCTCGAGTTGTGTACAGACAGGAAAAAGCGTAATTGGTTCTGATATTTGATTTTTGCAAATGTAACATTCTTATTCAATCTTATTAGTTAATTTGCACAGGAAGGAAAACGGTTCAAAATTATTCATTTTGGTTCCTCATACATTTTTAATCTGATCATTAATCATTTAGCATTTGGTTTGTTAGAATTGATTTAATATTAAAATCTAAAAATATGAAGGACGGCTCAAAATTCTAATTGGAGGGCCAAATCTAAAAGGAAAAATACCAAAAAAATATCGCACCATTTTGAACTTTTTCTCAATAATATCACCCTTCTCAATTTTCATAAGAAAGAAAACTTCACTCACTTTTTTATCAAATTGATACACAATGTTCAATAACGATACATAATCAATTTTCAGCATTAAAATGTTTATGCATTCATTTGAAGGTGACGTGGAACACCACATCGATATGGCAACGGATGGGTAAGCCTTCCAATGCTGATAAATTGGCCTCATGCCATTTATAAAAGACAAAATCAGCCAGCCTCGCTCACCGCCAGTCACCTTGTTTTTTGTTAAAATAATTATATATTAATTATAGTAAGTAAGGATAATTAGATTGTTAATTTATAATTAAATTTATTAATGTAATTATAATGTTTAATTCAAAATTAGAATTTATTAATTCATAATTATGGTTTATTAATTCATAATTATGGTTTATTAATTCAAAGTTAGGTTTATTAATTCACAATTAGGGTTTATTATTTATAATTAGGGTTTATTAATTCAAAATATGGTTTATTATTCAAATTTATGGTTTATTAATTTCAAATATGGTTTATTAATTGAAAAGTAGGGTTTATTAATTTATTAATTCATATTTAGGGTTTATTAATTCATGATTAGATTTATTAATTCACAATTAGAGTTTATTAATTCAAAATTAAGATATATTAATTCAAAATTATTATTTATTAATTTATAATTAAAGTTTATTAAACTAATTAATTTTAATTAGAATCATTTTAATTAATTAACTAATTAAAATTAATTAATTAATTAAGATTGATTAATTAATTAACTAATTAGGGTGGGTCTCACTGTGCACGCACTGTACACGGGCACGCACAGGAGACCACCCCATATAAAAATATGTTCAGTTGTGTATCAGTTTGATAAAAAGGATATTGAATAATTAATCTTGTGATATTACTGAAGAAATGTTGATACAGGATGTCCAATTTGATAACTATTAAAAAACGTAAATTTATTTTAAGTTGTCAAAATCAGACAAAAATATCATTAAGTACGTTTTGATGTTTATTTGTACATTAAATGTTTGCAGGGGCGTTAGCCGTAGACTGTAGTATTACAAACCTTACTTTCTCGTTAGTTGATTGCTCGCACAGGGCAACAAACATCTGTAACGAATTGAATGCCTGCACAATTTATACACCAAAATTTTCGACTTTGCATTGATGGAAAATTAAAGCTAGTGTGAATTAAAAACTGACTCGAGAGAAAAAAAAAGTTTGTGCCACTAATAAAGGACTATTTCTTTATCTGTCTATACCATATCAACGGATAAAAATATCATTTATTCTTAAATAAAAATATAATTTATATTAAAAAATATTATTTATTTTTTACACTATAATTAAAAATATCGTTTATATTGAAGAAAAAATATCATTTGCATTGAATATAAATATCATTATCCATACATACCGACGTCAGTACATAAGACCATCTCATTAAATACATATTGGGAATGTCGGCATTGATGTAATAAAAAATGAAACGTGTAGTGGCTACCCATGGGATATCAATCTTTACATCATAACTATGAATAATGACTTTCAAATAGTTTCTGTATATATAATTAAATGACAGATATTTCTCCTAAAATAGCCACATCGAAATATACAGCTGCTTCTTAACAACGACGAGTTCAATCACATAAGCATCGAAGTTTTTTAGCCAGGATCAAGTTCTAAAAAGCTAGTAGTTTTGCTATCTTGTAAGTAAAAAAAAAACGAATGTAACCTTCTATACACACGACTTTCGAAGAACTTCTCTCTACGCAGTAGTTAAAAGCAAAATCCTAAGCTGTCTTAATCTCCTCCTAGGCAAAATGTTCGACCTCAACAGCAAGTCCAATACTATGTCTTCCCTTTGCCTACCGCAAAATAATATGCTGCTGGCCATGGAGGATGTCAAGAAGCAGATCTTGCCATGAGCTCGACTTTATCAGCTTCCGCCATCAAAATGTTGCTCTCCAGCCAAGATGTAGTCACGCTCGACTTGGAAATCTTCAACAGTTTGTCATAAGTCTTTGACGCATCTCGTTTTCAACACCCACCTGAAAACTCATTGAAGAGAGGAAATTCGATCGATTGAAGCAGTTGAAACAGAACAGTACGAAGAGACTGAGAAAGGTCCACTGTTTTCATGCAAATAAAACATACCTTTGGTTTTGCAGCATGCGGAGCTTTTTCTGCCTCTCTAGCAACTGATTTTGCCCCCAGCTTCTTTAGAAACTGCTTAAAGTTTGTTTAGTTACTAAATATAGTCACAAGACACCAAATTTGCATGGACAACTGAGAAAAGAAGGGTACGAGTGTTGGAACTACCTCTTTCCGCTTCTCAGCTTTATCATCGCTTCTCAAGCCTGTAGCCGGTGAGGGAGTTGTGGGGCTTTTCTTTTCCAGTGCAGTGCTACGCAATCTGTAATTAATTATTAGAAGGAAAAAATACAATTAAATAACATATGTACCACAACAAAAACTCTTTGTAAGAGATTTCATCAACAATAAATAAATACTCTATTGAGGGCAATGAACTACAAAATGATCAATCATTTTTCTTTTAAGTTAAGACTGTAAATGCAAAGATCAAGAAAACTGTAATCTTATTCATGGCAAAACACGGGTAATAACTAGTGCTGCTGCATGTAACTGAAATGGATCAATATTTATGCAAGCTTATGTCTGCTAGCATCAACTAACGTGTTACTGTTTGATTGCATCGACTGCATTTTAAGCTAAATAATTGCAGCAGGCAGAAAAAGCAAAAGTAGTGCTTGTCCCTTGAGTTGTATAATTAGAAATATTGCCCCACGGGCTTAGCTTAGTTGGTTAAAAGCTAGTAGATTTGAGACAAGAAATATCAACAATTTCTTTCTTTTCCTCTCAGTGATGCATAATTGGTAGTTCCAAAGCTTTAAAGTTCATTGTCAGCTCAAACATTTTCAGTGGAAAAAGTTGTATCTATTGATGATTATGAACTTGTAGAGTCATTTCTGATTGTAGAGGATATTGTAGTTGATGAATACTACTAGTTTTTTCTATCAGAATAAGCTACAATTAATGCAAAACTGTATAAGAGGTATTATTATAGACACAGTGACATTAGTAAAGAATGAGACTCGAGTTAGCAAGAGATACATCTATAGAGGCAACAAGGATTAAGAAACCAAATTTTGCATGAGGAGATTGCAAAATCTCACCCAGTGGGCAGCAGATTTGATCTCGTTCCTGATTGGATCCTTTGACTAGTTCTCTTTTTAGCTTCCTTTCTCAGCCTATACTCAAACCAATTACAAATTCATATTTAAGGTTTTGAACCAGTGGATAAGGAAAAACCAAACAAATATATCACAGGATTCAGTTGAAAATTTGAGTTTGTAGAAATATACAGTAATCTTTTGACAAATGAGAATCACCATTACCCTTCATTCCCCTTTGTAGGAGTGTGATAACTGGATGTCTTTGGTTCACGAGCAGTAGACGATGCCTGCCATTATATGATCTTAGAATACGAGAACTTGCACTTACATAAAAAGAGTTTGATATTAACTGACATACATGCTTTACTGTAGTTGGCTTCTCATCATTGACGAATCCATTAGAAGTCCTATTCTGGAAAGTCTTGAAAGCTCGTCTGACAATATCCTTATCCCCCATGCTCTCCATTATCAACGACTTCCTAGTCATAGGGAGAGCACCCAGATACTCCGATGGACCCAAGCTAAGAGACATGTGCAACGAGGCGGGAGCTACTCTTTTGCCTTGTCCAGCCTGAGAACTCTTCACTTTTGGTGGTGCCGAATTATTCACCTTCTTTTTCAAGAATTGAGGAGCAGATATAGGTGAGGGGATTGATGTTGGCCTCACGTGTTTAGGAGTGGTTGCTGGCAATGGTTTGGCTGGAGGCGTAATGACTTTCTTTCTTGTCATAGACAAGTTTCTCTCCTTGTTCATCGGAGTTACCTTATGTGCTATATTCCGCGTATTCAACTTTGAATTTTCCTTCTGCAACACACTCAATTGTTTCAACATGTTTTTACTCTCTCGAGGTCTTTCCAAGACACGTTGAGAATCTTTCCGAGGAGTCTCTAACACAACCAACAATGCATCTTTACTGTCATTCAATTCAGGGTTATCTACACTGATGTTCGTTTCATCCTTAGCTTCCTGAATTGCAGAGCTTCCCGACTCCACAGATGCGCATGTCTCCTCCTCTGAAGCAACATTATCGACCATACCATTAACACAAGCTCCTAGCTCATCCTCTTTGGATGATCTAGCACTATCATATTTCTCCTCATCTGCAATCACAACATTTGTCAAAGCATTTGCACATGCTTCCTCTGCAACTTCTTCAACCAATCTCTCATCACTGAACAAACCGAATTCAGCCCCATTCTCGGATGAATTTTCACTATGATCTTCCTTGCTCGACACACGAGGACTTGGGATAATAGGGCTCATCAAGTTCTCCTGCTCCATTTCCTCGGCTTTCCTAGCTGCAATCTTCTTGTAGTGAGCTTCGAAATACGCCTTTTTCTGTGCCACCGATCCTGGTGTTGATAAACTCCCAACTTCCTCCAAATACTTGTTGGGGGAGAAAGAAGACCATTTCTCCCACGAGAGTGCATCATTCTCAAATCTACCAAACGAAACCGAAACTTCCAATCTACCACCAGATTTCACCGAATCATCCATCTGTTTCACAACACAAGATCTTATATTCAGTGAAAACTCAAACAAGTGATGTTTCATCACTCAGAACACAAATAAGGCAAGCCCACAATTCTTGCAATCACAAGCAATTCTTCAAAAGCTATGAATCCAACAAACAACTTAGAATCTAATCGAAGTTATTCCTAACTATTCAAAGGGCAAAATAAATGGGGTAGTTTTATTTTCATATGAGCAAATCATCAATCAACAATTACCAACCAAGAACAAGAACAACATGGTCTCTATCTATCGACAGCAACAATCACCCATAGCGTTTTCAGCTTTTCTAAAGCTAAAATAAGTCTCCATATCCTGCTCTTCTAGAAAGTCCTAATAGATAACCTTAATCACCAACACTGAAACAAGAATATAAAAGGTTGAACATACTCAGATCAGCAAGTACAAAGATGTGCTTTTTGCCTTCAAATCTCTTTCAGAGTGAGATAAAGTTGAAAAGGTGCAGTCTTTGGCACTGATCTGAGCAAAAATGAACAGAACATCAGATGGGCCTCCGTAAACGCCTAAAAAATAACAAAAAATGCCACATTTCGCCCAAAAGAAAATACAAAGCGTGCCAAATCAAAAAGAAAACTCTAAAGAAAGGTTGGATGCATGAGTGTTTACCTAAAGATTTGTGTAAAGAAAGGCTTGGAAGAGATCAAATTGAAGATAATGATGATGGTGGTGAGATGATTTCCGAAGGCCCACCAGAGAAAAGAGTGAAGCTCAACAACAGTCGGACAAGAAATAGAAGAGATGGGGGTGTGGCACGTGCGAGATCTTTTCAATAAACAATAATGAAGGAGAAGGTGGGGCACGTGTGGACCTTTGGATTCAACCGGCTTAAGGTAGCGTTTGGTTTCATGGAATTCAATTGGTTGTCAAATTTGATATAATCGTTCATTTATTGAAATATATAAGGCCATTTCCAACAATACCTCCCCATTTTCAGGTTTTTGCTGACATCATCACACACATCATCATATTCCCCTCTCTTATTTTCACCCCCAACAATACCTTTCCAAACTCAAATTTTCTTGACATCATTATGAATTTATTTCACCCACTTTCAATTAATTCATTATTTATTGATGGAACAATACAAAGTAATTAATTATTTAAAATAATAAAATTGACAAATAGCATATATTTTTGCAAAAAAAAACATACAATACACAAAGACAATTTAAGCAAATTAAATTAAATTAAATAGATAAATGCATAATTATTAGCAAATTTTATAATTAGAATATGAATTATTTAGAATAATAGTAATTTTAACAAAATAAATTACAAAAGATAAAAAAATGAAGAAAGAACAAAAAAATAAAAGAACTAAAAAACGAAAAGCAAAAACAAAAAACTGGAACAAAAACTAAAAGCAATCAAATAAAATAATAAAAAAATATAAAACTTTGGCACACACATCAATAGCACCCGAGAGGTGCTGCAAGCTTTCCTTTCTCCACTCCCACCCCCTCCCCCTTCCCCCAACGTCAGTTTTGAAGAATGCAACCTTCTTGCATCCCCCATTGGGGATGCTCTAAGCGAACGTAATATTATGCAAGATCGATCGATTAAAACTGAGTTAGTGGAATTCCGAACGTTCATTTGGGTTAAAGAAATATTTTTATATATGGACCGCTTGTCTAATTCTTGTTCAAATTTCTTCTTTTGACTATCTTCGCAAATATTACTAAATACCACGTCTTCATCTTCGAATTTATTTATTTAATTAAATTTCGATACGTCCACAAAATACGTTTACTTTTCTTTTATAAATATAGACCCTATCAAAAAATCAATACTTTTATCCATACTTGATCCATTTATTTATAAAAAAATACTCATGACCCACATTTACTAATTAAACAAAGCACTATATATAAAACTTTAAACAAAGCCTTTCTCCAAAATAATAATAAAAAGTATAATGATCCCCCCAAAAAATGAAGGGGTGGTCTCCTGTGCGCGCAGCGCGTATAGTGAGACCATCAATTAATTTTTTTTTATTTAATAAATTTTATTGTAAATTAATAAATAATAATTTTGAATTAATAAACTCTAATCATGAATTAATATATTTTAATTTTGAATTAATAAACCATAATTATGAATTAATAAACCATAATCATGAATTAATAAATACCCTCCGTCCCACTTAAATTTTCTTTTGGACACTGTTATTTAGGAAATGATATAAGTTAAAAGGTTAAAAGTGGTAGGGTCCACACTTTTGAAGGGTTAATTATTTCCTAAAATGGAATGAGACATTAATCCCAAAAGTGAGGACATTTTAAATAAAGGAGTAATAATTTTGAATTAATAAACTCTAATCATGAATTAATATATTTTAATTTTGAATTAATAAACCATAATTATGAATTAATAAACCATAATCATGAATTAATAAATCTTAATTTTGAATTAATAAACTCTAATTGGAATTAATAATAATTATGAATTAACAAACCCTAATTTTGAATTAATAAACCCTAATGAATTAATAAATCCTAATTAAAATAATAAGTCCTAATTATAAATTAATAAGTCATAATTATGAATTAATAAACCCTAATTTTGAATAACAAACCATAATTTTGAATTAATAAACTTTAATTATGAATTAATAAATCTTAATTATGAATTAATAAACCATAATTATGAATTAATAATTTAATTATAAATTAATAAAATCTAATTATCTTTACTCACCATAATTAATATATAATTATTTTAATAAAAAATAAGGGTGAGCTCACGGTGAGGCGGAGCTCACCCAAGTTTTTGTCAAAAATGAATAGAAAACTAACATTAATAGCAGAAACCTTCTTCCTCTCCTATCTCAAATTTACTCCTATTTCCCAATAACGTCATAAGAAAAAGAAACACCTTATGCTTCAAGAATTATTTTCTTCGAAATTTTTGTAGTGTCCCCAGTTGGGGTGGGAAGTCCTTAAAAGTTGAGGAGTCCATGTAGGGCTACGTTTCTTCCAAGTATTAAAACTAGTTTTTAAAAAATTAATATACTTGATTTCGAAAAGTAGAAGGACATATCTACAAATATTAATTATTATCTAATTATTATTATTATAGAATCTGGCTTCAAAAATTCAGGGTGTTTTAAATCAATATCGTATTTTATTTCATCAAATTTCGTATATATAAATCAACACCATTGACATTTAATAAAATATGACATAATAGTACAACATAACACGCAAAATTATGTTGTTCGTGTGTCTCCATGGGGCTATAGCACCTAGTACTACTCATCTTCACTAGTTCTTTTCAGTCATTTTCTATACCCCATTAAAGAAGAGTTGCCTTCGTCTCTCCTCCTACAATGCTCAAAAGCTACTCAATCTCATACAAGTCGATATACATAGCAGTTATCAACACTAATCAATAATAGCTACCACTTGGTTGTGCCTCCTTTTTTTTTGCTAATATATAAGGTTTAACTTTGTCTTTCAATGCTTTGTCTTAAAACAAGAATCATATTAATCTAGTTTCCCACACAAATTCATCATGCAAATCCACTAAAGCACATTTCATAATCCTAATCAAACCTGACGCGGAACCACTATATGATTATTGTGTAGCCGAAACCAAAATAAAAATCCTAATTTATTCCTAAATAGTGTGTCATGCATTAACCCCGACCATACTCTAGCTTCTCATTCCTCCACGTTAGCATTGTCCAAACTTGGTAACATGAACCAATTTGATTTAAATGTTACTCTAGCTAATATCAACAACTTACTCAATCTCAACATTCTAGGCCTAACTATGGGGCGGATAGACATTGTGGTTAACGGTCTCGTGCCGCCTCATTCCCACCCTAGGGCTTCAGAAGTCACCATTTTGCTTGAGGGCTCTCTCTTAGGCGATACTTCAAGCCACCTCTATATGTAATGTATCGATTACGGTCTGGTGATACTTTCATGTTTCATAAATGTTTGATTCATTTCTTATACAATACGGACATATCGAGCTTGGCCTTGGCCTTGTCGGGGCTGACTAGTTAGAACCCGGTGCGCAAGTCTCGTCACTCATCACGTTCGCATCGAAGCCGCCGATACCGGATGATGTTTTGCGGAAAACATTCAAGATTAGCGGGCATGATGTTGCTAGAACTATAAAAAATCTTGGAGGGTGAACATTTTTTTATATATATATTTTATTATTTTATGCCTTTGCATAATATAGATGACTAGTTGTGAGTGATGAGTGGTTAAATTTTATCAGTGTTGTTGAAATTAAAGTTAGGTTATAATTGTAGTCAAAGGTGCATTGAATGTGAGATGTAGAATTTTGCACGCCACATACCAACGGCCATATTCTGTTTGAATATCTTGCCCGCAACATTTCGAAATATATAAGCAGTTTGTATGAAATATAATTTTGAGAATACGTATTCAACGTATTTCTTTGTACAAATATTTGATATTTGCTGTAAAATAAAAATAAAAAGTCAAATATTCAATTATTTATAGGTGATTATATATATATATATATATATATATATATATATATATATATATATATATAGGGTTCAAATAAAACACATTCAAAAATAAGAAATGAGAACAAATTTGAACCATTGATTTTTGAAGATGTGGTTGTGATTAAATCAAATTAGGGTATAATGGTAATTACAGAATATTACGAAAATAACCGTCCCTTAATTATAGGAATGTGATAACTTAATCTTTAACCATTGATTAATGGCAAATGGATGATCAAGATGAATTCTTATTTCTTATTTTAAGGGGGTTTGTATTATATATTTGTGATTTGTATATTTGTGATTTGTATAAGACTTGCATATTGAACTGTTACCATCCGTGTTATTATTTTATATGAATAGTGTAACACTGGAACTGCTTTTGTGAATAACTCATTACTTTCTTAAAAGCCAAATTTTTTAGGTGAGATGATACTTTCATGAGATCAACTAAAAAGAAAATAACAGGTTACCTTATTAGTACAGGTAAGCAAAATGAATAATAATAATAATAATAATAATAATAATAATAATAATAATAATAATAATAATAATAAACGGTCAAATCCATTTAGCCCTTGTCTACTTTAAGGACTTTTTATAAGAGCGAATTACTAGCTAGAACTATCCCAATTATATACAATGTTTATTTCTTTTATGATGAGGATAAGTGGTGGCACCTTAATTATAGGCGTAATAGGTTCGATCTATAAAAATAGTATACTGAGACTCCAATCTGAAACCTTTGATCTCAATAATACTCATTCGACCACTAGACTTTTGAGTAGTTTATGTCTTTTTATTAATTTTATAACATATTTCAACCTGCTTTGCACCAAACTACAAGTGCTCAAACATAAATAAGCCCTTAATTGACAAGCTACATATTCAACACTCTGAATTTCATTAGAAAACAGTAGATAGATATGTACGATTATGAATGTGCTAAAATACAATTTTCCTTTTCTTCAATATAAATTAAAGCCCCTTAACATGCGCTGCTTAACCCCCACCCCTACCTTGACTAATCCAACACTCCAAGATTTCATGATTCGACTAAATTACTAACAACTTGCAAATATCATCGCACTTTTATCAAATTTTCTCAATTGCTAGTATATTAATTGTTTTATCTGCTTACTTTAAGCTTCAATTATTAGGTAAGCCATGTGATTAAACGCTTAACAAGGAGTTCAAACACAAAAGAGAAGAAAACAAAGAATCTATTGATGTCCATGAATTACAATATAGCCATGTAATGAAACGCTCAAGAAATCCACCACTTGTCCAATTTGATTAGGGATGGCAATGGATCGGATCTTATTAGATCCGGATCCGGATCCAGATCTAAATTTTTTGCTTGGGTCTGGATTCGGTCCAATTTATTGGATCCAAAAAATTAGATCCAGACTCAGATCCATGAGATCCGTAGGATCTATGGTCTAGACCCGGATCCATATATTTTCTCTTCTAAAATAAATCCTAAATCAACTATAATTCACAGTAACATCATAGTAATAATCTAAATATATAATAACACTATAATAATTATTTAAAAATTCTATAATCATTATTATACAAGAAGATATTAGTTACAAATTTAGTTTTGTTTTCATGACATTAAATAATATTATAATAGGAATAGAAGTAGTACACATATCTTAGCAAATAGACCACTAATATCTAATTCATATACAATTTTTTCACATTCAAGGTACAATTTTCTAATGATATTAACCTACCATCCAATTCTATAACATAATTTATCCAACTTCAATTAGAAAGAAAAATAATATAATATACTTATAAATAAAATAAAAGTACATATATATGGATCCATGGGTCGGATCTGGATCGGATCTGGATTTCAGAAATCAAGATCCAGATCCGAATTTTAAAGGAATGATCCGGATCCGGTCCAAATCCGTTGGATCCTATTTTTTGAAGATCCAGATTCTTAAAAATAAATCTAGACCTGTGGATCTGGACTGGATCCAGGATCCACTGCCAACTCTAAATTTGATAAAGCTAGAGACAGGTTGCGGCATGTGATGGTTTTTGGATGTTCCGCATTTGATATTCGAATTGATCATCTAACCCTAACGTAATTGTTGATATGCAGGAATAGAATAATTATAAAATCATAACTACCAACCTTATTCTTAATTTTGTTATTTGCATTTTTGTATTGAGATTCATTACTAATGAAGTCATTTCCATAATGACCGACAGTCTGAAACCCTAAGTCACTATAGCTTACGTCTTATAAAACTCAGTATATATCAGATTGTGTTAAAAAAACTCATATCAAAAAGAGAACATGGTTTCACGATATTATAATTTTATATCTAGTTTAATTTTAATCACAATAATACTGGGAAAATTGAAGAATACACCAGCTGCTGATGACAACATGTATGGCGATTTAAAATAATTTCCACTTGGTATATCCTTGCAATAATGATCAACTCGAATTTTCTACTTTGTCAAACGTGGCCACCATTTTCTTTCCTTTTAAAAAATTTCGACAGAAAACAAAAAACATCTTATGTTTCAAGATATTAATTTCCAAGTATTAATTGGATATGATAATACAATGTTCCAATTGAAATAAGGCAAGCACGCAACCCCAAAAGGTGATAGATCGAATAATACAACTTCTAAGCCAAGGGATTGGTCCATCTCATTGCCCCATTTTTGTTGTTATTGTTATTGTTATCTTAGCTTTAAATCATTCTCAACTACACTATCATTCAATCATCAAATGCTTCTTGATGCTAAGTTTAACGCAGGAAAAGTAACACTAATTTAATGACTATGGCAATGGGAACAAAGCCATGAGAAACAATGTCATTATTCATAATCCCCCTAATAAGTACAATAACAAATGGTAAAATCCAAAATTGGCGGTATTCCAATCAATTTTCATTTTGTGACAACAAATTTTCACGTAGAAAAGAATTATAAAACTATGATCCCTCACCCGCTTGAAATATCAATTCTGTACAAAAAGAATCATCTACCATAATTTCCTTTTTTCTTTCAAAACAAATAGCTAGACAAGGAAATTAGTAGCAAGACCCAAGTGTTGTTCCTGACGCTGCAGATGTTGTACCTTCCCTCTCCCCTTGTACAAATCGTAAGGCTCCCACAGATAATCCAAAGGACAGGGCTTCCTCTCATCAAGCCGGACCCACGGCTTCCCTTTGCCGCTCCAGTGCAGCAGGCTCACTGGACCAGGATGCAGCGCCCTACACGATCCTGCCACGTTGTCACCTCCCAATCCATGCTGGTTCCACCTGTGATCAATGGGCTCCACATTCCCACCAAAAACTAGCAAATATGGGGGTAGGGAACCCAGCTCGTATATCCGGTTCTTCCTCTGCAGTTCCATCCAATTCTCGATTTTCTTCCGGAATTGCCCCTCCCTCCATTTCTCCAAATCCATTACCATAACCCCAGTGTTGAAATAACACGGGCTCCTCGACCCGAATACCTGGCTTAAACCCGGGTCGGACCAGAAATGGTCGGTGAAGTACTTCGTGAAATTTGTGTGGCAGTATTCGGGGGCCCCGATTACTTTCGAGTCGGGTATGTTGATTTCCCACAGCTTAGATATATCGTCGACTAGCACGAGATCCGAATCCAGATAGATGACCCGTTTCACGCACGGGTCGATTATGTCGCCCAGATAGTTTCGAGCGTAGTTAAGCGGGTTCTCCAGAGCGGGTCGGATCGAGGAGGATATGAGATTGATGACGGTGTCTTCGCGGAAAATGTAGAGCTTGAAGCTGAGAGAGGGGAAAACGGACCTTACGGTCCGGCTCAGTACCCGGGGGGTGGCCGGGTCGAACTCGGTGGCAATGAAGTGGAAGAAGATTTGGTCCGGGCAGGAGGCGTGGCGGAGGACGGAGTGCACCGCCGCGATCGAGCCGCGGAGGTACTCGGAGTCGAGCGTCATCGCCACATGGACCACCGACGGGTCGCAGACCGCCCGCGCCTCGCCGGATTGCAGCGGACATTCGACGCCATTGCGGTAGTCCGGCGCCTCGGAGAAGCCGTAGTGGGCGGTGGAGCCGCCGTTGTTGGGGAAGGATCGGATTGCAAGGCACGTCGGTGGCGAAGGAATGAGGAGGAGTAGGAATCCGACGGCGGCGATTAGACCTGAAGAAATTATTGAAAGACCCATTTCTTTGGGAGAATCGTCGATTATTGGGAAGAAATGGAGAAATGGGACTTTCTTAGTGCATTTTCTTGAAGCAGAAGGATTGTTGATGGAGAAGAAATGGGAAGGAAGGGCAACAAGGCGACTGTGTGGGGAATGGGGAAATTTTGGTCAATGACTCTTGACATTGATATAGACATATATATATATATATGTGTGTACAGTTGTTATTGCATATCTGTACAGTGGGGTTGTGTTTAATGCACGGTAAATTTGAACTTAACGCCGTTGAATTTTTTTTCTCTACAAGCAATGACGATTCTCGACGTAAACTCCGTTTAGTCTCGAACAATCTCTTACTACAGATTATTATTAAAAAATGCGAATTAAAATTCTCCCTCTGTCCCATTTAAAATGTCTCATTTTTCTTTTTTTGTCTCATTACAAATGTCTTATTCCATTTTGAAATAATTATCCTTCAAAAATGTATTCCTACCCACTTTTTAACACTTTAACTACTTTATACATATCTCCTAAATACTGCTATTCAAAGAAACGGTATAATTTTATGAATCGGAGAGTACTATATAGACTAAAAGCTAATTCATGCTGCACGTGAAAAACACCGTGACATTTATGTACTATAGTTTATAAAGAATAAATAATTTGCTCTTAGTTACGATGCTAGAAATAAATATGTATATCAGAGTTGAAAATTGACGTAACTGATAATAATTGTGATATATAATTCAATTTAAATGCAGTGAAAATAAGTATGAATTCATTGTCAAAGGAGATGTATGGGAGGCCTTTCTAATATAAATAGATACTTTGGGGACATCCGACCAAAGCTATCCATGCAAGAAAAGAAAAGAATGTCGCGATATTTCTCATTATATTTTAGTATTGTATTTCAAATTTCACTACAATTAATTTGAAATAATTAATCAAATATATGTACTGAATAAGTGAGATGTGCAAATTTAGAGGTAAAGTATAAAAAGTAACATAAAGCTACATGGTGCGTTGGCGAATGTCTGTTTTATGTCTTTTTCGTTAAATTGGAGAACATAGTAGTAGTTGGTATTTGCTAATTTGTGGGTTATAAATATAACAATAGAAAAAAAAATGAGTTTGAGGCAAATTATAAAATATATTTCAGTTGCATTATTGGTAAGTTATGTAGGTAGTTTCCTTGTTTTCAAGAATCTCGTAATAGATTGTATAAAATTAGAGCGTAAGACGAATTACAAAAGAACAACATAATTTTAGGTTTGTAGATAGTGCACCTCAATTTTATTTTTATTTTTTGGTCAATTAATACATAAATTTTAAAGGTCACACACAATGATTCGAACCCGGCACTTTGCGCCAGGCGTTAACCACTATACCACTACGTCAACACACACACACAATGCACCTCAATTATGTTATTTCGTGTACACACGTTTAGGGTGAAGATGAATAATTTTTATGAGAATTTCCTTTTTTACCTTTGGATATATCAGTGTTTAAGTAATAAAGCTATTTTTTTTTCACTTTTGGACATTCTTCAAGGGGAAAGAATATTATTTGCTTAATAAGCAAGGTAGCAAGACCAAATTTTGTAGCCTAGTGCATGTTGCCGTGCCTTACATAAATTGATCGAAGTGCAACACATTTAAATCCTAATTAGGAATAGGAACCTCTGTATATCGACATTGTTAGGTCGTAAATTTATTGAATTTTGAAATTAAATATGTGTAACATAGTATAGAAACAAGCTATGAACTAACGCCCACCTAAACACATTCAGTGAATGGCTTAGTTTACGAATCTTTAAAGTAGTAGATAGACAAAATTCATATTCATATCTAAATACCCACAAAATTTGGAATTTAACTATAAGTTTGGATTCAAACGTAAATATATAACATACGCTCTACACCTCAAAATAAGTACTATTATTTATGAAAACAAAATTGTCCCTCTAACTATTGTAGAATGTAATAGAAAAACCATGTCAAACCTTTTATTTTACTCATATATTCACTAATTTTTTAATATTCAATTGGTCATGCAATATCAATGGATAAAAGTAATAAGTTAATCTATTTTGTTAGTACAATTGATATTCTATACTGTCATATTATTGGGACCGAGAAAATATTACTATAAATGATTATTTCTAAACAAAGATTTATATTAAAAATTTAATATAATACATGATAATACATACAAAGTCATCTAACAAAGTCATGTACCTTATGATATAAATTTAACTAAAAAATGCATGACATTTGATAGCATATAAAATAGATATATGTTCTAATCATGCACCTACTACTTAGGAGCTAGAAAAATATATAGTTGTTATTCATATGTGTATATATGTTAATTCAATATACGAATATATTTTGTAAAAATATTACATTTTTTTCATTATATATATATATATATATATATATATGTATTCAGACAATGTCATTTATCTCTATATGAGTACACAAATTTTTTATACGAAACCGAAAAAGAATATGACTTACAACAATGTTGATTTTATTCGAAAATATAACAACACTGAATCAAGACCGAAAAAAGAATAAATTCTTTAAATAATACTCCGCTCCATCTAAATTGCCTCATTTCTTTATTTATTTTATAAGAGAAAATATGAAAAAAAAAGTTCCACACTTTTGAAGGATAATTATTTCATAAATAAAAAGACATTTGTAATTTACAAAAAAGAAAGTGAGACATTTTAAATGTGAGTATTATTTATTTTATATATGAAAAAAATTCTTTATATGAGATAAAAAAAAATATAATTTACAAAGATGTTAATTTTTTATTACTATACATAAGTTATTTCAATTTCCATAATATTTTAACGACTTTGGGGTCCGAAAATGGGAGAGTTAATTTTTATCATTTATTCTTTTTAATTTCTTTGAAGGACTAAAAGGAGAAGGTGGTTGTCTAAAAAAAAGAGAATAAGGTAGCAGCTGGAAATAAATGACAGCTGGAAGCACAGGTATGATAATTGATGTTGACGTCTGCCATCAGTCTGGCGCACTATACTCACCACGTGCTCCCTTTTCTTCTAACAAGCCATCCTATTATGCTATTTTGGGCCATTCATCTCACGTCTCCATACAATCCAACTAGCCATGAATTTATTTGTAAAATTCTGAATTTTACTTCAAATATTTTGTATAGTTCCTTAAGATATTTGTATGTATTTGTGAAGCTTTTTCAACATATATTGAGCTTCACCTACAAGACCACAACGCACGCACTCTATTATTACTGGAAAAAAATGTTTAATCCACGAAAATAATGACACATCGTAGGCTGTGGCGTTTATAGCTAAATACATTGCATCACATTCTCACGAATAATAAAATTGTGCAAATAAAACAAAAGACTTAGGTCAAGTCTCATGTACCTTTTGAGCTAACGGCCGAATTAAACTATCATTTCCCTCGATTATTAAATAACAAACCGACTAATACTAAGCTGATGAATGTCTTGTTCGTTCCTACATGTCATATCATTGGAACAACCATTATAACCTAAACGATAAATATTGATATTGACCAACCACCATAAACAGTCAAAAGCATGTAAAATGTACCTACTTTAATATTAAAAAAATTATTTTAAAATTTTCCTTTTCACCAACATATATGCAAATAATTTGGATGAATTTACTCTATCGTCAACTCATGGATCATTTTTATCAATAAGCTTGCTGATGTAGTATTTCAAAGCTCGTTATTTTTATTAGTTTACGGGGATGTAGATGAGAATATTAGTAGTAATCACAGAGATGGTAACAAGTTGGGAAGAGCAAAATGCACTAAGTGATGGTACAGTACTACAGAGTGCCTAGAAAATTATACATTGGCACCACAAATTTATGCAATATTAATAAGGCTCTATAGGTTTTAATGAAGTACAGTTGGCGAATCCCTTTTTTTTGGTTGAAATAATTAACAATAATATAATGCATCAGTGTTGTAAGATTCCCGATTTTGAGAAAGCGTTTTTGTTTCTCTTTTTTCGCTCATTAATTATTACTCCTTCCATTCTTTTTTAAGAGTTTTACTTTATAATTTAAGAATAAGATTATGATTAATTTATTATTTTATCCTTATTTAATATTATTACAATTTGATTATTAGTTATGTGTATGTATTTATTATAATTAAACAACAAACGTATATCAAGTTACCACTCTACTGTTCAAGTGCCAAACCAAAGACTTTTGCTGTACTTCAAAATTTCTCATTAACTATTCAAGGACGTCTTAAATTTTAATCAGCTTCAAATCATATCAACCTCTCCTCTCAAATGTCATTTTGGAACTTGGAATCAAACTACATTTCCACAAAAACTGAAAATGAGCAATTCAACTAACTAAGAGACCGAAATTGCAGCAAAATAGACCAGCTGAAACTTCTTTCTCGATGCCTGAACATTCATTTAGGATTGAATGCAATCCAAAATAGCAATTCTATGATTAACAAGGGCACAAATCGGGAGAATAAAAAATAGTATCGAACTCAATGAATATTTATGTTTTAACTGCAACCAAGAATTCGTCGGAACCGAAAGAATCTTCGTTTTCATGAAATCGAAGAGGCGTGGCTGCAGCATCGAAGATCATGTCCCAATCCACTCCGCCAACTCTGCCTTCTTCTTTTATTCATGCTCACAACGGCAATCTTCGATTTCCTGCTCCTATTACGGCGGCTTCGAGTCTGATTTCCTTGTCATTCATCTCACTTTTCATCATAGGAAGCGAACATCAACAATCCTTTATTTACATTTTTTTTTCATAGTTAGTTTTTTTTTAATACATCCCCTAATTTTCTTCCTATTATATTTATGATAATTATTTCCCTACTTATTACTCTCAACAATCTTTTATTTATACATTTTACGACCATAACCTACCATTATTTCTCTTTCTTACCATCAACAACTCACTTATTTACACATTTTATCATATATGATCCATCATTAATTAATTTAATATTATACTAATGTGAGATCTTTATTACACCTACAATACACTCAACAACTTTATTAAAACCTAGACGCAAAATTCCCAAGAAGAAATTCTGGGGAAGGAGGAAGTATAATTTTGTGTCTATAAATTGCATGTATAACCTATAATATTAATGGGTCGGTTGATAAATGATAGGGTCAATCCTTCTCACGATGAATTCCAAAAGGAAATTAATTGAAAAATATGCAGCTATCTTAATAAAAACACTTATCCATTAGAATACAAGGAAAATATTCTTGTCTGTATCATTCAGGTAAATTTAACGAGAAAACGATATTTCTTATCCATTTTTTTACTTTCAAAATTTTGATGTGACTTATTGAAGGAGAAGAATATATTTCTCCTCCAATTTCGAAAGCAAAAAATATATGTAAGATATTTTTGATAAAAAAAATAATAATTTGAAATTTAAAGTGATATTTCTCAAAGTTCCGGATATTTTTGATAAAATGCTAATGGTTTGGGATTTAAAATGATATTTTTTAAAGTTCAAATATTTTTTGGTAAAATGAAAATAGTTTAATATTTAAAGTGATATTTACCCTAAATTTAATTTGGCCATTTTTTCACATAATATTCAACTTTACAATAAATTAATTAATTATATATATATGAATGAATAATGATTCCCCATTTTCTTTCCGTGATGGCATTGAAACTTAATTTTTTTTATAAGAGACGGGTCCTCAATTATTCTCAGAAGTGACAATAGAATTCCAGTTGTTTTATTTCAAATGAAAACTTCATCGAAAACCTTTTAATATATTCGGATTATACAATTGTCAATATCATATTATTCGTTCCGTAATTTATTATATACATAGATTTTTCTTAATTACATATTTTATCTCTTATGAACAATTAAATTCCATCTTATTGCTTATTTATATGTGTATATACATTGATACGTATATACATACTACTTCCCAATTTGTAGAAAAACATAAAATAATTCAAATCAATTACACCGTAATAAATAAACACCGTAAATACCTGAGCCCAAAAGTCTCGAATTCGAATCCACCGTAATTCGATCTTTAAGTTTTTCTATTAAATTGACAAAAAAGAAGAAAAAAATAAATAAATAATGTCACTTTAGAATGATCATGTGGTAAAATGGATTTTTGTAACCAAAAAAAATTACATGTTAGAACCTCACTATCGCTTCTATTCGAGTGTGGTTTACCCAATTTGCATAGGTTATTGTAGCTCAAACCTGATTTTTCAAATATGATTTACCCACTACGTACAAACTATTGCACATGAACATAAGGTTTACCCATAGTATCAAAAAAAAATTGAATTTTAATTGTAAAGATTTCACACGGATGCAGTATCATGAAGTATAACGACGGGGACAAAGAACAGAAGCAGTGGTCATAAATTATAAGCTGAATAGCAAGAAATGCTCTGCACAGCTATCATTACGGACACAAATCAGAAGAGCAGTTTTCACATTTGAGTTCTGCTGCAAAAAATTTAATCTATAAGAGTACAACCAAACACAATCAATCTTCTCTAGTATCTACAAATTGGGAAAGGGCGAAGAAGGGAAACAAAAAAAAACGAGTAACACTTCCAGCAGGATATCGAGATTCTCCAACAGCAACTCTTATTGCTCTACTTGCTTTATTGCCAGTTAGTCCATTGATGGGGTTGGCATGTTGAATCATTTATTGATGTTCCGGCTCATGGAAGCACCGTTCTCACTTCTTTTCTGTCTGCTCCGAACGACTGCAATCAACACAAACTCCAGTTTCTTACACTTACAGCAAATAGACCATCTGGCAGAAGACCGTAATTTCTAAGGAGACACATATATCATGCTATATAAAGGGCTCCAGCCTAAATCAAAAAATTTCATATAACAAAAGTTGATAGTAGATAAACAAATCAACAGACAGAACAAGAAAGAAAGCAACCGAATGCTTCAGAGCAAGAGCAAGCAGGAAGATGGCAGAGATGGTCATAGGAGAATGGTACCTAATGATAGGAATCATAGATCAAGTTGCATATTTTGACAGAGGAACTTGATAAAACGGCACAGCACAAATTCTCAGATCACAACGTGCTTTTATAAATCTTTTACAGGATTTTGCAGTCAGATCATATTGATTTGATTTGATTTGATAAATTTGGTAAATCATTTTAATTGTATATTATTAAGTCATCTTAGTCTATCTATTTTCATCTGGATAAAATTGCCAAAAAATCTCATTCACTTGCTGAAAAGATGGCTGTTACATGAAGCCACATGATGACATCACTTTTCTTGTGAAGAAGCCAATAGTTAATTAGTTTTATTTACTTTCAGAACCTTAACTAGTTCATGGCTCGACTTAACCAACCTAGGTTTGTGAATTTAGTTTCACGGATAATTTTGGTTAGTTGAAACAGGTCAAGTGTGGAATATATATCAGAACCTGTACGACCCTCCTTTTCCAGTGTACTTGTCTTATTCATAAAATCTAAACCAAACCCAATAAAGCAGTTGGAAAAGTAGGTATGACAAGAGATGATTGTCAGGACTTGATGTAGGGGTTCAGAAAACCTTGAGTTCTATTAGTTAGTCTCCTGAAAAATAAATGAATATAATGAAAATATTTTACCTCAGTTCCCAGGCCTTTGACATATACATTAGTGAACAACTCCGAAGGATCAGGCATGGGACTCTCCTGCAATTCCAGATAGAGATAAGTTGTGATACAACCAAAGTTAATGAAATATTATTGTAATGCCATGGAAAACCATATGAAAGTGTGGGACTTCAAACCTTAGCTTGTGCAATGGCTTCATCGACCTCTTTTCTTACTTCTTTCTCAGTATCCTGTGATGATAGAACAGAAACAATGCATAACGTCACCACAATTTCATTCCTGAATCAGAAGTTTGTGCCAGATAATCATCCAATTGAAATCTAGACAAAATGGATCTAGAAAAGGACAAGATTCCAGGAAAATCGAATGCTCTAGGAACACAAGTTTAAAATGAGGTTTATTTTATTTATTTAGTAATTTGTATGAGATGCATTTCTACATAAAAAGATGAGAGAAAACTAGTTTTACCTTCATTTCCTTCTCAGTGGCAATATCATGAGCCAGGATAAGATTTCTAATTCTTTCAATTGGATCACGCTCCTGCAGGAAAGAGAATTGTTTGAGTACAGGACTAGCATGAGGCTCAAGCATCAAGATAAAAAAATTCAAATTTGTATCCACCTGTCTAACGCCAGAAATTTCATCACGTGTACGATATGTGCTTCCAGGATCAGACATTGAGTGTCCATGGTATCTGTAGGTGTCCATTTCAAGAATCTGAACATATTTAAGAAGATGAATGAGTGTTATCACATTGTAACAGTTGAGAACTGAACAGAGTTCTTCTTCTGGATATCAAGGAAATATCCATCCATGATCGATCAACATTGAAAGCCATAAAATATAATGGGCATCAAATGGAGGAGCTTCTAGCAAGAAAGTCCAGAATAATGAATGTCCAGATCAAATCCAAAAACAAAGTGGAGCTATTAAGAGGAGAGAAAGAGATATTCCTCCACAATGTACTCTTGGATTTCTATAATCACTTGGACAAACACCCGGTATCACTTGTTTATCACTTTATTGATTAGAAAAACACTCTTCTACGCACATGAAATAAGATAGAAAGTAAACAGCTACATGAGGACAACAGAAGAATGAAATTCAGGTCAAGAATTGGCAGGAAATCTAATAGGCGCACTCACAATTGGTCCATTCTTGAGAGCATGCTCCTTTGCAAACTTGCATGCTTGTTTGACAGCAAGGGCATCCATACCATCCACCTTCAAAACACAAATAAATTTTAGATGTCATACAAAGCAGCTAAATTAAGTAATTAAACCACTTCCTCGCCACAAACTCATCATTTTCATTTTTGAATCAATTTTCCCAGTATCCTTCAGCTTAAACTGGTAGTGCCCTCATTCATTATGTGGTGTACAATCAACTGGCAGCTCCCTTGTTCATTATGCAGAATCCTTATCCATTACGTGATGTACAATCAGCTACTAAACATATATAACTGAAGACAATTTTCACAGAACTACTATTCTCATCCCTTCTGAAGTGAAAATGAAGCAGGCAAATATAACACATGAACGTTTAAGAAGTCACAGCTAAATACTTGTAACTAGTAAACTCCGCCAAACTCATAACTCATAAGTAATTCCAATTGTACTAAACTGAACTATCACATTGCATTCCACATCACAATTATGAAAAGAAAAGGAACCACAAGACAAAAACAACAGAAAAAAATCTAAGTCACGTTGAAATTTTATATTTAGGAAAAAAAATGCTAAAGAGTTAATTTGTTTGCCACATTTAGCGAGGCAACGAAGGCGTGACTGCACGAGGATAGCTTTTGCATGCAAATGAGAAAATCTGCATCGACTCTTTCCAATACCAATTGTTACATATAGCATGTCGGACTTGAAGTTAGTGATATATTGCACAAGTTAATAAGAAACAAAAAAAAAAACCATTTTACCTTCAGCCCTGGAACATAATCTCCTCTCTTGTAATAAGCAGGACTCTTTGCTGCCCTCCATTCTGCTGTGCCCATTCCATCTATATGCCGAATCAATTAAGCAAATCATATACCATAATCAAACAAATTTAAACACGACCATCAAAATATATATACTGCAAGCCGAAACAAACATACATAGGATAGGAGATAACATATACTATACTCGCAGGTCATCTTTGGTTTCGAGAAAATGAAAATATAGCGAGCATCAAGTAGATGGTCCTTAGTTCTCCTTATATCTAAAGGGAAGTGAAAGAAATGTACATGTTGAGCTCTTCCACTTATCTGTTTTAACGCTACATCCATGTATAATTAAGGAAGCTTGCCGATTAGACAGTTTTATATGTACTCCTCTAGTAGATGATGTAACTCCAAAATCTCAAGCATCTTACCATCAAGCAAGAGTGAGAATTCATTTTCCTAAAACATATTATAACTATCCTTCTCCTATTAACTAATCTCATAATTATTACCACCACTATCACGCATTTCTAAATAAGTTCAATTAATGAAGCAGCTCTTTATTAGGTCATTATCTCAAAGCACAGCAAGTTCAACAAGCATCTTACAGTGATTATTCTCGCAGACCAAAATAGCAGGCAGATCCCACAGCGCAGCCATATTCAACGCCTCAAACAACTGCCCCTGGTTCGCGGCACCGTCTCCGTACATCGCGAACGTCACACTCTCATCCTTGCTGTACTTCTGCGCGAAGGCCAATCCACAACCCAACGGAACCTGCGCCCCGACGATTCCATGTCCGCCGTAGAAACCTCCTTCCTTCTTGTAGAAATGCATCGAGCCTCCCTTTCCCTTCGAGCACCCAGATTTCCTCCCCATCAGCTCCGCGAACGCCTCCAGCAGCGTTCCGCCGCGCCCCAGGAAGATGCAGTGGTCGCGGTAGGCGGTGATTATGCAATCCTTCTTATTAATCGCGGCCTCCATCCCTACGCAAACGGCCTCCTGGCCGTCGTAGAGGTGGCAGAATCCGCGAATCAACTTCGCCTTGTAGAGCGAATCGGCCGCGATTTCCATGCGGCGCATGAGCGCCATGTCGCGGAAGAAGGTGAGGAGCTCCTGTGAGGAGGTCTCGACGGAGCGCGACGGCGGATCGATCTTGTGACCGGTGAAGGGGAGGGAGGTCTCCACCGTGATTGGGGATGTGGAGGCGGTGGCGAGGCCCCGCGCGGCGAATAGGGCGGCGGGGAGGGATTTGTGGAGCGCAGCGGCGCGGTGAGTCAGCTGAGCCATATCAACCGTCGATTTGGACGGCTGTTTGATCGGACGGCGGGGGGTTGGTAAAGTGAAGCGGTGGCTGTTGGGAGAGAGAAGGGGTGATTACGGTGGTTTGGTAGCAGGAACTGGGAAGTGAAAAGGCAGCGGCAAAATGAGAACACTAGTAAATTTTGGGAGGATATGCATAGGGGTATAATGGGAAAGAAGTAAAAAAGTCAGAGACTGGGTGCGCCTGCATCATGATTTACTTAATTATATTTACTTTAAAGTCAATTTACATACACAACATGTAACATCATAACATTGACCGCTATTTATGCTGGTAATGAATGAAAGGATTTAAGTACCTATAATTCGTTACAATAGCAGTTGAGTGGTTTGGAAGTAAAATAAATAAATTTAAAAATTCACTTCATTGTACCACACTCTAATAATTTACTAATTGGATTTGGATTATTTGGTAGGTGTTTCGGTACGGATCTCTATAAAACGGATTTATTTACGGAGCACGTTTTTAAATTTTGAAATAGGGGTGGTCTCGTGGACGGGTTATGTACAGTGAGATCATTTTAATTAATTATTTAGTTATTTAACTAATTTATTATTATTAAATTAATTTAATAAATTTTAATTATAAATTAATAAATCATAATTTTGAACTAATAAATCTGAATTTTGAATTAATAAAACCTAATTGTTAATTAATAAATTCTAATTATAAATTAATAAATCCTAATTGTGAATTAACAAATCCTAATTTTGAATTAATAAACCCTAATTGTGAATAGTAAACCCTAATTTTAAATTAATAAACCCTAATTGTGAATTAATAAACTCTAATTTTGAATAATAAATCCTAATTATTAATTAATAAACCCTAATTATGAATTAATAAATCTTATTTTAAATTAATAAATCCTAATTTTAAATTAATAAACTGTAATTTGGAATAATAAACCCTAAGTTTGAATTGATAAACCCTTAATTATGAATTAATAAACTTTAATTATAAATTAACTCCAATTAAGCTTTATTAATTTCATTAGGGTTTATTAATTTCAATTATGGTTTATTAATTCCAATTAAGCTTTATTAATTCAAAATTGAGATTTATTAATTCACAATTAGGATTATTAATTTAAAATTATTATTTATTAACTTACAATTATGATTTATTATTCTACGATTAAAATTTATTACATTTAATTAACTTTAATTAAAATTAATAGGGTGAGCAAAACCGAATCCAAACCGAATAACCGAACCGAACCGTAGCAATTTGGTCGGTTTGGATCGGTTTTAAAACTTTCGGTTCGGTTTGGATGGAAAATGAAACCGAACTTTTTTCGTTCGGTTCGGTTTAGTAATCCGAATTTCGGTTCGGACCGAACCGAACCGAACCAAGTTTATATATATATATATATATATATATATATATATATATATATAAAAATTAAAATATTAAAATATTAAACCCTATTAAATTAAATTATACATACATATATATATATATATATATATATATATAAAAATTATTAAAAGTTCTTAATCAAAATCGAACCAAACCAAGTTTAAAATTCGGTTCGGTTCGGTTCGGTTTGAGTAAAAATTCGGTTCGGTTTGGTTGAAATTTTTGAACGGTTCGGTTTTTTCGGTTTTGGATTTTCGGTTCGGTTTTCAACCGAACCGACCGAATGCTCACCCCTAAAAATTAATTTAATATTAATTAATAAAAAATTAATTAGGGGGTCTCACTGTACGCGCGGTGCGCATAGGAGACCACCCCTTTATCATTTGGGTTGGCTTAGCCCGATGGGCCGGTGGCCCAGATGAGATTGGGACAAAGTTTGAAATTTGCAATTCGATAGCACTGTACAAGTGGCCCGGCCGGCCCTATCCGCATAGTACCTAAAGCTTAGTGATCGGGCCAAGCCTACCCGACTTGCCTATTTTTGCCACATCTACCTTTCGGTATTATACGCACATCTAAGGGTGAGCAAAATATCCGAAAACCTAATAACCGAGCCAAACCGAAAAATAAAATTTGGTTCGGTTAATTCGATTAAAACCAAATTAAAATTCGGTAATTTAGTTTTCGATCGGTTATGAATTTTTTTAACCGAAAACCGAATTATATATATATATATATATAATATTATTTCTCTATTTATTTAAAATTATAATTTTAATATATCAATATCTTTAATCCTATTCATTTCTCTCTTTCTTCCTGTTATATCAATATCTAATATTTGCACAATATAATATTATTTATTTATTATATAATATTGTTAATTTTTTTTTGCAGAATATTTATAATATAACATATAAAATGTATTTTTATATATATTATATCAATATATAATATTATTTATTTATTTATTTGAAAAATATATTTTCTTTGTTAAAAACTCGGTTTAACCGAAATAACCATAATATATTTCGCTATTTCTGTTAGGCTACCGAATAAAATTCGGTTCGATTTGGTTATTTTTTGAAAAATTCGATTAATTCGATTCGGTTATTTTTTCGCCCGAAACCGTCTGAATAACCGAATACTCTACCCCTACGCATATCATACAGGCGCGATAAGATCACTAGGTAAAAAAGGAGCCACGGCCCACGGTCAACTAAAAACAAGTATTGGATTATTATTTTCTTCTTAGCAGGTTGTTTAAATATTTAGATTTTCGTAAAACAAGGTATTATTTTATGGGATGCCCTGCTCATGTTCCCTATTTATCGAGTTGTTTGAGAGTCGAATAAGGGGAAAAGATAGGCGCTTTGATGAATAAAAGATATGAGGAAATCTTAAAGGGTTGCTTTAAAATACAACTTTATTTATGTTTTTAAGTAGAAGCAATATTTCACTTCAATCATTTACTCTATTGTACATAAGAAATTGAATTTTGCTCTTTATTTATTCAAATTCTATATTTATCTTACATAAGTTACATAATATTTATCTAAATTAAAATAATCATCCTATAAATGATCAATTAATTCATTCCAGAAAGAATATTTAAAATTAAAAAAAAAAACTAACTAAAAGAATAATAATGTCAAATGGGCTTGAAACCATTGAATTCCAGTTTTGAACCCTATACATCCCATCGAGTGTGATTCTTTTTCATCTCGTTGTTCTGCCTCCGAAAAGCTATTATAATAATAAATCCATACCTTGATATCAAAAATTACGCATGTTTCAAACTCCACCGACAAACGCTTTTCATTCGATATATAAAATATATATCCGTTAAACTTCTATATGCACAACTTGGCATAGCATATATGCATCATTATATATTAGTAGCCAAATAAGCAGAGTTAGAAAATAGCAATAATTAATTAAGGTTTTGGCGCAGCTACAGATTACAGTGCCGCTGTATAAATTGCGCAACAATGTAGCTTGAGCCATTTTTGAGATATATAACGGCTTAGGGGTGAGCATTCGGTCGGTTAGATTGAAAATCGAACCAAACATCTGTTGGAAAAAGGTGTACAAAACAAGACAGAACTTGCAGGGCGACATAACGTGAAATGAAGGTAGAAAGATCAAAACTAACAATGAATTTGAAACTAGAAATGTAATAAAATACGCTTAACCGTATTCTAATGCCGAGTCGAGGAGGCCTCTTTCCATAAGACGAGATACGCCCGGTAGTGCTCTCGGTTACGGCGTATCGCTCCAAAGATAAACGGCAATGTCTCGGTGGTGGCACCGCGACCAACGAGCTCCGGCGAACTGGAATGAGGCGAGGACAAAGCTTGGACACTAGCTATGTATGCAGGGAGTGCTTTGGAATGCTGGAATGCAGATTGGCAGTGGTTGGCTTATGCTGGGGAGACATGTCCTATTTATAGGCGTCGTCCCCCTCATGGGGAGCATGCTGGAGTCAACACCCGCATTGATGTCGGGTGTTACGGAGTTATGTCCCTATCGAGTCTGTGGCGGTTTCGGAGACAACGTGGCACGCTTCCGCAGAGCCATCATGTCGGAGCGTTACCGACGGTTCTGACGAATCTGGACAACGCGCGCGTCCGTGTTCATTGGACGATCCGGACGTCTCTTCGAGTACAAGCAGCCCAACGGATTGGGCACACGAGTTGGGCCTCTGACCAACTCCATCGCACAGCGAGCCCAACGGATTGGGCTACACGAATTGGGCCTCGGACCAACTTCATCTTTGGGCTCGATCAAACGTTGATCCAAAATATAAGGACAATGGGCCACGGAACCGGGCCCACGAAGCAAGCCCACCGAACGCCCAAAGAATGGCCAAAGACCACCCAGCAGACCAATTGCAAGATCCAAGATCCACGATCCACGATCCACGGACCACGGACCACGGCCGAACCGGCCGAACCGGGCGGAGCCGGGCCGGGCCGGGCGGGCGGGCGCGCGGCGCGCGGGCGAGGCGCGCGGGCGCGCCGGCACCGGGCGGGCGGGCGGCGGCGGCGGCGGCGTGTCTTGTGCGTGGGCTTTCCACCCATCACTTGTGCACATAATTATACTAAGTGTTCAATGACCCACTTATATAGACAATTAATGAAGGTACATTAATCAATGTGGGATAAGGATTAATTAATCCATGCTTATCCCATTAATCACATAACTCCATGTTTAAGTGACCAACTTTGATCCATTATTTCTCACTCACCGAAATCGGATTTGAGAATGTGAATACACCACGATCATCTACTCGGGCGTAGATCGATCCTATGCCATTTAATTTCACAAAATTAAACGTTACGTCACTCAAAATCTTGGTCAAAGTAGCTTCCTGGAAACTTGACCACATATATAATATTATATATATATGCACGCGATTTTCAACAACATCTTAAACCAAATAAATCAAAAATTTCAAAAATACCAACCAATTCGAAGTTCAAACTTCGATTTCGGTTAACCAAAATTGCGTATTTTTTAAAAAAAATCTCAATTTGCTGAAATTGTGTATTTTAAAAAAAATCTCATCTATTTTTAGTTGTTTAGATTATAAATGATGAATCTAGCTATGTGAGTATGCGAGATTTATATGAAGCAATAAAGAACACCCAGGCTTTTTACGTGGTTCGATCGTTAATGAGATCTACGTCCACGGAGGAATGATTCCTCAATACTTTCACTAGAGCTTTTCCTACAGAGAATATTGTTTACAAGCCTTTGTATTCAGTAAATTGCTAACCCTTCTAACATCAGTTTTCCTTCTATTTATACAGCTTCGACTCTGTCCCTGAAGGCGCGCCCGACCTCTCCATTGGTCGCTGCGTGACTCTTCCTCCGGCGTGCCTCCATTGGCCGGCGGGGGACCTCGCTCGCTTGCCACGTGGAGGTGGCGCGACCTGGTTCATCTTCTCCATCATGGCGGAGGTGGCGGTTCGGGGCTAGCGTTTTGGGCAATGATTAGGCTCGACCGCGTGGGCTGCTACCAACGTTAGGCCCACTCGCTTGGGCTCGTTAGTGGGCCCGTTGGTTGGGCCATATCCCATCATAGCCCCCGAATAGCCGAGGCACGCGGGCGAGGTGGAGTGAAGACAGCTGCCGCCGAGGTGAGGTGTGGCTTTGAAGTTGTTTCTTGGATGTGAGGGTCTTCGTGCCGATCCGAGTTGGGTTGTTTATTGTCCGCCGCTTGAGAAAGATGTGGCACCGGCGGAAGTCGGCACGACCGGATAACGCGCTCTGCGTTGGTTATGCCGAGTGCGGTCAGTAGTGGTATTACTCTGTGGTGGCTCCGGTGTTCGACCCGAGCGACCGCCTTTTCGGGATGCCGTGGTGTGTCTCGGGCACAGACTCTGCGCCTGGTTGGCCGAGGTCCGATCTAGTTGGCCGAGGCCCGATCCGCCGGGCGAGGTCCGATCCGGTGGGCCGCGGTCCGATCTGATTGGGCGAGGTCCGATCCGGTGGGCGCGGTCCGATCTGGTTGGACGAGGTCCGATCTGGATTTCCTTGACATTTGTGGGGAGGACGGTGTGCAACTGGAGGCGCCGCCATCTAGAGGACGCCGGGTCCGTATGATGATTGCTAAGTCGATCGGCGGCCGTCCCTATCTCGGCGTCGCCGACGCGCCAGCGGTAGTTGGGCGCTCGAATAGCGTGCGCGCGTGTAACGCACATCCAATCACGTGTAGGCACGTGTTGAATTTGAAACGGCAATTTGCAGGCGCCCCTTGTCTTATAAATAGGCGAAAAAGAGGCAATCTTCACTTCTTCTTCTTGACGCTTAACAATTCGAGAGAGAATTTGTGAGATTTTCGAGCCCGATATTATTTGAAGTAGCCGTTTACTCGCCTAAAAAGTAAGTATGTCTTCTTCCTCTGTTTCTGAGTACGCCCTCGCCCCTGTTTCCGGGTCCGCCCGATCATCTCCCGCGGGAGTTTCTGGTTCGAACCGCTCATCCTCCCCTCCTGATAGTGAAATCGAGGTTAGGGATTATTCCTGCTATACCTTGTCGGGTAGGTGTAGGAAGATTAGCGCTAGGGTTCCAGCAATATCATCTGCGTGGGATGGGGTTAATGTGAGGGACGTCAGATCGTCTGTGATTTTTGACGATGTAATAAGAGTAGGAGGGGAATGTCACATTCCGGCCGACGCCTGGTGGTGTGTTCCGCACCCATCTGATAGAGCGTTAGCCCCTCCGGAGGGATTCATAACTATGTATATAGACGCCTTTAGGGCCGGTCTTAGGTTCCCGTTAGCCCCCATCTTTTTGAGCCTCCAGGAGTATTTCCGAATCCCCATCTGCCAATTTACCCCGAACTCCATTAGGTCGGTAGTTGAGATGGGGTTAGCCTGTTATCATGTAGCCGAGGAGTTCTCCTTTGAGCTCTTGATGCGTTCTTTAGCGTCAGTACTCGAGAGGTTGTACTATCTTCGCCTCGGCAATGTTTAGGGTGAGTCAACCCCGAAGGTGTCGGGGTGACAAAAGAAGTTTTTCTTTTGAGGGTCGATGGGCATCCGATCTACGGATGGGGATGGGTAAGGTGACGGATATAAAGCTTAAGCCCCTACCGGGTAGAGGAACACTCAACACGCCGGTGAAGTTTCTATAGAATTCACCGAGACAACCTTAATGATGCCGGTTTGAGTGTGCACGGTCGCAGCTCGGGGGCGGGTCCGAGCTGGGTGAGGGCACCCTCTCTTTTCCTTCTTATAGGTTCGACCTCTGTTTGACTAACGCGATTTTCTTCTGTAATGCAGTGAAGCTTAAGCACACGAAGGAGGTGAAGCAGCCGGCCTCGTCTCGACTGCGCGCCACCGGCGGCGAGTGAGCCTTCCAAAAGAGGCGAAGGTGTGGGCCCACCTCGCACCGTGGTGGTGGAACACCTCAGCGATCTGTTGAAGGGTCCGCAGCCGATCTCCAGCTCGGGCCTCGAGGTGGAGGCTCGTGCCCATGATGCGCGCGAGGTACCGATCTCCTGCGATCTTCTGCCCTTGTCTGGTCATGTTTTTTTTTTTTTTTTTTTGCGCTATTAATCGTTTGATTTGCAGGACCTGCCCTTGATCGCGGCGAGATCGCCGCATGGCCGACGTTGTTGCGTTCCCAAGACGAGGAGCCGGAGAGAAAGCTGGCAGCGAGTCCTCGCCGGCCGGCGCGGCGGAGGGAGGTGGAGGTTGCCAGGCGGTCCGAGGCCGCCATGAGGAGAAGGCCGTCTGTTGCGGGAGGCCCGCGCCGAGGTGGAGTCTTGCCGGGAGGAGGTGGCGAGGCGGAGAAGAGGGCGGCAGATCGGACGAGTGCTCACTGGGCGGAGCAGGGCCCATCTTGAAGGCTTTCGCCAAAGAACTTATCGAGTCGAGTCCTTCTCCGCTTTTATCTCCGACCGCCGCCGTGATGAGGCCGCAGTGATATCTACCCACCGGAGGGTTGGCGGCCACGATGCGATTTTGACAAGGCGGTATGGTGGTGAGATTGATCGAGGGCGGTCAACTTGGAGTATGCCCGGGTGCTTGCCGATGCAGCCGCCTTCCCCGTGGTGGAGGCCTTAGCCTCCTCGACGTCGCTCCTGACGGCCGAGGCCGTGTCCCGATGCCGGGTGGATGAAGATCTAGAGCTTCAGGAGCTTCTGGCCGAGGTGCGGGCCCGGGCCGAAGAGGAGGAGGAGGGGGAGAAGGAGCCGAGCTCGGCGGCTCAGTCGACCATGCAGACAGAAGACAGGAGCAAATGGAGGAACGCGGGGGAGCAGGGGGCCGGCGAGTCCGGAGAGAGGGCCGAGGTTAGTGGGCCAATTGTAATAGGTTGAACCGCCGGGGTCGATAGGACCCTGAGCCCTTGTAATAAAATTCTTTCGTATGCAATAAAAGAATGTTTATCACTTTCTGAGACTTGTGTTGTCTTTTTATTTATAGCATTCCGCATCTCAATACTTGGGACTCGACCATGAATTGTCGCTGTCGAAAGAGGTCCGGGTGCCCGCCGAGAAGGACGAGGAGGTGCAATTTGGAGGAGAGGTCCGCCGAGTGACCCAAGTTTTGGCCGCCATGGATGCGAGCTCGGTGTCTTCTTCCGAACTGAAGAAGAAGTTGACCGAGGCTGATCGGGAGGTGGCCCGCCTCCTGGCCGAGAACGAGGCGCTGAAGTTGAAGGTCGCGCAGGGCGGAGTCCAGGGGGCGGACATATCTGCCGACGCAATCCACGGACGTTTGATGCAGTGCGAGGAACAACTTGAACTGACCGCGGAGAGGCTCGCTCGGTTGTCTGAGGAGCATGCAGAGTACGAGAGGCAGTCCGCCGCGCTGGTGGGACTACCATATCCGGCCGACGACCGAGTCCGTAGCTTGTCGGCGGAGGGCATGGTCTTGAGGGGATGAGGAAGGGCCCAACAAAGCAGAAGTTCAAAGCTCGTCAACTCAGTGGTGAAGTTTATGGAGATGTACGACATCGTCCGAAAGCGTCGCATGCCGGCGGTGGCGAGGCAACAGTGGGCTCTGCGACCGATCATAGAAGAACCGGCGGAGGAGGCGGATACTCCGATCACGCCGTAGGCCGAGGTTGATGGGTCCGCAGGGGGCGGATTATCCAGGGGGGGATCCTCTGGGACCGGGCGGCGACCGAGGTCCTCAGGTCGGCGGGGGAGAGCTTCGGGCAGGGGCCGAGGTCGCACACACGGCCCGTGTCCGGTCGGGGGTCGGGTGTGACCTCGGCCCCCGCCGGGATGCCCGTGCTTGCGCCTTCGCCACTTCGGAGTGTCCCTGGAGCGGGTGAAGGTGATCCTGGAGTCGATGCTTCCGTCCGGGCTGCCTCCGAGCCCGCGCCAGCGCCGGGAGCAGGACGTGTTGATTCCGCCTCATCGACCGGGTCGAAGGCACCGAGTTCGCTCGAGCATACATCGTCGGCCTGGGGATTTTGTAGAGAATTGGTGCAGCTTCGGCCGGTCCTGGCGAGGCGGAGCCCGGAGGCCGGAATGAGGCCATGTATAGTATAGGACCTTGTATGTAGGTATAAATGTATTTAGACTCGTTTCGAAGTGTACGTTTTCCCCTTTGAGAGGTACAAACATAGCTTAGGACTTCGTTTTGGTCATAAATGTATTCATACTGTATACAACGTATTTTCCCAAATAAAGGGGTATAAACGAGCTCTGAAGCACGGTTGTCTTGTATATGGCTTGGTACTTTGTTTGTAGTCGTTGATGCATTTTAGACTTTGTACCGGAGTGCATATCTTCCCAAATAAAGGGGTATGAGGTGGCGAGATCGGTTTGGATGTCGCTTGCATGTAGACGTCCAACTTAATGGGTAATCAGATGCTTTGCATGTAGACGCCCAACTTAATGGGTAATCAGATGCTTTGCATGTAGACGCCCAACTTAATGGGTAGTCCGTGTCGCACTCTACTTAGTGGGATTTTCATCTTCGTAAGGGCGTCCCCTTGTGAAGGTTTAGATGTGGTATATCCGAATGGATGTTCACATAAATGTAAGACGTAACGAAGTGAAATACTCATTAGAAAAACAGATGTTTTATTAAACAAGTAAACAAAGACGCACATCACCAAAACAATAGAAGGGCTAACATGTCGCCGATCTAAAATCAAAGCTATGTAAAATACCTCCTTAGATGAGTTATGTGCCAGGTTCGGGGAATAAGTGCCCCGGACAGGTGGGCGAGCTTATAGGCCCCTTTGCCGAGGTCCTCGTGAACGCGGTAGGGTCCTTCCCATGTCGGATCAAGCTTGTTAAGACGCTCGGCTCGGCTTGCTTCATTATTCCGCAGGACGAGGTCGCCCACTCGGAGTGTGGAGGCCTTTACTCTTTGTTGTAGTAGCGCGACCGGCTCTTGTACTTAGCCGCTTATGAAGGCGAGCTCGCTTCTCCTCGAGGCGCCAAGGTTGGCCCGCAGTCTTCCTCGCTTCCGGCCGGTTGAAGTGGAGAGTGCGAGGGCTTGCCGCCGATCTCACCGGTATGATGGCCTCGATGCAGTAGACCGGCAAAGGGTCTCCCCGCACCGTCCGAGGTGTGGTCCCAGTGGACCGAGGACTTGAGGAGATTTTCACCCCGATCGCCTTAGCTCGATCCAAATCTTCTTCAATCCTTATGCGATCGTGCGGTTCGTCACCCGGTCCCGACCATTTGCTTGCGGGTGTGCGATCAAGTGAAGCGTTGATCGATGTGAAGCTCTTCGCACCACTCCTGAAGTTTTGTCGACGAATTGAGTGCCGTTGTCCGAGACCGAGATGTGCGGTATGCGAGCGGCGCACTATATTTCTCCACACAAGGTTTGAATCCTTACGCTTGTGATGCTCGAAAGTGGCTCGGCCCGACCCATTTTGTGAAGTAGTCTATGGCCACGACTAAATATCGGAGTGACCGGTGCTCGGTCGAGCGGACCAACAATGTCGATCCCCCACTGCATGAAAGGCCACGGACTCTGCAGGCTGCTCAAATCCGTCTGAGGCAGCTTTTTGACTGTGGAGTGGATCTGGCACTTTGGGCACTTCTTGACGAGCTCGGCCGAATCTTGCACGAGGGTGGGCCAGTAGTATCCCGACCTCAGCGTCTTCTTTGAAAGTGCTCGCGACCCGATGTGGCTTCCACAAGACCCTCGGTGTATTTCGTTGAGCACATAGTCGGCTTCTTCTGGCCCGAGGCATCTCAGGAGGGGTTGAAGGTAAGACTTCCGGTAGAGAACGCCCTCATGCATGAGATACTTCTGGGACTTTGCCATCATCTTTTTGGCTTCGAGCCGATCTGAAGGTAGTGCGCCGTGTTCCAGGTAGGCCTTCAGGGGAGACATCCAATTCGGCTCTATCTCGGTGATGATGCCGACGTGGGACTCGCTATGCTTCGAACGGATCTCTCCATCGGCGGACTTGTTGATGACGCAGCTAGCTTGCTGAGGACGTCAGCCCGGCTGTTTTCCCCTCGGGGGATTCGGTGGATGCTGAAGTATCTGAACGAGGTCAACATCTCTTTTGCCTTGTCGAGGTATTGTTTCATTCGGTCCTCCTCGCCTCGTATTGCTTAACACTGTTCACGACGACACTGGAATCGCCGAAATTTGGATCTCCCCACCCCACTCCTTAGCGGGCGGAGTCCGGAGATTAGGCCTCATACTCCACCTCGTTGTTGGTGGTCGGGAAGGTAAACCGAGTGCGTGGGTGACTTCCTCGCATATCCGGGCCGAGGAGAAGGATGCCCGCTCATTGCCCGCTTTTGCACGAGGCTCCGCCCACATACATCCGCCAACAACCATCTCGGTGGATGAGGGTCCGGTTCTCCGTGCAAGGGGGGGGATGACCGAGGTGGGGCGTTAGAGGAGCTAATCTTAGCGGTCCGACCGAGCTCAAGAACTTGGCTTCTACCAGAAATCGTGAGCTTGCCCTTTTATGGCGGTGCAGGGGAGTCGAGATATCGTGCTCGCCAAGCCCGTGGCCCACTGGCTATTCGTCCCGATGACTCGTGTTTTGATAAGACTTGCCTCGTAGGCGGTCGGTCAAGACTGGATGGAGTGAGCCCGAAAGTAGGGTCGAGCCGCCGCTAGCATTCACCGATGCCAGTGCTTACCTTTTCGAGGCCGGCGTACCTTGTCTCCGGCCCTTTGAGTGCTCGGTGATGAAGTAAATAGGAAGCTGCCGTCCGACCTCGTCCCCGCACCAAGATCAAGACCGATTGCCTCGTCCGAGGCTGCCAAGTACAAGGAGAGTTCGCCTCTTTTGGGGGTCGGGTGCAGTGGCGGTCGGCGAGTACTCCTTGAGTGTGCGGGCGAGGTGATGCTCTTCCCGCCATGCAAGTCCGGGCCCTCCTCAAGATTTTAAAGAATGGGAGCGCTTCTCCGCAGCCGGGAGAGAACCCATCGAGGCGGCTAGGCACCGGTAAGTTTGTGGACCTCATGAATGGTTTTGCACTTGCATTTCGAGCACCGTCTTTACCTTGGTGGGTTCGCCTTCAAGCCTTCTTGAAACCCAAGACCCCAAGAATTTCCCGTTTTACCATGAACGTGCATTTTGGGGTTAAGTTTGAGGTTGGCCGACCGAGCGGTTGGAGGATGGTGCCGAGGTCGTCGGCGCAGCCTCCGCTTTTCGACTTTTGACTACTATGTCGCCGACGAGACCTCGACGATCTCCCGATGTGGTCTTTGAATGTTGCATCCACCATCCTCCGGTAGGTAGCCCAGCGTTCTTGAGGCCGAACGGCATCTTTCGCACGCAAAGACGCCAAGTCGGTGATGAATGCAGATCTTTGGTGCATCCTCCGGCTCATTAGATTTGGTGGTACCCTCAGATAGATCCGTGAAGTTCGAACATCCGTGGCCCACCAAAGCCTCCACCTTCTTGTCAATATCGGGAGGGTAGCAATCTTTAGGCGTGCTTGTTGAGGTCGGTATAATCGACGCACACGCGCCACCCTCCGCCGGCTTTCGACCACGATCGATTAGCCATCCAGTCGGGTATTGACCTCGAACAAGATCTTGGCCTTGAAGTTGAGTCACCTCGTCCCTAATGACCCTGCGCTCCGCCGCGAATATCCTTTTCTTCTGGGACCGGCTTGGTGGCGGGTCGATGTTGAGGCGGTGAGTTATGAGCTCGGGCGACACCCGGTCATATCGAAGGGGACCAAGCAAACACGTCCCTATATTCTTCGAAGTCGTTTGACGTGTCGCGGACGTCCGCCGCCCACAGGTGCCGACTGGATGACCTCGAGGATCGTCGTCGATAGTTGGAGGTCCTCGGTCGGTCATCCGGGTGTCGGCCTCGGGGCCCGTAATTGCTATGCCCGGGCGAGGCCGCATCCCGAGTTGAGAGCCGTAGGCATTCTTTTCTTGCCGCTTGGTCCCCGGATCTTGAGCACTCCCACCGGGTGGGAATCTTCGGTGAGGTGGTAGACCGAACAGACGGCCTTGGTGGCGTCTGACCAATCTCTCCCGAGGATAATGTTGTGCGGAGAGGGCCCTGACAAGGAAGAATCGGATGGCCTTGGTGACCGACACAGGAGCCCGCCTACGGTGACCGGAAGGGTAATGACCCCTGGCCGGACCGCTTGAGTGAAGCTCGTAGGCGGGAGGGCGCGGAAGAACCCAATGCCTCCGACCTCGAAGCTTATCCGACATACGGAAGATGATGCCGACGGAGGCTCCAATGTCGATATAGACCGGTGGACGTTTTTGCCGCCCACCGCACTGTATGGTGATGGCGTCCAGTGCGGCATGATCCTGGGCACGGGTCCTCCTCGAGAACGTTATGTTCGCCATCCCGAGTCGCTTGTTCTTGGCTCTTCCGGGCCGGCCTCCGGCGTCGTTCTTGAGGGCGACCTCGTCGTCCCGAGGGGCAGTCCGGTAACAACATGACTGCTCCATGGCGTTGGGACCTTCGCCCTCGCCGTCTTCGGGTGGTCGCCGCCGGGTCGGCCCGCGCTTGTTGCCGCCCATTCCTTCTCGCTTCGCTTCTGGACCACTCGTCCGAGGTATTTTTGAGGCTCCACCTTTGACGAGCTCGTCGATCCGTGAGCCTGTGTTTCGCAGCCCTCGGTATCGTGACCATACCCTTGGTGGTAGTCGCAATACTGCCTCGTGGACCTCTTCGATCCCCTTTCATAGGGGCAGGCTTGGAAGAGCTCGGCGTGGGCTCGAATATTTCCGCCTGATTTGAGCGGGGGCGCTCTGCCGTCGGGGTTGGGCCGAGGTCCGAGTCCGGACTCCAGCCGCCCTCTTTGATTCTCGTCGGGCGCTCTGCGTCTCCGCACCTCGACTTGGTCGTCCGGCTTTTTCTCTGGACCGCCGTCCCCGGATCTCCCGCTTCTTCCGATCCGACTCGCCTCCTCGACGAAGTTATCCACCAGGTTCCAAAGCTTACTCGCCGTCTTTGGTTTCTCCCTGGTGATTTCTTTGTTCAGCGCGCCGGGCCGGATCCCGTTTTTGAACGCGTTGATGATGTAGAGATCGTTGCTGTCGTCGATTTTGAGCGACTCTTTGATGAACCTCGAGACGAGTTTGACATCGTCTCGCCCCGCCTGGCGGATTGTGAGCAGGTCGGAGGAAGGTGCTGGGCGGCATCTTCCGATAAGCGCCACTGAACCGATCCATGAGGTCACGGAAGCGGTGGATGCTATTCGGCGGAGCGAGGTGAACCAACGCCGTGCGTTGGAGATCAAGACTCGGGAAGATTTTGCACATGTGAAAATCTTCCATCCTTGATCGCCATGTTGGTGGTGTGGCGAAAGGAAGTCGGAGGGTCTCCGAGGCCATCGTGGTCGCTATGTTGGGTGCCCGATATGCACGGGGGGGCGTGTCTAGAATCTCCACGGAGAAAGGGAGATGATTCTCCGTAGCGGTCGAACCCCGAGATCGCTGCCGTCTCTTCGGAGGGGTGGGGATCGATAGCGACGCCTATCGTCCTCCGGGGAGTTCGACTCGCCTTTCTTCCTTCGCTTCGCTCGACTCTCGGTCGGCATGACGAGGCGGAGAGCGGCCGCGAATGGCGAGGCGATCGTTGGTGGCGGCTCGGCGCGGTGAGCGGCTCCGCGAATGAGGTCGGCGGCTCGGCCGCGGTGGCGGCTCCGCTGCGTCGGCGCGATCGCGCTCGGCTATCACGCCGAAGGTGAGCGCCGATCGCCAGATGGGGGCGGCACTCGGGAGGCCGTGGTGTTCAGTCCCGGGCCCTAGAGGACCCGCCCGTTGGTCCTCCGGTTGAGAAGCTTTGAATTGGCCGAGATTAGCGTGGAGGAACTCGCCACAGCTCGGCCAAGGACCTCGTGGGACGAATGAGCTTGTTTGCTCGTCCTCGTTGAGGTCGACATCTTCCCCACGCTGGGGCGCGGTCCCGGGGTGTATGGAGACATTTTCCATGTGGCCCTCAGGAGTGTGACCGCTCGTGGCGTCTGCGATCTCCTTTCCGTGACGCCGAGCGACCACCTGGTCGTCCTCCGCGCGGTTGTTGCCAGCGTTGACGGCGGTTGTGCGTGTTCTTGCCATTTAGTCGTAGAGGGGAATGAAGCTTTTCTTGTTCGAAAATGTTCCCACAGACGGCGCCAATGATGAATCTAGCTATGTGAGTATGCGAGATTTATATGAAGCAATAAAGAACACCCAGGCTTTTTACGTGGTTCGATCGTTAATGAGATCTACGTCCACGGAGGAATGATTCCTCAATACTTTCACTAGAGCTTTTCGTACAGAGAGTATTGTTTACAAGCCTTTGTATTCAGTAAATTGCTAACCCTTCTAACATCAGTTTTCCTTCTATTTATACAGCTTCGACTCTGTCCCTGAAGGCGCGCCCGACCTCTCCATTGGTCGTTGCGTGACTCTTCCTCTGGCGTGCCCTCCATTGGCCGGGCAGGGGACCTCGCCTTCTCAAGGCACCACGTGGAGCGCTCGACCTGGTTCATCTTCTCCATTGGCGGAGGTGGCGGTTGCTGGGCCTAGCGTTTTGGGCAATGATTAGGGCTCGACCGCGTGGGCTCACTACCAACGTTAAGCCCACTCGGCTTGGGCACATTAGTGGGCCTGGTTGGTTGGGCCATATCCCATCAATAAAATTAATTATTTCATAGATTACTAATGGCATTATAAAAAAAGAAGACTATTATGATTAAATATAATTTCATAAAAAATAAATATCAAAACTTCGGTAAGTTCGGTTTGAACCGAAGTTTTGAAAGACCAAATCGAACCGAACCAAATAAACTTTGATTTTGAAAAATTGATCAAAACCAAATCGGATTTTAAAAAATCGAACCGAAGCGATCAAAACTGTATTGATTCGGTTCGATTATTAGGTTCAGGTTCGATTTTGCTCACCCCCATGTAGCGCAATGTCAGGACCAAGTTGCTATTCCACAATAATGCTCATCGGAATGTTTTGCGCAGCGTTGGAGGTGGCATGAGTATGAGATTGATCATATATTTGAAACGAATAGCAAAATAGTGTCCTACGCTATTACTTCTATTTTGTTAGATTATTCGGAGCTCGGAGCCATAGTGAATTGAAGAGGTGTAAGAGTATTTATGTATTCAAATGATTAATACATGTTCTTTGAGATGTTAATTATGCAACACATCATTTAGCAAAAATTGCTATAAAATTTTCAATTCACGGAGAACTTGATTTTGTAGTAAACCTTATCACATTTCCGTGTTCGTATTCTTCGATTTTATGTAGATTTCGTTGTTTGCCAAAAACATTTGGATCCCCGCTCCAAAAAAAAGGAATTATGGGCCAGTTCGTATACTATGTATAAAAGTAGGGTCAATAACGGTGATCAATTCATTTTTAGTTAATAAATTATCAAAATATAAAGTAAGATTACTTATCTTTACAACACGCACAATAATAATTAAGTTTTCTACTCTATTTTATATAATAAAATTTAATAATATTATTAAAAATTCGATAACAGGTTGGATCTAGATAGTCTACTATTTATATTTTAAAAGTTACTAAACAATGACTTTTTTTCTTCTAGTGCTTATGGCCTCTTACTGTTTATTAGTAGTTTTCATAATTAAGGATATATATATATATATATATATATATATATATTTATTTATTTATTTATTTATTTTCAGGTGTCCATTATTGTGAAATATATATGATTTGGTGGAAGAAGATTTTTCTGTTGTCTGAGGGGAGGTAGTTGTGAGATTTGAGCCGTAAGAATCTGAGTAATATGCTCGAGTGTTCCAAGTCCCAATAGTGAATAGACTAATTAAAATATATTATTCCTAAATATAATGTTGCAATAAGCAACGGATAATTTATACATTTGTGAATATAAAAAACAAAAATCCCGAAAACCAAATTTAAGGTACCGCCCAAAATTATCTCCATATTTCAAAGTGCAAGAGAGCATAGACTAATTAAAATATATAATTGCCACAACCTGTATAAATACACAACGGATAATTTGCATATTCGCGACTAAAAGAAAAACAAAATTCATAAAATCCAAAATTTGATACCACCCAAAATTATCTCCTTCGACAGGAAAAAGGAGAAGTGCTTCTCAAATTCTCTCCCGCCATGAAAGCACCCTCCCTTCACTCTTTTCTCTCTCCCTCTCATTCCCCCTCTCTCTTCACAGCAAACACTACCAACAGAGTCTATCCATTGCCTCTCTTCAGACCTTATCCTCGCTTCCAATACCTGCAATTATTCAATTCCAAGCGGTACTCGCGCTTCACAGCTCCCTACAAATACATATTCCCGAATTTAGTATATCCAGTCGGTTCTTCTTCTCAACTATCTGACGATGATATCGAAGTGGAATCCGACGACGAAGAAGAAGAGGATGACGTGGCGGCGGAGGAGTACGATGTCAGTGCTGGTGAGATAGGGGAGACAGCGAACAAGACGAAGATGAAGATGGAGAGGAGGAAGAGATTTCGGAGGCGAGTGGCGATGTTGGCGGTGGCCTGCCGAGGTATGAGGAGTTTAAGTGGCAGAGAGTGGAGAGGATTAGGAAGGAGGTGCGGGAGTTTGGTGAGGAGATCATTGATGTCGAGGAGCTGGCTTCCGTCTACGACTTCAGAATTGATAAGTTCCAGGTTTTCCCTTCTCTTCCTAGGTCTACAGATATTTTCTGAAATGATTTTTGTGTTATTGTTCCAGCAAAACAGTATTTCCTGCAACTAAATACAGCAATATTCTGTTTCTGTCACTGCTAGGTTGCAACTATTATTTCATGCTGTACGTTTGTCATGCGTTAATAATTAAACACGATTGAAAGTAGGATATTTATTTATTTTTCATACATGTTCGTCCAAATGCCTATGCCTACATTTTGGCCGCGGATTTTAGTGATCAACGTGTCAATTAAAATTGCATATAGATGGATGGATTATTAGTTGCAGTTTTGTTAAGAATTTTGGTGCATATTTGGATTAGGAGTTGTGGTTGTGAAGTTCAATTTTCTGCTTTTTTTGCAGCGATTGGCTATTCAAGCATTATTGAAAGGTTCTTCAGTTGTAGTTTCTGCACCAACTAGTAGTGGAAAAACATTGATTGCTGAAGCTGCTGCAGTTGCTACTATTGCCCGAGGAAGGAGATTGTTTTACACTACTCCTTTGAAAGCCTTGTCAAATCAGAAGTTTCGTGACTTCCGGTAGGAATACTGGTGTCGTCAGTTGTTATTGATAAATCTTTGGGGGATCACTAATTTAATATGTCGTGTGTGGTTTCATAGTGAGACATTTGGTGATACTAATGTTGGACTCCTCACTGGAGATTCTGCTGTCAACAAAGATGCTCAAATTTTGATAATGACCACAGAGATTTTGCGCAACATGCTATATCGGAGGTGATTATTGAATATGATGTTTCTTTTAATATTGTTCAATAGGAAACGGGATTTTAAAGTTGAAAGTTTGTCTTATGCAAACCTTTTCTTTTATCTTGATGATACTGGTCACCATAACTTCTTTGTTGACCTTGGAAGAATTAATATATTGTCAACTTCATAATTTACTTCTGAATAATTTTCTGCATTCTGCTCTTTTAATTTAATGTTATTACATTGGCCATTGTCTTTCCAGGGTAATATTTTCTTATCTTTTGTATGTCTATGTAACTGAGACGTCGTTTATTTTTCTTATGCTTGTGGATATAATTGTGATTTAGTGTTGGAACGGATTCTTCTGAAAGTATGCTTTCCGATGTGGATGCGATTGTTTTGGATGAAGTGCATTACTTGAGCGACATATCCCGTGGTACAGTTTGGGAGGAGATTGTGAGTAAATTTTTTGTACATAAAATGATAATCTAAATAATAGCACATGTTGTTAATTTTTGCTTATGCAGGTGATTTACTGCCCCAAACAAGTGCAATTAATCTGTCTTTCCGCAACTGTTGCAAATCCAGATGAGTTGGCAGGTTGGATTGGTCAGGTACTGCTTCTACTCTTGACCTGTCATGCAGTTGTTGTGCAATATGGTATGACAAAGTACTTTTTCAGAAGTACTTGGAATTTTGTAGGTTAAAATTCTTAATACCTGTAAGCATGTTTGCTTTAAATCTAGAACTTCGATTAGAAGTGTGAAAATCTGTCATTGTACACCAGCATAGTTCATCGTGGTGTGGTGGCACTTCTGATTGTAGTGTTTGGTGGCTAAATAAAAAACAGAAAGCAGCTTTATTTTCAATTATTCATGTTTTAACACATTATAGTTTCTCTTTTTCTCCTTTTGTTTGGTTTGGGGAGTTGTAGAGTTTTAGTTGAAGGTAATACCATGTTGTTTTACAAGCTTGCTAAACGAACTACATTTCTGTTGCAACTTGCAAGAAAGAATCTCCTGTATGAGTATTTTTTTGGAACTACTGACATTCTATTTCGTCACTTATTCTTTTTCTCACTTTCATCTGTTCCTTTAAATAGTGTTCACTTTCTCTCTCATATCTAATGCTCTGTTTTTCTGTTATGCTTCAAAGATCCATGGAAAAACTGAGTTGGTAACATCATCTAAGCGTCCAGTTCCCTTGACTTGGCACTTCTCAACAAAGACAGCATTGTTACCACTTCTTGATCAGAAAGGCACTGGCATGAACAGGTGATTTCCTTGTGGTAGATATTGCTAGAGATTGGATTATGTATTTCTACTGAGGTTGATTTCACCTTTGGGGATCTCTTACCTCTCTGAACACCTACTTATTTATTTTCTCATAAAATTTGTTTCTTGTAAAAAAAAAGGAACAAGTGATTTTCTATTGTCTGGGCTACCTTGCTATGCAAGTTGTCAGAAAGTAGCCCTTGAATATTTTCTGGTTCTTCTCTCTTAATGCTAAAAAGAGAGATGTGCCAAAATATCTTGTCACTGATTTTTATTATGTATGGATCATCAATTCAACGTAAATCGACGTAAAAGAGTTGATCTTATACAGTTTGAGAGTTTTCCAATACTTGTTGCCTCAAATTTGTGGTTGAAACTAGTGCTAAGAGTTGTGGCACTCATAACTATCTGCAATCTATTTGACTAGTACAGGAGGCTGTCTCTCAACCAGTTACAGCTTGATTCATCAGGAGATAATGCATACAAGGATGAGAACCCTAGAAGAAGGCGATCAAAAAAATATCAGTTTGATGTGCCTCCACTTACAAAGCATGACATGAACTCTATCCGTCGGTCGCAGGTATGAACTATCCTTAATGGATCCTCAGTTGAAACTATATCTGGATCAGAGATCATTTTTTCGTTTTGGTAGAATACAGGTTCCACAAGTTATAGATACACTATGGCACCTTAAAGCAAGAGATATGCTTCCGGCAGTCTGGTTCATCTTTAGCAGAAAAGGTTGTGATGCTGCTGTTCAATATCTTGAAGACTGCAAGCTTTTGGATGAATGTGAGATAACTGAAGTAGAGCTTGCACTTAAAAAGTTTCGTGTTAAATATCCTGATGCTGTAAGGGAATCTTCTGCAAAAGGACTTCTTCGAGGTGTTGCTGCTCATCATGCTGGTTGCCTTCCACTCTGGAAATCATTCATTGAGGAACTTTTCCAAAGAGGGCTTGTGAAGGTTGTTTTTGCCACAGAGACTCTTGCTGCTGGAATCAACATGCCTGCAAGAACTGCTGTTATTTCATCTCTGACCAAAAGGATTGACAGTGGACGCAAATTTTTAAGTTCCAATGAGCTGCTCCAAATGGCAGGACGTGCTGGCCGTAGAGGCATTGATGAAAGGGGTCATGTCGTTCTTCTTCAAACACCATATGAAGGAGCTGAAGAATGCTGCAAAGTTCTATTTTCTGGATTAGAACCTCTTGTTTCGCAGTTTACAGCATCATATGGAATGGTGCTTAATCTACTTGCGGTATGCTCTTAATAAAACACTCTTCAGCGTAGTAATCTCCATCTTATACAGATCATAAATCATTCTTTTGCAGGGGGCAAAAGTTACACGTAGCTCATCTGAATCAGATGACTCAAACATCTCACAATCTGGACGGACATTGGAAGAAGCAAGGAAGTTGGTTGAACAAAGTTTCGGGAATTATGTGGGGAGCAATGTCATGCTTGCTGCTAAGGAGGAGCTCGCTAAGATACAGACTGAGATACAAATGCTGGCTTCAGAAATTACTGACGAAGCTATTGATAAGAAGAGTAAAAAGCTTTTGTCACATACGTCTTACAAAGAAATTGCCGATCTGCAGGAAGAATTGAGGGTATCTGACTTTGCTAACTGTTCTTCCTTGATCAAAGAATCATGTTGTTATGGCAGTAATGTAGAACACATGTCCTTCTGCTTAATGTAAGAACAATCATTCTGTTTTATCTTTCAGGTTGAGAAACGCACACGGTCTGAACTTCGGAAAAGAGTGGAATTGGAGAGAATTTTTTCTTTCAAGCCCCTACTCGAGGAGCTTGGAAATGAGCACCTACCTTTTATGTGTCTGCAGCATACTGATGCAGATGGTGTGCTGCATCAAATCCCAGCTGTTTATTTGGGGAAGGTTGATTCTTTGAAGACTGTAAAAGTAAAAAATATGGTAAGCACAACTTGCTTAACTCTTTTCTTCCTGTTTGTTAACTTGGAAATCTTCTTAAGTTTATCGCAAAAATCATCAGAAAGCTTTGGAGATGTCCACTCATGTGATTTTCCCTGCAACCTAAGTCATTTGACTACATGCAACTAGAGATACATTCTTTATCATTCTATGCTTGTATCTGCTGGTTCATGGTATCCTGTCAGGTATTAGCATTGCCTCAGTTTGATGCTTTTGCCTCTAGGTTTTCCATTGCTGAACATCCCAAATCCCAATTTAACCATATGCTATTACATTTTTGTAGAACAGCTATTTTGCAAAGGTGTAATACTCTATTGTTTGATTTAGTAATGCATAGTATTGCATTTGTTAGAGAAGAAGAGTATCAAGATGTAGAATATTCTGGTTCAGTGTCTTACTTTTCATTCCCTTCATTGAGATCTCTTTAATGCATTTTTATCCTGGATTGCAGGTTCACAAATCTGATTCTTTTGCGTTAAATAATGGAAGTAACTCAAGTGACACTGAGTCTGAACATGCTGCTGAACCATCATATTATGTAGCGCTTGGTTCGGATAACTCTTGGTACCTTTTCACTGAGAAGTGGATCAGAACCATCTATAAAACTGGCTTTCCCAATGTTGCCTTGGCTGTTGATGATGCTTTACCCGTGAAATAATGACAAGTCTGCTTGAAAAGGAAGAAATGCAATGGCAAAAGGTTGCAGAATCAGAATTTGGTGGTCTATGGTGCATGGAAGGATCTCTTGAGACGTGGTCGTGGAGTTTAAATGTGCCAGTCTTGAGTAGTCTTTCTGATGATGATGAGGTAATTTAAATAATTAATTAGTAAGATGCACACCTTGTTGTTTATTAACATGCAGCATATTTGTTCTAAGTTCTGTTCTTTGATGCGTTACAATATTTCTGGCAAGACATAGTTGCTTAAAAGCTATACTCGTGGCCGATGTTGCAGCATCATCATGAATATTGGCAAAACTCGATAGTTTAAAATTTTATATAACAGCCTTGAGAGTATTTTCAGTGATATAGGTTTGTGTTTTTCAATATTGGTCATGGTGCATTGCATCATTGATTCATTATATATTCTTAAAAGTAAATATCAGATTATGGTCTGGAGTAACTATCCATAAATATAAGAGATGAATAACCCATCTATATAAAGCGACACAACCACCTATTTTTCTTTAACAAGATAATGCTTTAGTTTCTCTGTGTTTGAATTGTTAAATTGTCTGTGAAATTAATGGTTACTTATATTTTGATTTATCATATAGTTTTAGTTCCACAATAGCTTACAGTTGGCATCTGGTTGTCTCTGTCATGGCCTTAGGTTTTAAAGTTCTCTGAAGCATACAAAAATGCTGTCCAATGCTACAAGGACCAAAGAAATAAAGTTTCACGTTTGAAGAAAAAGATAGCACGTACAGAAGGCTTCAGAGAGTATAAGAAGATTCTAGATATAGCCAAGTTTAATGAAGAGAAGATACGGAGATTGAAGGCTAGATCACTTCGTTTGGCTACTAGAATCGAGCAGATAGAACCATCTGGCTGGAAGGAATTTCTTCAGGTATGAAAGTCATTAATGCACATGCCAACTTCGAGATGTTTTCCTGTTGAATGACAAAGATGCAAAATCATTCTTATAAGCTTGACTATGTGCTACTCAGTAGAAAATCCAATTCGTCTAAATCCGTAATTAATGCATAATTATTTCTCGTGTCTTCCAGATCAGCAATGTCATACATGAAGTCAGGGCATTGGATATCAACTCACACTTCATATTTCCCCTGGGTGAAACTGCTGCCGCAATACGCGGGGAGAATGAACTCTGGTTAGCAATGGTTCTTCGAAATAAAGTCCTCCTCGATTTGAAGCCTGCCCAGCTTGCTGCGATTTGTGGAGGTTTAGTGTCTGAAGGAATTAAAGTCCGACCGTGGAAAAATAATAGGTATCTTAAATTCTTTTCACACAGCAACTTCCCTTTTACTTATGGCTCTATGCAACATTTGAACTTTGAGAAATAAAAAACTTCACCAACCTTCATTTCTGGGTTTTTTCAGCTATATTTATGAAGCCTCAAGCACTGTTATGAATGTCATCTCCTTTTTGGATGAACTGAAGAGCTCCCTTTTAGATCACCAGGAAAAGCATGGAGTGAAGGTAACTACTCTTATTTGAGTGAAGGGAAGCTATATACTAATGGTGCTTAGCTAATCTTGAAGTAAAATGGTGGGTTTATAGATTCCTTGCTGCTTGGATAGCCAATTCGCTGGCATGGTTGAAGCCTGGGCTTCTGGTCTAACATGGAGAGAGATTATGATGGACTGTGCCATGGATGAAGGAGATCTAGCACGCCTTCTACGACGAACGATTGATCTATTAGCACAGGTACGCATGGATCAAGCTATCTTTCGATTGAAGTTTCTTAGTAGAATATAAACAACACTTATGGTTGTGAGTTTTTGATTGGTTGGTTGCAGGTACCTAAATTGCCAGATATTGACCCCCTGCTGAAAAGCAATGCGGTCAAAGCTTCTAGCGTCATGGACCGGCCACCCATTAGTGAATTGGTAGGATGATAGCAGAGTTGCTCAATTGATAAGATCCAACATCGGATCCATAAATGATTGTACATTGAATACCTCTACGGTTGATTTATCACAATTCTCTGTTTCCCAAAGCAAAAAGAAAAAAACATGAACTCAATTCTTTATATATCTCAAGGTGTAGAAACTTGTAATCTTCTTCTTCTTTTTTTCATATCGTTTTCTTTTCATTTATTTATTTAACTTAAAATTTGGGTTTTTGGTGGAGTTTAAGCGGGAAGTGAAACTACTTCTCTAACATGTGTTATAAGAGCAGTGGCTAAAGAAATAGAGGGTAATTTGCCCTCTGCATACGATGTTTTGTTCCAATTAATGAGACCAATTATCATCCGAAAATAAGAATTTGAGAGCAATTAAATTTCTTTTTGGTAAGACAATCCACCTCCCAACGCGGAAGAAGAAAGAAATGGGATGTCGTTGTGCCCCTATTCATAATATATCATCAAATTTTATTTTATATATGTTTTCGATCTCGAAACTAGTTTCCTTCCAATTTAATACGTTAAAAAATACTAATATTTTCTTATCTATTTAATCTTTGAGTCATTGTAATCTTTTAATATTTTTATGGAATTGGAACATCGAGTTCTGCGAACTAGGGAGAGTTTTTGTTCTGGAACAAGAAATACTCATATTTATTTAATTAATTAATTTGGAGTTGGAGTTTGCGTGGCAAACCGGAACCGACTCATAATCTCTCACAGACAGTCAAATTCCACACGCGTCAGATCTCCAACCGTTGATTGCCTTCCCAAACCGCTACAAATAACTTCAGGCATCGCTTAATTCTCTTTCCTAACATTCCAAAATTCCCAAAATTTAGAAACGTAAAACTGGAGTAGTGTTATTTGCGTAGAGAAATATCTTCAAGATTGACATAATCCGTTTAATCGATAAATCGTATCTGCTATTTTGTGTTGAATTTAATTTTCGTGAAGACAATTTTTCTGAAAAATATTCAAGCTGTGTAGTGATTCCTGTATCCTAAGATTTCCGATTTCCATTAATTTTTGTTTTTCTAGTTTATTCTTTCTGTGTTCCTCGACTTTTTGAGAGCTGGAATTTGAAATCGGTTAGCGCAAGAGATATACTAACTCGATCGAGTTTTGGTTGTTTTGATCTCTTCCCCTTTCTACTAATATTTTGGTAAAAAGTTGTATCGATCGATTGATGAAATGAACGACCAAGCAGGAATGATGAACCAGCAGCAGCAGCAGCTGATGAACATGAATCGGAATCCGTTGAATATGGCGCAGGTAACCAAATTCAACCTGAATAAACCCTACGCATTCATTCCAGTAATGTCAAAACAAACTGATTCGATTAATTATCAGCCGCCAATGCTTCCGATGAATCGAAGCTACGGAATGTGGGGGCAGCAACAGCAGCAGTTTCAAAACCCTAATCTGAGCTCCAACGCCATGAAACCTCCGCCTTCAAACTTCAGTAAGCCGGTAGGTCCTCGACGCAATTGGAAGGGCAAAAGGGTAAACACGCCAATGGATAAACGGAGGATCGAGCAGCAGCAGCAGTCCTTCGCAAGCTCCGGTGGAATCGGTGGCGGTGGTGGGAATTCGAATTTTAGGAACTACAACCCTCCCACATTGAATGAGCTGCAACATCAGAATTGGCTGAAAACGCGGAAAACTTTCACAAAAAAGAAGTCGAACAAGAACATGAGCATGAATATGGCTGGTAATGGTGGCAGGTCCGCCCCATTTGCACCTAGGAACACCACTTCCTTTCTGATTAGGGCGAAAAGAAGTGGTGGGATAGCACCGGTGGCTTCTCCATTTCCAGTGACCCCGTCCGTGTTGCCTACGCCAATCTTATCCCCTTCCACCGAAGTTCTAGGGAACATGGCGAAGGAAGAGTGGGGCGTGGATGGTTATGGCTCGATGAAGGGGTTGATAAGGCTGAGATCCCTCGGGCATGAAGACGAGGAGGAAGATGAGGGCAGCTCAAGTGAGAGCGACATGGAAGAGCATGTGGAGGTAGAGAGGAGGCTGGACCATGACCTTAGTAGGTTTGAGATGATCTATGATCCGAATAGTGGCAATGCTGGGATGGAGCATCACAATATTTTGGAAAATCGGGTCGATGATCAGGACAGTCACATTGCGCAGCTTGAGGAGGAGAACTTGAATCTCAAGGAGAGGCTGTTCTTGATGGAGGGAGAGCTGGGGGATCTGAGAAGGAGGCTGCTGTTGCTAGAAAGGCAGGAAGGACCAGTAGATGATGTTGGGAATGAGTCTGAGATTGAGAGAGAGATCAATGGTGAGGACACTCATTCAACAGGGGAGAATGATGAGAATCTGTGTGGGGGAAATGATCAGGAAGATAGGTGTGAGGTTGGGGAAGGCTTCGATGGTCCTTTTGATGGTGGATTTGAAGGTGAAGCAGTAGAAACTAAAGAGGGATTTTGTGTGGGAGGGAAATTGCAAAGTGGAGATGAAGGGAAGAAGATGACTGATAAAGATGATGATGGTAATGCCAATGATTCTATTGAAGCAGATAAGTCTACCGCTGAAGTTGAGACAGCAGAAAAATGTTGAACATGAATCTAAAATTGTGGTTGAAACTAAGGCTTGTGTGTTAAAAGAGTGTAGTGGGTAAAGAAGATAAACTTGGTTGTTAGGTTAAGCTTTTCTTTTTACTGCCATGGTTGAACGTGATTAGGTTTTAATTAGGGAGTTTGACTATGTAGTTGTCTCCACATCTTGTTTATTTTGAAACTTTTACTGTTTAGTATTCACTCGATGTCTCATATTACATAACGGACGCAAAAATTATTCTTTAATTTTTCTAATTAATCATGATTACGTGAGTTCTGAGACAATGCAGTTTTAATAGAATTAAGATAGCATAGAATTCGAAATTGCACCAGTAGTTTGGTTTGGTTTACAAACAAATAGACTTATTTGATCTTGTGTAGCTATCTAGTACTAATCACTATTACATAACGGGCCAAAAGAACCTTTACCTGTTTCATTTTATCATAATTGCATAAATTCTAAGAATGTAGAATTTGAAATTGTAAAGAAACTAATAGTTTGTTCTACAAATAATACATAAAACAAGAATATTTTAATAAATTCTAACATAATGTGGAATTTGAAATTGTAAAGAAACTAATAGTTTGTTCTACAAACAGCACAACAACAATTAGCTAAATCACAAGAAAACTGATCGATTTACTCCAAAGTATCTTCTCAATAAAATAAAATAATAAAAATAAAGCATAGATAATTTTGTCTTCTGGATAAATAAATAATTTTAAACACTATATGATAGTAGATTACTGAATTTGAACCTAGATCTTTAGATTCATATAATGATTCTACTACAAGTCCAATACACACACAATTAGATAACTTTTGTTATCGGATACAAGCAATAATTCAGCTAGTAAGGTTTCCGGCCGCCGCCTCTTCAAACGCAGCTGCGCTGAAACGCGTCAAGCAATAATTGATTTTGTATTAGTGCAGTGATTTTTTGCTTGGGGACTACTTATGTTTGGGTCCTCACACTCGTTAATATCCATCAAATTCAAGAAAACGTTTAGTCAATGCTTGCTTCATATAACACCACAAAGGGTTAAACTTAATTATGCCATATTTTTAACCTTTTCAACTAATAAGTATTTGTGACTATCGAACTCAAAAGAATATGTAATCATCCTCAATTAAATTATAATTATAATAAAATGTAGAGGACAAAATGAACCCAGAACGTATGATTTTTTGTTTAATATAAATAAACTTTTACATCAACATATAATATTATTTGGGCTAGATGATTTTTTAAAACTGAGCAGTTCCAACTTTACTAACATCGTCGGAAATAGAAAAGAACGGAAATTCTCACCAAAATCGGAACGTGGTGGAAGTCTGGAAGATATACTGTTTACTGTGCGCCAAATTCTTAAATTCTACCGAGAAAATTTAAAAGAAAATCTATAAGTTCCTTCAATTGGAAAATGATCACACCATTTATAGCTATGCAGATTAGTATGATACAGATTATATTTCCGTATGTTATTCAATATCAAAATAATGGATCTTAAAATCAACTCCACTCATGTAATTGTGCCATTACAAATTTTAATCGTACGATCTTGTTGCATTAATTCTCCTCTCAAGCCTCTTTTTTTTGTGTGTGTGTGATGAGGGGATTCTCAAGCACAATGTAAAATCCAAAATATTTGGGAAAACTAATATGGTGATAGTAAACAATCATCCAGAAACAAACAGTTTAGGCATCGGCTTAAGCATATATTCACAAAAAACGCATACCTATATAGATATGTACTGAAGTAAAAACATTTTATTCACATTACTAAAAGTAGCAAAAACATTAGCCTAAGAGAATGCAGATGGCAATTGGATTTCATATTTCTCCATTTTAAATAACTCAAGTTTCATCAACTCACCTTTATTGAAGAGCACACTGCATTCCGCTACAGTTAAAGAGAAGTGTAGCCTACTTCTTGTGAATGGTGACGATTACTGTGCATCAACTTGCAACGTCTGGCCTTGCGTCGACAGCCGCTCACGGCCATACAGAGCCTTCCTTTGTCTCTTTGGCCGATACAAGAAATCTTCCGTGTCTAAAACGTACGAGACCTGGACACATGCCCAGTAAAAAAGTCTGGTACAAGAGATGTATGCGCAGCACAAGGAATCGAAATTTACCTTCAACGAGCTGCAGTTCACCTTCATCTCCACACCATTATGAATTACAAGTCCTTCCATGGCTTTGCATATATCAGAATACTCGTCTCCGCTTGAATATAACTTTTTATTTCTGCAAATCGAGCCAGGATTAAGATTTTTCGAAGGAATGGCTTAGAAACTCAACAATTATACCTCTTCAAGAATACCCCAGGCTTTCCGTTTCCTTCAGGAACTGCCAGGAGTTCATCGTTCAAGTAAGATGCGAAGTAGGGGTCCATGGAGACGGCTGCTGGGTCGAGATTATCGAGCTCATCCTTCATCAACTGTATGGTCAAACGCATCGACCCAGGCAACTGCAGTAGTTCAAAATGAGTTCTTAGTCAATATATATTTGATCATAATGATTTTCACTAAATCTCCAATGATGAAACAAAGAGCGGACGGGAGAAGAACTTACAAACTCCATTCGGTACAAGTTATCATCAAGAAGAAGAAAGCGCGCATTTTTATAGTAAACTGCATCAGAAAATGATTCAGGACTTCTTGATTTTTCATAGGAATAGAGTTGGATGAGTTTATTTTCGATCTCCTTAGTTGCAATGAATTGTAGCTGCGAAAAAATAACAGAGACCCATTTTTCGGTCAGAAGCTGCAGACCGAATTAAGAAATGTAGCGTAAAGGAATATTAAAAAATATAATGGTAGTAACCTGTTTGACAAGTTTATGTATCAGCTTGTCTAATGTAAAAAGAAGATAGGATTGAGTGCCAACTAAAGCTCGACACTCATCCTCAAATGTTGCATGATCAGAGGATCCATTCAGCAAATTGCGTAGCGCATCCTTAAATCTGTTGCAGAACACGATTTTGAGTATTCTATTAATGTTTATTATGAGCTTCATCGCAATAAAAAGAGAGCAACGAGAAGATCAAGGTAAAATACCGAGCATATGAATCCGCTGAATTTGCATCGTTCGAAACCCTCCATTTATTTTCAGATGAAGAATGCAACTTGGCAATCTTCATTCTTTCATATAACATCTGTAAAACATGGAGAGTGAGTGCAAATGATAAGACTTTATGACTGCACTACAACCATTGATACGCTTTACCTGATGAAGCCTGAAAAGCAAATAGAGCGAATCGTTTCCATAAAAGATACGAGAGCTCTTCTCTCTGCATTTTAATGCACTAGGGATGTTCATTGTGAGAGGCTTAATTGTCTGTAAAAGTCGATCAGAAATGGCCATTGCTCCTTCAGTGTCATCAACATCTGCCATACAGTCTTCCTCCTCGCCTTCACTCTCAGCCATCTTATCATTCTCCTCATGGCCTGCATCATCATCATCATCATCATCAGGTTCTTCAGGAGAGCACTCTTCTCCATTTGCAGACTCACTTCTTGAATCATCGCCATTTTCAGAAGCATTTTCACTTTTTGATGAGACCCAAGCACTTTCCCCGCCTTCATTATCAGCATTAGCATCAGTTTCTTCTCCAGCCTCCTCAACACACATTTCTTCTCCTCCTCCAATTTCCATAGCACTTGGATCACTTTTAGAGAGACTCTGCTCTGCTTTGGTGTCAGTACAAGCAGCAGAAGCGTTCTTCTCTAAAATTCCACTGGGAGATAATTCGCCTTCTTCACGTTCACCTTTACTGTGACTTTCATTTTCTTCATGGTGCTTCTGAACCTTGACCTCTTCTAGCTCCATCTCTGTAGTCGGGTTTGCGATAGCACCATCCTGCAGGAATTATAAATTATAATAAGGAAGAAAAGGAATACATTTATATCAGATAGTGAAACATGTTAGGACTAGCCACTAGACACCTATTTTAAAGAAAGTTAGAGACATGGATAGGCCTCAAACGTCTTTTGACATCTATAAAATATAGAACTTTTGTAAACAAAAAAACAAAAAGTTTATTACACTTCACACCACCTGGCTCAAATGCCCATCTACATCATTTTTCTACAGCTCAAGAACCTAAGAAAGCACTAAATATTAAACCGTAAAGAAAAATGTCAATTGGACAAAAGTCATTTCAGGCAATTAACTTCAACAAGAAAATATTAGCCAAAAAGTCCAATATACCTGGAATTCTCGACTAGGCAACATCACTACTTTGCAATCTGCATTTGCATGGCCAGTTTCTAATAAAGGAGCATCATGTCAAATAAATAAACAAAGAAATATTTTTCCATAATACTAATTGTAGAATTATAAGGGGGACTAGATATGGCATATTGGCAATATAAGCAATTACCCTTCAATGTGGCCAAATCATTTTCCTCATTCATGTTATGTTCTCCTGGAGCAACTGGAGATGCATTACATAATATATCACCCTTACTGGCAGCATTATATGCACCAGGAGAATCATCACTAATATTCCCATTCTTAGTGATTCGCACTCCGCTGAAAAAGGAATCTTCTGGTTGAATTTCATCTCCACTGTTCGACATTTCTGCAGGATTGCAGCCATCAACCTCATCAGCATGTCTACTATTCTCCTTGCCAATTTGATTCGAGTTTTGCTTTGTATGATTCTTAGTCTTAACAGCATATTTTTTGTCCTCTTCACTGGGAAGACAGGAAGGAACACAAAGCAAAGGCTCGAGGAAGGTAGTCCAAATCTTCATGACTTTGTCATGTTGTTCAGGTGTACAAACTTCTTGGCAGGAATATTTCATCAGCTGATATATATCATCTTGGATGTCAAGATCAGGATACTCAAACTCCATATGAGGTTTGGTGGGCTGTGTATACCCAGCAGCAATAGAGAGGACCATTTCGTCTTCATTCTGATTCTCTTCACTCATCTCCTTCATGTCAGCTAACAATACTAAATAAAAGGAATCACAAACAAATTACATGGTCAGGAAAAACCTATTACTTCTCACCAAATTAGTAAGAGTATATAAGAATAAAACTATTTAGAGCAATGAGTGGCTGATTAAATTATTCATGCTTGAAAGAACGATGGTTCATAAGAAAGCTCTAGAACTTAAGTATCAGCTCAAATTTGCTGAGCTAACACGATCTAGATCATTAGTGAAAGAGAATTTAAGAGAGACTTAACAATTGCCTTCCATAATTATAGATATTATTCACCTATTATTATATGATAGAGAAATCATATAAAAAATCAATAGTGATATTTAATACCAAACAAACAATTATACAGGAAGCTTGCACTAACATAATAACAGAAGCATGAAGGCGACCAAAATCACCTGAGCATATAAAAAAGAGAATATGCAGCAAGCAGAGAAAGACTAATTCATCAGCCAATTAATAACTTATCAAATATCTGATGCACATGCATAAACAACATAGTTATTGAATTTGAGTGTTGTAGAAAGTATATTTATGACAATGGAATTAGATTCCATATCAATTTAACTCCATCTATAGCATATTAGCATCAAATTCATCGGAAAAATTCTGCCAGAAAGGAAGGTAAATATGCATCATTTATGCAACCCTTCTTTTCATTTCATTTCAGTGGTAACATGTCAAGTCATGAAATACTCTGATTAAAATTACCACTCAGTAAAATCTACCTGAACTGCGCATTCCATGTAAGCAATAGCTAGAAACTCGTAAGTTCATAAGGTCACATACAAGTTACAACCATATTACAGCATAAACCACACAATAACACAGATCAAAGAGTTTCATTAAATATGAAGACAACTGAAGAAAACGCAACTTAGAAGCACATGTAATTTTCATGTTTAGTTTCTCTTTCATAAATATTGCAACTCAGGGCACTGTTGAATTGTATACTTATGATAACTCAAAGAAGGAACTTCATTTATGAAAAGTAAAACATGTGAATTCAGTTCTGAAAATCATAGAAAGCCAATATAAAAAGAAATGGAAAAAACTAAATATCACAGATACCTGAGTGTGAGAAATCACTGGCAAGTGCATTTCGCATTGCCATATATTATGGAGGAAGGAAAAGGGAAGTGAAACCACAAAAAAAAGAAATGGGATGAGAAGAAGAATGGGAAACAAGGTACTGAGGTAGAGAGGGATGGTCGTGGAGGAGCGAAAAGGAAGGCGATGAAAACAAAGACCAAAGGAGAAACTTAAATTAGAACCACTCTAAAGGCGACAAAAATTTATAACGCGTAACTGCACTCAAAACCGGTGAATAATAAATATTAAAGGTCAAAGGGGGAAACTATGAGAAATTTGTGCAGTTGGGACTGTCATTATGAAAATATACCACACCAAAGGAACAAGCAAGATTTACATAAGCCAATTTTTTTTTACCAACAATGAACCATAAAACTCCAGTAAGCACAAGTGACAACTAGAAAGTGCACGTGAACAAATTAACGTGTGACCAAGAAGCACAAAAAATCCAGCACTTAAAGATAAAACTCAAACAGGAAAGCCACAAACAAATGTACACAAACACGCCAGAGAATCAAGGTTATACAACCCGTAGCACGAAAAGTGAAGTTCTTAAGAAAATGCAGAAAGTTCCCAAACAAGAACCTAAAAAGGTCATCCTTGAATTTTGTGCAGAAAAAGCAAGCACTAAAGCTAGCAGGCGTTACATTCATAATCTTGACACAATTTTCAGATAGTTTCGTGCACATTTTGCAAGAGATCCATATGTGTCCATATCAATTAATCATCCCTAAATAATCACCAATAGTAAACACTAAAACTCAAGCTAGCACAAACGACAAGCTAGTAAAATGATGGGATTGGCAAAGTTTGCATCTGATGAAACAAGCTCCATCTCTTACAAGAACCACAAATTACAAAACATGAGCTAAACAAATAGACACGAGAGAGATATAGAACCACCAATGCAAAAAACAACCAAATTAAAGCAGCACACCCTCTAGAAAAAGTAAATGCTATTTCCTAGGCTACACATGGACAGAATGACACTGTAGAATGACAAACTTTATATGTGTGATACCTTGTACCTAAATTTCTGCCTCGTGATCATGAGTACTAATCCTTCAACAAAAATGCTAGAATTCACAGAAACATAGCCTGATCATGATGAAAAAAGGAAAAAAGTCGAATAACATTGTCCTAGTACCTTTGGCACTCAAGTTCTTTGTATCCTGCTGTTTGAAGTAGAAGCTCCTATAATCAAGTGACTTATGGTAGTTCTTGGAACAAATTTCAGCCCAAACTTTGTTAAAATCAGCACGGCACCTTGCCCATTCTTCTTGTTTCTGCTTCAACCGGGTTAAAATAACTGGCAGGGCTAGAGGTGCATTTTTCCTTAATACATCCAGTACATCTAGCCCGTGGTCACCATATAAACGTTCAATACATCGCAGGTGAATTGCTGAAGGGAAAAAGGAAGAGTACAGCCGTTTAATATTTCACCACAGTATATATACAATGATGAAATCACTAGAAACATACTATACCTGACAAGTGATCTTCAATACAAACTGAACTTTCCATTTTATTTGTATGTACATTCATACTGTCTAAGAGTTCTTCAACACGCTTTGCCGTTGCATTTACTGATTCCAACAACATGTCCAGTTCAAACCTGGAAACATAATAAGATCACCAATTCTCAATTGACATCATAAAATATCCACCCAATCTCCTTCTTGAAGAAAATGGAAAGGACAAAGAAGCTCCAAACAGCACTCAACTATTCTAAGTGCCTATTAATGATCCATGTGAACAATAAAATTACAGTAAATATGTTGATCCTCAAGTGACCAACTAATACCAAAGAAGGTGGAACCATCAGATATAAGATGGATGTACATTCAACAAGCAGCGAACCCACAAGACAAATATCAGACAGAGTTTTGAGGCCTTTTACCTATCATCCTCACACCGGGACAAGCTCTCTTCATACTGATTTTTTCGCATGTGTTTGAATGAGTAATCTTCACTTCCTGAAGTAACGGATACCCAACGATCGTTCAGTACTTCAGCACCAATTTCTGTTCTCGAGCTTGCTAATGGAACTGGGTACTGCCTTATCAAAGTGCCAATGGATTAGTAAAATACGTAGAATACTCAACTATATGGAGTAAATTAAGTAACCTACATTTTCTGGAAGAAGTTTATAACTAGGAGTGCAGCTCTCACTAATAGATAGATCGAGATCTTGAATGGATTTTGACATAAACTTCTCTTTACTTGCATAAGAAGGCATCTTCTGTCCTATGACATCTTTAGTGTTTGAGGTAAGACCTCTATTGCGTCTATCCCTTTCTCTGATATCATAGTCATTTATTTTCTCTCGGTCTTCCCTGTCATGATCATCTCCACCTCTCTCATGCTTTAAAGATCTTAAAACTTGCTTACTGTTCTGCACGCTTCCTGAAGCTGAATGAGACAAATTTATTACATTTTTTTACATATCATTTTTAACACATTTACATGTATTTCCACAAAAGAAACATTTTCCAATATGATAAGTTATATAACTTTGAAAATACAAAATTACAAGCATGACAGATAAATCTTCTTTAGTACATTTTGGAGATCAAAATCTCCAGATGGAAAATGCTGAAATGACGAGCAACATGCAGTACAGATAACTTCACTACTTGACCACAAACAATAACAAGAGAAAAATGAAATTACTTTAGGCACGCAATATGATAAGTGATTACCATTCCTCTCAACGTAAGTTACAAAATCTTCACATGCCTCTGTAATGTCTGTATTTGTTCCAAGCAAGCTACTTACCTGACATGATAAAAACGCCCATCCAAATTAGTCAGACGAGGAAGTAATAGATATAACATAAAAAAATTGAATCCAGTTACTTTCAGTTAGCAATATTTAGCAAACTAGATATATGGACAATTAGTTATTGTAGAATTAACTATAGGACTGACATCTACCAAGATAGTGTACTGTTCTAAGACTGAAGTATTTTTTAACCATCATATGCTGTGCTACAAGATGCTGAGGGAGCAGAAAGGTAGCCATATGGAAGAAAGATCACCAGTATCCGAAATTGAGCTGCAGTGGCAATTTTGCTTTTAAAGGAGCGAAGGCAATCTGAAAATTTCTCGTCAATATCAGGATCGCGTAATCGATCTTTGACTTTATCACGGAAATCTGACTCCGTTTCCGGCATCCCTGAGAAAAAAATCCATGCTAAAATTAGCTTTTCCTGGATATTTCATATGAATTATAAGAGATAGTTGGTTCTTAGTTGACAGCCACTACTCTCAGCATCTTTCCTACCTCGATGAAACTGGTTAATGGTACAATCATCTCGGCGAGAAGATTTTCTTCTGTGACCTAAGCTCTCATCATGTTCCCACTCATTTTTTTGTCTATCTTCTCCCTTCTCCTTGTCCTTTTCAAACTGCTCAGAGTCATGGTAATTGACAAGCCCATCACAAACTGCAGGCTTCTGAAACAAGTAGCAAGAGCATTGAAGAATTACCATTAAGAATAATAACCACAAATGCACTAAAATAGGACTACCTTTTCAACATGAGTGGGCATTGTTACGGTCATCGGAGAGCCTCTATCATCTCCAAGTACGATGTGGTTCCTACCAGAATGTGCATAGTGAATAGAGGATGCACTCAAAGTATCAGGTAAGAAATGAGTAAAATCGACAAGTAGGTCAGCGTGGCCCTGAAAAAGAACTGAAACCTACAAAAAAAAGACATAAACCAAACCTTAAAATTCATTTGTTCGTTCTAAATACTGAAATAAATACTCAAGAATATGAAATAACATTAGCCTACCTCTTGATAAACCTCTGTCAAAGGCTTATTGTCCTTTCTACACATATTCAAAATGTCAAGGAAAGCTCTGTACACATGATCATCACCTTGGAATCTAGTCTGCAATAAGTTTTGAAGTTATTCAGTCTATTAAATCTGGTGGACATGACATGTGATGAAGAACTGAGAACTAGGGGGGAGGGGGGGAATTATGCTTTAGCTGCCATACCTTGATTTTTGTCACAAAACTGATTGCTTCTTCAAATTCTACAGGCCTCTTTTTAAGAAATGGTTCATCCTCCAATGGGAGGGTGATCTCGTATCCCTTGGGCAAAAATGTATTGAAACCCAAAATTAGGTCTCGGTAACCTTTAAATAACTCCTTCACTCTCAATATAACACCGGATGTATCAATTCTAGAAACAACCACCAGAGAATGCACAAACATTAAAATAGGAGATTGTAAGTTTATTGTTGGAAGAATAAAATAGTGGAAAATAGGTTTCTACCTTTGAGCTTTGAAATCTTTCATGACATCAAGAAAATCTACATATTTATCCTTTCTATCTTGAAAAATCTCCTTTATGTTTTTGAGATATGACAAGGCGTCAGTTGTCGTTAGGCTCTGGGCGCTGCTTGCAGTTGACAATTGAATTTGCCCAGACCTTCATCACCCAACAAGCATGCAAATTTCAGAAAAGTAATAGGTCATAACTATCTTCAATACTGAAAAAGAGAAAAGGAGGCAACTTCCGTTGCCCGGTAATGCAATCTTCGCATCACAAAGGGCGGATATATATGTACAATATGTTCATCTTTAAGTATACTGTAAAACATATGGATTTTCCTTGATTCTTCACTTTCATATAGGTTAGGTATTCGTCTATGTGATGATAGTTTTTACTAAATATATTGGATAAACGTATCATTTTAAAATGTGATCGACAAACTAACTCATAACTGGCACCACAAAGTTACAATTTAGGTAATCAAAAAATCAATTATGTTTTCTACTTTGTTCTTCATTATGCATAACAACAAACCACCAACCACGAAAGAAGGAAGAAACACAATAACCGGGTTAGTGTATGTAGCCATAGATGATCGAAAACAAAAACATGAAAGCAACCAAAGGGAGTGAATTTTCGGATAAAATGGCAGTATAACACATGCAACTCAATGACGAGCAATTCTAATAACACTGAAGCATGATAACCGCATAAAGATAAGTTCTTTGCAACAATAAATACCAAGCCAAGAAACCACTGCTGGCGCCAAAATACAGCTACGTATCAAATTCTAAACAAAAGAAAACGCACTGTTCGACGCGAGGAGAAATGGCGGGGCGCTTAATTTGAGAAGTCACGAACACATCATCTCCAGACCTCTTCATCCCAATTCGCTGATTAATGTTGCTTTCCTATTCTTAAATCTTCAACAATTCACGCTTTATTTACTCTAATTGGAAAAATTTGTGATCCAACAGACCTGCGGATAAGTAATTATAAAACTACTAAGCTTAATTACATGATTGAAACGTTGATAATTAGATCCATTAAGCACCGCCATTCAGTGAATAACGTAAATTAGCCAACCACAATCCATACCTCTACCGAGATCACCGCCAAATTATCATATCATTAAAAATTCCTGCAAAGCAACACAAAAATCTCGATAAGCTTTACACACATTACTTGAATTACACGAGAGACAACAATCCAAAAAGGCAACAACGCAAAAGTTGGAGAATTTTTTACATTGGGTCTGTTTGAATGTATCTATGAACAAGCAGAAGACAGTTTATCCCAGCTTCGTGCGAAACAATGTGTGCAGTGTGTGTATGCACAATTTGCACGTATGCACACGTATAAATATCTGTAACACAGATATATTGTATGTTGATTAGAAATATTTCGGAGTGTTTTCTTCGCCTCTCGTGAACCGAGAGAAAGAGACGAGTTTTATTGTGTGTTTATGAGAGACAGAGAGAGATAGATGTATGAACTGCGTTGGTTTGTATATGGCGAGGGAGAGAGAAGCTGTTGAGAGGCGTGATATATAATATCAATGGCAATTTAGGTATTTTTAAAATTTTCATGGGAATTTATATAGCGAATTACATAGTTGTTAATGCCATGGTTGAAAATATTCCACTCCAATTAGAAGATATTCATTATCTTATTTTCGGTATTATTATTTAATGCTGCTCGTGTTGATATTGAATAGCTCAGGTGTTGTTAATTATGGTATTGCACGATTAATTATGATTATTTGTTAGTAGTCGAGTTGAGAAGTAATTAATATTCGAATTTTGAATATCAAAAGATGATCACGGAAAGTTATCTAGATGAGAATTTAACGTGGCAAATTCAAAGTCCACTAATTCATAATTAAGTTGTAAATTAGTCATACTTTCCGATACAACCGCCAACTCGATTTGATAATATCTGTCTTGATTTGATAATATCTGTCAAATAAGGTCTTTAAAGACCACTTTTAATTAAATGAAGACTTTGGTCTTCAAGGAACCTTATTAATCCTTAATAGTCAGCTTATTAATTACGAAAGTATAGTATATGTCTCTATCACTTAATTATAATATATAATCAATAGGACAATAGGTACTAAATGAAGTATGTCTATCCTTGAATGCTTAATTCTATATACGTCTTCAGAAACTCTGAAACAAAAACATCTCCCTCTGTATGTAATTTATGCACTCGCACAGTTATACATATACTTTTAGAAAAATATGAATGTTGATCTAACCTAGTTTCTACTTTTTTTCTTTTTCTTTTGGTTTATGTAGTTGGGCCTGGGAAAAGCCCAAATTTTACCAAAATTTGGAGAGGATGGCCCAATCTGTTAGTGGGATCTAAAAGCGTTTTTTACTCAACGACAGCACGACGAAATAAAATAAAATATCTTACTTTTAAAATATCGGAACTATAATAAGTAGAATTAGAGTTACACCCGCGCCATTAACATTTTATTCATTGAACATTTTGAGAATTGTAAAATCAAATGTCTTGCTATATATGTAAAATATAATTTCTCTTTATCATTTTTTAATATAAGTTTTCAACAATCGAGTCTTTTCCCACTACATATAGTGGTATTAATCATCCAAATGCATGCAATGATGCAAACATTAATATTAAAAAATACATATTATTAATGCACAAAATCCAAATAATTCAATAATAATATGAAAAATAAATCAAGATAATTGACATTAATTTCTACATATAAAGAAATTTATTGTATTAATTTTAATATGAATAAAAAATTTAAATGTATTATAATCGTATCTATTCTATGTTAATCATATATTTTGTGCAATTGATGGTCATATTGCAATGTTAACTTTTTAAGTATTATTACGTTTCTATTTAATTTCACTTGACGCAGTATCTATTTAAATTGATATTTTTCAAATCGATTTTGCTTGTAGTAATTTTAATATGAAAAACTAAAATTTGAATCAATTATACTCAAATATATATTATATTCATCTTCATCTAGAGATACAAGATATAAATCATATCATAAATTGGCTAAATATTGCAAAGAATTTTATATAATTCACACAATAACTAATCTAATGTGTAATATATATACTCATCTATGATTGATGAATCAAATGAGAACCACACATATTTTGAGAACTGGAAACTAATCTTGATCGTTTATTTGAAGTGATTTTATGGTACATATTTATGTAAATAATCATCCATTATTAATTACTGATTTTTATAGTGGGGTTAATTAAGTAATTGCAAATTTGCTTAACCTAAATATGCTATAATTATGGGATATATATATATATATATATATATATATATATATATATATATATATATATATGGTTATAGAGAACCACCTCTTAGATAAGAACTAAGAACCAATAACTACCGTTAGATTAAGTAAGATCGGACTACATAATTATTTAATGATAAAAGTAGCCAAATTCCTAAATTTTCGTTATTTGAATATTTCACATTCTATTTTTCGTTGTTCATATAATTCATGTTATTATTCATATAATCATAGTTCTTGTGCATGTTATTCATTCCAATTCATTGTTATGTTCATGTAATTTATGGTGTTATGCATATAATCGTAGTAATTATGCATACGAGAATAATTACGAAAATCAATATACAAATCCCTTGATTTTAGGGCTAAACGGTTATTATTAAATTATGAGGATAATTAACTATTTATAATTAATCTTGACCATTAGATTATAAAATGAATGGACCACATTAGTTCTTGGTTCTCAAAAAGTTAGAGTTCTCATTTGATCCACTCCTATATATATATATATATATATATATATATATATATACTTATTTATGGTATCTTTTTCTTACCAAATCTTGTTGATGCTCTATCGTTTATCTTCTTCATCATTATAAATTGCACCAAGCAAGTTTGATATTATGTTGTGTGATAATTTTCTATATAATTAATTTTTATTTTATTATTTAAAAATATAGAATAGCAGAAACTACAAGTTTGTTTATTTTTCTATGTTGTACGTGCATAATGTTTTTTCTGTTATGCATATAATTTGGCTTGTTATTCATAACTGTCTCATTGATTTTATGCATAACTCATCGCTCCACATGCACCGTCACTGATTTCACCCTTTTTGACACATGCACAAGCTATGGTGCAAAACATGATATTTAAATAAGTCTTGAAGGTTAAAGTTTGAAATTTAACATTTGAATCAACCGAGTGTTTTACATAGTTAGAAAACTAAATTATGCATAAAAGAAAAATAAACGCATAAAACTTACAAACCATACAATCCATAACCTTGTGTAAGAGATGACCAAACTTGTTCATGAACACAATCATTGTTTATGCACATAATTTATGAAAATGAGTTATCCAAAATATGATCTTCGCGAATAAAAATAAAATATGTCCACTTACAGTACATGCATTACCGCTACAAAACTATGCACAACTAATGAATATATATGCATAAAAAAACAACCACAACTGCATAAAATTTGTGCAATTTCATGACATGCATTATCCGTACAATCTTATGCACAACAAATATTTGTGCGAGATCTAATTAATCATTTACAAAGAGAAATATATTTGTAGAGAAAACTATTTTCTTATTTTGGGTAAATGAGGCAAATGGAGAGAGAGGTGTATTAATTTATGGGATGGATGGTTAATTGAGATAAGATTAATTATTAAAATTACAATAATTCTCTCAAATCAATTATTATTAAACGTATAAAATCCTAATTAATTAGTCAAATTTCAATTTTGACCACGAATTGAGTATCAACCGTTAGATCTAATGTTATACTGGGTATGAATTACTTCTTAGTTTTCATCTAATAAGTGGTTCCCTCTATAACCGATCCCCTCATCTACATATTGGCATATTATTTCAAAAGTATAATCATGTATTCACGTTCCCGTTCCCAGTCTAGCAACCACTGCCTTCTTGTCTCCCTGCGGTCTTCTTGAAGTTTACTCTTGCTTAAAGAGAAGTAGCAGCTATCTCAACCCATACAATTCTTTCCTTCAAGAGCTTACAGAGAGGTTCAATGATCACTTAAGACATTTCCAACGCGCGAAATTTAGATCGAAGAATTTTGGGGTCTTGGAATTTCATGAAGGCGGAGCCAAAACGAGAACGAGTTCAATCGAACATCATATATAGTAAATAGAGGTGGAAGAGTCTTTCCTTTCTTTTTTTTGTACATAAATAGATTGATAAAGTTATACTCTCGGAATAATTTAGTAATACAAATAAATAATATAAAAGTTTCAATACTATATAGTAGTCTAAGCTATAGCTTTTGTCTTGGTGTATTTTCTAGTTAACTTAGTAGAATTTAACATTTTATTATAGTGCTAATGGATATATTAAATTTTGTGTCTATGAATAAAAATACTATCTGTGAATAATTCAAAATTTGTAATCACTTCATTCGCAATATACATACAACCCATCAATAAAAAAGTTGTCGAGCCCATTTACAATTGACTCAGCCCATTAGCCAATGTCCAAAAAAAGAAAGAGCGGGAGAATCAACTTCTAGCCTTTTAAATATATAGACTAAAAATATAAAAAGACAGCAAAAAGTCTAGGTTGCAACAATCTTTACTACTTTTTTTCTGAAATAAATTGTGTTTCCAAAATAAAATAATAAATAAAGTTATTGATTCAACTTCGGCATCCGCTCTCTACCAACTTTTCTCCGTTGTAATCAAATACTGTTTGTACATAACTCCTTGGGCAATTGACAATCTTCTACCCGACTTCATCTCCTTCAAACTCTCTTTTATGCAATTCCGTGTAATAATTCGATTTTGAAATAGCGGATGTGACATTAAGGGTGTTTGGCTAAGCTTATATCATCTTTTATAAACTTTTGAGATATATTGTGCATCTTTTAGATATATTCAATTGTATCTTAAAACGACTAAACTAATTTATCAAGAGTTTAATCTTATTTTAGATGTTTTAAGATGTTTTAAGAGCTTAGAAGAGGTAATATCTCAAGTGCTTATAAGTTGTTAAAATATTTGGATAATTGATCTTATAAACTAGAGAAAGAATCGTGAGTTAGAGAGATAAAATCATGTTAGAGAGATGTGAAGTTGATAGTGTATGTGTATGTGTGGAAATAACGAACTATAATAAGGTTATTTTAGTAAATTCATGGTTGCTTATAATTTATGAAAAATAAGTTAGAGTTGACCAACTTATTTTTAGAGAGCTTTATAATTCGTTGGAGCTTATTTTCACAACTTATGTTCGTTTGGGAGCTTATTTTGCCAAACACTTTGAAACAATTTATTCCTAGTTGTTATTTTAAAGAGCTTATAAGCTCAACCAAACACCCTCTAAGTGTTAGAATTCTATAGAAGAGTCTCATGCTAAAATGCATATTAATTCCTTCACGGAAGGTGACATTTGTCACCCTTAGTTCATGCACGCTAACACCACACACACACTACACACTACCAAAACACAAAACTCACGTACACACACATGCAGACACCACAAATTTACAACACATACGGCACACATCTCTCTCACACACACTACATTATTTAATTTCACCTACACATGCAAACAACTACACGCACACTTCACAATTATATATTATATATTTATATATAATCAAATATCTATCTAGGACTAGGTAAATATATATTCTAAATTATTACATACGAACAAGTTGTGGCACGTAATTTATATTGGGAGTTTCTAATCGTATCACCAAACATTTATCTATATTATTATTTTATCTAGACATTGAATTGTCAAGTAACGAGCTTGCACTCGTGCATGCTTAACACGTAGGAATGCAACCAGTGGCGGACCCAGACTTTTTATTTAGGGGGGTCCAAATAATTACTCATTTCCTTCACCAAATTCGTTTACAAATTTTAGTGACACAAGTTTTAATAAATTATATTGAATGTAAAGTTAGTGGAGAAGGGGGTCCATAACATATGAGGGGGTTATGTGGGATCATGTGCTTAAGAGGAAAGTAAACGTTTTTCATGAATGATCCAAAGAGGAAATAAGTAAATGGATTTTGTGGATGAATGGAGTATATAATTTATAAATCTATAAGAAGAATTTTAAAATTAAACTTTAAAATAAATACTAATTTTAATACCACTATAACTCTATTTAAATTATACAGTACATCAAAAAAGGTTAAATATGACCATCTCACAATAAATTTTTTGTTTTTTTAGTTTGGATGAATATGTCAATTAACTGATGAAAATGAAACATATATGCTTCCATCTACCTAAATAATAATAATATTTGAAATGAACTCTAATTTACAATCTTCTAAATTATGAAGAAGGAACTACAAACAAAGTTTTGTTGAATTTAAACTTCAGTTCTTGATAGTATGTATAAAAGCAAAATATATTTCTAATTATTGATACATGTGCCATTATAAACAAGCATCAAATGATAGTATAATATAATAGTAGAAAATGTTTAATGGTATAGGATATCAAGTTTTTAATTAAAGAATAAAATATACAATAAATGTATACAAGTAAAAGTCGTATTGTTCATAACTTGCACATTATCAAAAATTAGATGTAAATATATTTTCACTAAGATACTAAAAAACTTAACACCAATAATGACAAAAGGAAAATCAACTCAATATCTCTATCACACAAAATACACAACTCTATCACAACAAAAAATATTAATCTATTTTAACAATTATATGATAAATACATATATATACCTAGTAATTTTTTAAGACCCAGGGGGGCCCAGTGCCCCCACTGCCCCCCCTCTGGGTCCGCCACTGAATGCAACACGTTAGTAAATAAATAACAAGGAACTAGTTTGCATAGCCGATAATCGTGCTCTTGCAGCTATAATTACATTATCTTGTCTTCATATTTAATTAGATAATTAATAGTCACTTGCAGCTACAAATAATTTCATTATGATTGACCGAAACAACTATTGGCATTCAACTTATCTAGCAAGCAATTAAATTAAGAGTTCAAAATTCTTTGTGAAACCTTGGATAAATTAACGTGCCATTGGAAAAGAATCGGGGCCTTTAATTGAGTTTAATAAGAAAAAGTTCCCCTGGGAAAAAACAAAAATTCTTAACATCTTTTATCTAAAGTTAAATTTAACAGGTTGGACTACAAGATGTTACATATATTATGTTGTAATAATACGTATTGAAAGAAAGAAAAATGTTAATATTTATATAGACTAATTGTATTTTCGTGACTATAATTTTAATTAATGTAATTATCAAATTTCCATACATAACATAATAATCTTAGACTAATTGCATAATTACCATAATTATATGAAATTTATATTTATATGCATGGTAATTTGTGGAAATTTGAACGTCAAAACAATTTTATTGAAAATTTAGGATAACTAACTAATAATCTTTTTCAGAGATTTTCATAGCTTATTTATTTGATTTAATTGACAGAATTCACTAAGAAACGAAAAGTGAAGATGATACCATACGTGAGATGAAAATACTAAAATATAAAAATGTAATAAACTTATGAAAACCAACATGATTAAATAGTTATTAAGATAACTTTCTAGATTCAGAAATATAAATTTAGCGGAAAAATCGAACTTATTAATAAAGGCAATCCCTATTTGTATTATATTGATATTACAACGTAGGGAAGATGTCGACCTCAACGAGGACGAGCAAACAGCCTCATTCGTCCCACGAGGTCCTCGGCCGAGCCGTGAGCGAGTTCCTCCACGCCAATCTTGGCATTCCAAAGCTTCTCAACCAGAGGACCAAAGGCGGGTCCTCTAGGGCCCCGGATCGAACACCACGGCCTCCCGAGGCCTCCCCGTTCTAAACGGTCGGCGCTACTTTCGGCGTGATAGCCGAGAACGCGCATCGCGCCCGACGCGGAGCCGCCACCGCGGCCGAGCCGCCGACCTCATTCGCGCGGCCGCCACCGCGGCCGAGCCGCCGACCTCATTCAGCAAGGCCTCGCTGGCGAGCCGCCACCATCGCCCACTCGCCATTCGGCAGCCCGCTCTCCACTCGTCATGCCGACTGCAGGGTCGAGCGAAGCAGAAGGAAGAAAGGCGGTCGAACTCCCTCGGAGGGACGATAGGCGCCGCTATCGATCCCCACCCTCCGAAAGAGACGGCAACGACCTCCCGGGTTCGACCGCTACGGAGAATCATCTCCCTTTCTCCGTGGAGATTCTAGACACGCCCCCCCGTGATATCGGCACCCAACATAGCGACCTCACGATGGCCTCGGAGACCCTCCGACTTCCTTTTCGCCACACCACCAACATGGCGAATCGAGGATGGAAGATTTTCACATGCAAAATCTTCCCGAGTCTTGATCTCCAACGCACGGCGTTGGTTCACCTCGCCCGCCGTAACAAAGATCCATCGCTTCCGGGACCTCACGGATCGCCAGTGGCGCTTCTATCGAAGATGCCGCCCAGCACCTTCCTCCGACACGCTCACAATCCGCCAGGCGGGGCGAGACGATGTCAAACTGCCTCGAGGTTCATCAAAGAGTCGCTCAAAATCGACGACGAAGAACGATCTCTACATCATCAACGCTGTTCAAAACGGGATCCGGCCGTGGCGAACAAAGAAATCACTGGGAGAAACCAAAGACGGCGAGTAAGCTTTGGAACTGGTGGATAACTTCGTCGAGGAGACGAGTCGGATCGGAAGAAGGGAGATCCGGGACGGCGCGTAAGTCCGAGAAAAAGCCGGACGACCAAGTCGAGGTGCAGACGCGGAGCGCCGCCGACGTAATCAAAAGAGGTCACGGAGTCCGGACTCGGACCTCGGCCCAACCCCGCCGGCGAGCGCCTCACTGCCAAATCGAGGCGGAAATATTCGAGCTCACGCCGAGCTCTTCCCAAGCCCGCCCCATGAAAGGGGATCCAAGAGGTCCACGACAGTATTGCGACTACCACCAGGGTATGGTCACGATACCGAGGATCGCGAAACCTGGGCTCACGGATCGGCGAGCTCGTCAAGGTGGAGCCTCAAAATACCTCGGACGAGCTGGTCCGAAGAACAGGAAGCGCAGAAGGAATGGAGGCGGCAACAACTGCGGGCCGACCCCAGCGGCGACCCAACCCGAAGACGACGAGGACGAAGGTCCCAACGCCATGGAACAGGTCTATGTTGTTACCGGACTGCCCATCGGGACGACGAGGTCGTCCATCAAGAACGACGCCCGGAGGCCGGCCCCGGAAGAGCCGAAGAACAAGCGACTCCGGGATGGCGAGAACATAACGTTCTCCAAGGAGGACCCCGTGCCCAGGATCATGCCGCACCAGGACGCCATCACCATACAGGCTGCGGTGGGCAACAAAAACGTCCACCGGGTCTATATCGACATTGGAGCCTCCGTCAGCATCATCTTCCAGAGCTGTCTGGATAAGCTTGAGGTCGGAGGCATTCAGGTTCTTCCCGCCCTCCCGCTCACGAGCTTCACTCAAGCGATCCAGCCGAGGGGTCATTACCTTCCGGCCACCGTAGGCGGGCTCCAGTCGGTCACTAAGGCCATCCGATTCTTCCCGGTCCGGCCCCTCCGCATAATATTATCCTCGGGAGAGATTGGTGTACGCCACCAAGGCCGTCTGCTCGCCTACCACCACCAGTAAAGATTCCCACCCCGCTGGAGTGCTTTCAAGATCCGGGGACCAAACGGCAAGAAAAGAATGCCACGGCTCTCAACTCGTGATCGGCCTCGCCCGGGCATAGCAATTACGGGCCCCGAGGCCGACACCGGGATGACCGACCGAGGACCTCCAACTATACGACGACGATCCTCGAGGTCATCCAGTCGGCACCGGGGCCCATGGACGTCCGCGACACGTCAAACGACTTCGAAAGAATATAGGACGTGTTTGCTTGGTCCCGCCGATATGACCGGGGTGTCGCCCGAGCTCATAACTCACCGCTCAACATCGACCCGCCACCAAGCCAGTCCGCAAGAAAAAGGATATTCGCAAGTGAGCGCAAAGCCAGGTCATTAGGGACGAGGTGACTCAACTTCAAAGCCAAGATCTTGTTCGAGGTCAATACCCGACCGGATGGCTAATCCGGCCGTGGTCGAAGCTCGGAGGGTGGCGCATGTGCGTCGATTATACCGACCTCAACAAGCATCGCCTAAAGATTGCTACCCTCCCCGATATTGACAGAAGGTGGAGGCTTTGGTGGGCCACGAGATGTTCGAACTTCACGGATCTATACGGGTACCACCAAATCTAATGAGCCGGAGGATGCACCAAAGACGCATTCATCACCGACTTGGCTCTTTGCGTGCGAAAGATGCCATTCGGCCTCAAGAACGCCGGGCTACCTACCGAGGATGGTGGATGCAACATTCAAAGACCACATCGGGAGATCGTCGAGGTCTCGTCGGCGACATAGTAGTCAAAGTCGAAAAAGCGGAGAGTCATACCGACGACCTCGGCACCATCCTCCAACCGCTCAGTCGGCCAACCTCAAACTTAACCCCAAAATGCACGTTCATGGTAAAACGGGAAATTCTTGGGGTCTTGGGTTTCCCAAGAAGGCTTCAAGGCGAACCCCACCAAGGTAAAGACGGTGCTCGAAATGCAAGTGCCAAAACCATTCGCGAGGTCCACAAACTTACCGGTGCCTAGCCGCCTCGAGAGATTCCTCTCCGGGCCGCAGAGAAGCGGCCCCATTCTTTAAAATCTTGAGGAGGGCCGGACTTCGCATGGCGGAAGAGCATCACCGCCTTCACACCGCTCTCAAGTACCTCGCCGACCGCTTACCTTGACCGCCCCAAAAGAGGCGAACTCCTCTCCTTGTACTGCAGCCTCGGACGAGGCAATCAGTCTGTCTCGGTGCGGGACGAGGTCGGACGGCAGCTTCCTATTTACTTCATCACCGAGCACTCAAAGGGCGGGAGACAAGGTACGCCTTGAAAAGGTAAGACTGCACGGTGAATGCTAAGCGACGGCTCCGACCCTACTTTCAGGCTCACTCCATCCAGGTACTGACCGACCTGCCCCTGAGGCAAGTCTTATCAAAACCTGAGTCATCGGGACGAATAGCCAAGTGGGCCTCGAGCTTGGCGACACGATATCTCGTACTCCCCTGCACCGCCATAAAAGCGGCAAGCTCGCCGATTTCTGGTAGAAGCCAAGTTCTCGAGCTCGGTCGACCGCTAAGATTAGCTCCTCTAACGCCCACACTCGGTCATCCCACCGCACGGAGGAACCGGACCTCATCCACCGATGGTTGTTGGCGGATGTACGTGGGCGAGCCTCGCAAAACGGGCAATGAGCGGCATCCTTCTCCTCGGCCCGGATATGCGAAGTCACCCACGCACCGGTTTACCTTCCCGACCACCAACAACGAGGTGGAGTATGAGGCCTAATCTCCGGACTCCGCCTCGCTAAGGAGCAGGGTGGGGAGATCCAAATTTTCGGCGATTCCTGTGTCGTCGTGAACTGTGTGTTAGGCAACACGAGGCCAAGGAGGACCGAATGAAACAATACCGACAAGGCAAAAGAGATGTTGACCTCGTTCGGATACTTCAAAGATCCACCGAATCCCCGAGGGAAAATAAATGGCCGACGTCCTCAAAGAAGCTAGTGCGTCATCAACAAGTCCACCAGTGGAGGAGATCCGTTCCAGAAGCATAGCGGAGTCCCACGTCGGCATCATCACCGAGATAGAGCCGAATTGGATGTCTCCCGAGGCCTACCCGAACACGGCGACTACCTTCGGATCGGCTCGAAGCCAAAAGATGATGGCAAAGTCCTGTAAGTATCTCATGCACGAGGCGTTCTCACCGGAAGTCTTACCTTCAACCTCCCGAGATGCCTCGGGCGTAAGAAGCCGACTATGTGCTCAACGAATACACCGAGGGTCTTGTGGAAGCCACATCGGTCGCGAGCACTTTCAAAGAAGACGCGAGGTCGGGATACTCCGCCCACCGTGAAAGATTCGGCCGAGCTCGTCGAAGTGCCCAAAGTGCGGATCCACCCACGTCAAAAGCGCCTCGAGACGGATTTGAGCAGCCTGCAGAGTCCGTGGCCTTTCATGCAGTGGGGGATCGACATTGTCGGCCCGTTCGACCGGGCACCAGGTCAGCTCCGATATTTAGTCGTGGCCATAGACTACTTCACAAAATGGGTCGAGGCCGAGCCACTTTCGAGCATCACGAGCAGAAGGATTCAAACCTTTGTGTGGAGAAATATAGTCTGCCGCTTCGGCATACCGCACATCCTGGTCTCGGACAACGGCACTCAATTCGTCGACAAAAACTTCAAGGAGTGGTGCGAAGAGCTTCACATCGATCAACGCTTCACTTCGGTCGCACACCCGCAAGCAAATGGTCAGACCGAGGTGACGAACCGCACGATCGTACAAGGATTGAAGAAGAGGCTGGATCAAGCTAAGGGCGACTGGGCTGAAAATCTCCCTCAAGTCCTCTGGTCCTACAGGACCACACCTCGGACGGCGCACGGGGAGACCCCTTTTAGCCTGGTCTACGGTACCGAGGCCATCATACCGGCTGAGATCGGCGCGCCAAGCCCTCGCACTCTCCACTTCAACCAGCCGGGGCAGGAAGACCCGCGGGCCAACCTCGACGCCTCGAGGAGAAGCGAGCTCGCCTTCATAAACGAAGCTAAGTACAAGAGCCGGTCGCGCTACTACAACAAAAGAGTAAAGGCCTCCACACGCTCCGGTGGGCGACCTCGCCCCTGAATAATGAAGCAAGCCGAGCCGAGCGTCTTAACAAGCTTGATCCGACATGGAAGGACCTACCGCGCTCACGAGGACCTCGGCAAAGGGCCTATAAGTCGCCCACCGTCCGGGCACTTATTCCCCGAACACGGCACATAACTCATCCGAGGAGGTATTTTACATAGCTTTGATTTTAGATCGGACATGTTAGCCCTCCCGTTGTTTTGATCGATGTGCGATCTTTGTTTACTTGTTTAATAAAACATCTGCTTTTCTAATGAGTATTTCACTTTATTCGTCTTACATTTATGTGAACATCCATTCGGATATACCACATCTAAACCTTCACGAGGGACGCCTTACGAAGATGAAAATCCCACTAAGTAGGGTACGCATACGGACTACCCATTAAGTTGGACGTCTACATGCAAAGCATACAGATTACCCATTAAGTTGGACGTCTACATGCAAAGCATACAGATTACCCATTAAGTTGGACGTCTACATGCAAGCGACATCCAAACCGATCTCGCCACCTCATACCCCTTTATTTGGGAAGATATGCACTCCGGTACAAAGTCTAAAATGCATCAACGACTACAAACAAAGTACCAAGCCATATACAAGACAACCGTGCTTCAGAGCTCGTTTATACCCCTTTATTTGGGAAAATACGTTGTATACAGTATGAATACATTTATGACCAAAACGAAGTCCTAAGCTATGTTTGTACCTCTCAAAGGGGAAAACGTACACTTCGAAACGAGTCTAAATACATTTATACCTACATACAAGGTCCTATGCTATACATGGCCTCATTCCGCCCCGGCTCCGCCTCGCCGACCGCCAAGCCGCACCAATTCTACAAAATCCCGGGCCGACGATGTATGCCTCGAACGACTTCGGTGCCTTCGACCCACCGTCGATGGTCGGAATCACCACGGCTGCTCCCGAGCGCTCGGCGCGGGCTCGGAGGCAGCCCGACGGAAGCATCGACTCGGGATCGGCTTCACCCGCCCGTGACACTCAAGTGGCGGCGCGCGCACGCAGGCATCCCGGGCGGGGGCGCACCCGAGGTCACACCCGACCCCGACCGGACACGGGCGTGTGTGCGACCTCGGCCCTGCCCGGCTCTCCCGCGACACGAGGACCTCGGTCGTCGCCCGGTCCCAGAGGATCCCCCCCTGGATAATCCGCCCCCTGCCGGACCCATCAACCTCAGCACTACGGCGTGATCGGAGTATCCGCCCTCCTCCGCTGGTTCTTCTATGATCGGGTCGGCAGAGCCCGCTGTTGCCTCGCCACCTCGCCGGGGCATGCGACGTTTTCGGACGATGTCGTACATCTCCATAAACTTCACCACGGAGTTGACGCAGGCTTTGAACTTCTTGCTGTTGGGCCCTTCCTCATCCCTCAGCACCATGCCCTCCGCCAGCAAGCTCTGGACTCGGTCGTCGGCTTCGGATATGGTAGTCCCACCAGCGCGGCGGACTGCCCTCTCGTACTCTGCATGCTCCTCAGACAACCGAGCGAGCCTCTCCGCGGTCAGTTCAAGTTGTTCCTCGCACTGCATCAAACGTCCGTGGATTGCGTCGGCAGATATGTCCGCCCCCTGGACTCCGCTCTGCGCGACCTTCAACTTCAGCGCCTCGTTCTCGGCCAGGAGGCGGGCCACCTCCCGATCAGCCTCGGTCAACTTCTTCTTCAGTTCGGAAGAAGACACCGAGCTCGCATCCATGGCGGCCAAAACTGGGTCACCGGCGGACCGACTCTCCAAAATTGCACCTCCTCGTCCTTCTCGGCGGGCACCTCGGACCTCTTTCGACAGCAAGAATTCATGGTCGAGTCCCAAGTATTGAGATGCGAATGCTATAAATAAAAGACAACACAAGTCCGAAAGTGATAAACATTCTTTATCAGCATACGAAAGAATTTTATTACAAGGGCTCGGGTCCTATCGACCCGGCGGTTCAACCTATTACAATTGGCCCACTAACCTCGGCCCCACTCCGGACTCGCCCCCGCCTCCCCCCCCGCTCCCCGGCCGTTTGCTCCATTCTTCTTGGGTCGACACGACTGGCCGAGAAACTCGGCTCCTCTCCTCCTCCTCCTCTTCGGCCGGGCCCGCCTCGGCGAAGCTCCCAAGCTCTAGATCTTCATCCACCCGGCATCGGACACGGCCTCGGCCGTCGGGAGCGACGTCGAGGAGGCTAAGGCCTCCACCACGGGAAGGCGGCAGATCGGCAAGCACCCGGCATACTCCAAGTTGACCGCCTCCCGATCAATCTCGGCCCATGCATGCCGCCTTGTCAAAATCGGCATCGTGGCCGCCAACCCTCCGGTGGGTAGATATCACCGCGGCCTCATCACGGCGGCGGTCGGAGATAAAGCGGAGAAGGACTCACTCGATAAGTTTCTTGGCGAAGGCCTTCAAGATGGGCCCTTGCTCCGCCAACAGAGCACTCGTCCGATCTGCCGCCTCTTCTCCGCCTCGGCCACCTCCTCCCGAAAGCGCTCCACCTCGGCGGGCCTCCGCACAAGACGGCCCTTCTCCCTCATGGCGGCCTCGGCCGCCACAGCAACCTCCACCTCCTCCTCGCGCCACCAACGAGGACTCACGCAACCGCGACTTTCTCTCCAGCTCCTCGTGCCGGAACGCAACAACGTCGGCCATGCGGCGCATCTCGCTCGCGATCAAGGGCAGGTCCTGCAAATCAAACGATTAGTAGCGCAAAAAAAAAAAAAAAATGACTAGACAAGGGCAGAAGATCGCAGGAGATCGGTACCTCGCGCATCATGGGCACGAGCCTCCACCTCAAGGCCCGATTTGGAGATCGGCTGCGGACCCTTCAGCAGATCGCTGAGGTGTTCCACCACCACGGGCTGCGAGGTGGGCCTGACACCTTCGCCTCTTTTAGAAGGCTCGCCGCCACCGGCGCAGTCGAGACGAGGCCTACCGCTTCACCTCCTTCGTGTGCTTAAGCTTCACCGCATTCTGAAGAGAATCGCGTTAGTCAAAGAGGTCGAACCTATAACAATGACAAGAGAGGTGCCTCACCCACTCGGACCCGTCCCCGGTCTGCGACTGCACACACTCGGCCGGCATCATTAAGGTTGTCCTCGGTGAATTCTAGAGAAACTTCACCGAGCGTGTTGAGCTGTTCCTCTACCCAGCCGAGGGGCTTAAGCTTTATATCCGTCACCTTACCCATCCCCCAACCGTAGATCGGATGCCCATCGGCCCTCAAAAGAAAAACTTCTTTTGCCCGACACCTTCGGGGTGACTCACCCTAAGCGGTGCCGAGGGCGAAAGATAGTACAGCCCTCTCGAGTACTTGACGCTAAAGAATCGCATCAAGAGCTCAAAGGAGAACTCCTCAGCTACATAATAACAAGCTAACCCCATCTCAACTACCGACCTAATGGAGTTCGGGGTGAATTGGCGGATGGGATTCGGAAATACTCCGGAGGCTCAAAAGACGGGGCTAACGGGAACCCAAGACCGCCCTAAAGGCGCCTATATACATAGTTATGAATCCTCCTAGGGCTAACGCTCTATCAGATGGGTGCGGAACACACCACCAGGCGTCGGCCGGAATGTGACATTCCCTTCCTACTCTTATTACATCGTCAAAAATCACAGACGATCCGACGTCCCTCACATTAACCCCATCCCACGCAGATGATATTGCCGGAACCCTAGCGCTAATCTTCCTACACCTACCCGACAAGGTATAGCGGAATAATCCCTAACCTCGATTTCACTATCGGGAGGGAGGATGGCGGTTCGAACCGAAACTCCCGCGGAGATGATCGGGCGGACCCGGAAACAGGCGGCGTACTCGAAAGCAGAGGAAGAAGACATACTTACTTTTAGGCGAGTAAACGGCTACTAAATAAAATCGGGCTCAAAAATCTCTCACAAATTCTCTCGAAATTGTTAAGCGTCGAAGAAGAAGAAAGTGAACAGTCGCCTCTTTTCGCCCATTTATAAGACAAGGCGCTGCAAATTGCGTTTAAATTCAACACGTGCTACTGCGTGATTGGATGTCGCGTTACAGCACAAGCGCTATCCGAAGCGCCTAACTACCGCTGGCGCGTCGACGACGCCAGATAGGACGGCCGCCGGATCGACTTAGCAATCATCATACGGACCCGGCGTCCTCTAGATGGCGGCGCCAGTCGCACACCGTCCTCCCCACAAATGTCGAGAAATCCAGATCGGACCTCGCCCATCGGATCGGACCTCGACCAACCAGATCGGACCATGCCCACCGGATCGGACCTCGTCCAATCGATCGGACCGCGGCCCACCGGATCGGACCTCGCTAACCAGATCGGGCCTCGCCAACTAGATCGGACCTCGGCCAACCAGCCGCAGAGTCTCGCGCCCGAGACACACCACCAAGCATCCCGAAAGGCGTTCGCTCGGTCGAACACCGGAGCCATAAACAACCCAACTCGGATCGGCACGAAGACCTCACATCCAAGAAACAACGTCGCCCAAGCCACACCTCACCCGGTGACATTGCCTTCACTCCACCTCGCCTGCATTTGTGCCTCGGCTTATTCGGGGCTATGATGGGATATGGCCCAACCAACCGGGCCCACTAACAGCCCAGCGAGCCGGGCCTACGTTGGTAGCGAGCCCACGCGGTCGAGCCCTAATCATTGCCCAAAACGCTAGCCCCCAACCGCCACCCTCCATGATGGAAGATGAACCAGGTCGGCGCCACCTCCACGTGGCGCGCAGCGAGAGGTCCTGCTCGGCCAATGGAGGCACGCCAGAGAAGAGTCACGCAACGACCAATGGAGGTCGGGGCGCGGAGAGAGAGTCGGTCAGTATAAATAGAAGGAAAGCGATGTTAGAAGGGTTAGCAATTTCTCGAATACAAAGGCATGTAACCCATACTCTGCATCGAAAAGCTCTAGTAAAAGTATTGAGGAACCTTCCTCCGTGGACGAGATCTCATTAACGATCGAACCACGTAAAAGCGCAGGTGTTCTTTATTCTTTCATAAATCTCGCGCATTCACATATTAGATTCATCATATATTATACAAATATAATAGCCATCTATATGTGTATCTTCTCAAAAGGAAAACCATATACAAAATTTGCTAGTGACAAAAGTCGAAAGCAACATAATGCCCGAGACCAAAGGTCTCGGGTTCGAGTCCACCGTGACGTAGCCTTTAAAATTTATGTATTAAATTACCAAAAAAACATAATGGTTGGAGGGCCTAAAATGTGCGTCTATATGTTTCCCTCGTCGGCCTGAGTTGGGCTTCTCAATAGATGAAGGAATTGGCTATGATTTTAGATGGTTGAGTTAAAGTTTATTCACAATCCTCGATTTACTTTTACAATAATTGCAATTATTTAGTCGTTGTCTTCATTTTTTCTATTGGGTGCTTATTTATCCAAAAAGAGAAGATGAATAATAATAAAATAAAATAAAACACTTCTTATGAAATAAGCGTTAAGCGTTGGCTCTAGCTTTGCTATTGGGTTTTTCCTATTAAATGCATAGTGGTATACTTATAATTTGGGCCATGATTATTACAAAGCCCTGCATAATTGACCTCATGAATTGGAGTTTGCTTAACCGACAAGGTTGCCCAGTTATTCCTAAGTACTCGTATAAAATGATTGCTAAATTTAATATATATGTGTTCACTTCATAGGTTTAACTTATTCTAAGGTTTTTATGTCATGGTTGATGGGTTTATTTTCAACTTTTATCTTTTTTACTCATGAAACAAGAGTGGACTATATTGGTTATAAAGTTAGGTATATAAAATGCAAAATTGCTCTACAAAATTCAATTAAGTATGAATGGATATAAATACATCCCCCCCCCCCCCCTCTTTTTCTTTCTAAAACCTAATTTTCCCTTTATTAGTTTATTTATTAGGATACCCATACTATATAAAATATCACTTAAATTTGGACTACAAACAAAGTGAAGCCGCGATAAAAAAGATCAAATAAACTTTTTTAGTTCTAATATCAATTCTTTCTTGGAATCTCTATATGATATTATTTCACACAAATCACTCGACAATCTATTTTCAAAATAAGATCCAAAGTTTCATGAATTATAATCAAAACAAAAGATCTATTGCTTTCTTTTTCAAACAAAAATCTAGCCAAACATCCTTCATTAATGCAACCTAAAACCGAGTACATGATCCAATGTGAAATCAAATTGAGATTTATGAAGCTATAGGTACATGAACCCTAAATTGAAGATAGAGGGCGAAGGTCCAAGAAATCGGCGAACGTAGTAATGTCATACACAAAAGAGATAAGAATAAAAGGGACATAACATATAAATTGATTGGAGGAAATGAGAGATGTCACGTGACGATGTGGGAGAGAAAATGAGATAATAGAGATGTGTCCTTATCTCTTGAGATATATATAAACCTTATGTACATGTCTCGTTGTTTTGGTTTACTCATGCATCAATGTATCTGCATGTGCTAGTGTCGAATTTTCCGGGATGCAATTCATGAACATGCACTCATGCTTAGATCTATCCTTATCGTCTTATAGTCTCGTGTTATTTCAATAATATTGTTTGTCGTTCTATACATAAATCTAAAACACTCCAAAGATAGATTACTTGTAATCGATTTAGAACTTGAAAAATGAAAGTTGTCAATTTAGGATCCGAATAATTTAAGCTATTCAATGAAAAATCCTTCACGAAATATCTATATAATTTGATTAAGAATTTATCTAAAACACTCGAAAGATGAAAAAATAAATCGAATTAAACGATTTTTCTTTCGGTCTTAGATTGATATATTAGTAGTTTCAGCCATTCGTACCCTAAAATATAACTTATAATAACACCAGGACTGAGCATTGCAATCAACAGGTTTTGGAAGTTGAGAACTCAAATGAGAATATTTGTGAATGATTTTTAATCGGTTAATTTTATGTCTCCACAATAACTTAATTATAAATTAAACCACTTCATCAAATATATTTATATATACTACCCCATCCTTAAAATAGGATTAACATATACATAGTATAAGATAGTATAATATGGAATATATAAAGAAAGCTTCTCTCTCTCTCTCTCTCTTGTGAAACAATTGATAATTTCGTAACTCCCTGTCACATATCATTCATAGTAGTTGAAAAATACAAACATTCCTGTGAAATCTTATAAAATTCAGCTGTAACCAAATCACGAGACTAGTTGTGAATGATCGATCATGTACTGTCCAGAACCAACATATCATATAATTAATCTGTTGGACGTTGAGGCTTCCAGTAGTTATCATAATTGCTTCAAATTCTCTCGAAACTTAGATTCTAAAACCCGAGGAAGTCTGGTTCTTTCAAGATGCACACCGCCACCAAGCCGTCTTACAAGAATTGTCACTTTTATTCATAACAACGATTACTTTTATTTATTACTATTAAATTTTATTCATAACTGTGATCATTTTTATTCAGAAAAACTATAACTTTTTTCGAGTGCATGGTGAGGGAGAGCTCATGCAAGTTTTGTCCTTTCAAAATGTGAACATTATACATTTAGGTCTCCAAAAGTAAAAAAGTAGTTCGACCAAATGCAATTCTTATTAATCCGCCAAGTGATCTTCATGCTCTGAATTGAGTTTCAATCAATCCAAATATTTGTGTTTGAGATATAAAGTGGATTCGAATATTGTACCGCATGACACAAGTTCGTGTGTTTTTCAGAGACAAATGCGGTATTATGGTTTTTGAGTTCTAAATTTTGAATTCAAGTACAACTCTGGATTATTATATATGTAGTAGTATTGAAAATTCAAATTTTCACATATAACTCTCACAGATTATGCTATTTAAAAAAAAAAATCAAGGTAGTAGAGTTACATTTGAAAATAACAAAAACAACTCATTTATTACTGCGAATCGACTTTTGGGTAAGTTCGTCTCAGAACTGCCCAAAACTACCACTAATACAAATATAATAAATAGATCGGCTTCTGTCGATAAATAATCGTGTTTAATTTCCTTTTTAATAATTAACAGGCAGAATAGCTACCTCATCATAAAATTTCATAGACGCTATCCCACTAAATATATTGACTACAATTTATTAATTACATTATATACACATTATATTTCAACTTAATATAGATATTCATGTATGCGACGTAAAATGCAATTATTATAGCTGGAAATAATAGAGATTAAATGCTCATTAGTCCAGTTGCAACAGTAATATATATAATCTTGACAGTCAAATGAGCACATGATACTACACTGCACACGCGTCTTAGAGGGTGTTTGGCTAAGTTTATTTTAGAAAGCTTATAAGCTCCAACAACTTATAAGTTGTTTTAAGAATTTATAAGATATGGTGTATTAAGAGCTTATAAGATGTTAAAGTGTTTAAATAACAAGGGTAAGCATGAAAATAAGAAAATATATCAAGGTTATTTTTGTAGTTTTGTTGTGACTTATAAGATCATTAAAAAATAAGTTGGGTTTTGGAGCTTTTTTTTAATAGAGCTTATTTTGAAAACTTATAAGTTCCCTAACAACTTAATTTGTCAAACATATTGGTTGAGCTTATAAACTGTTTTAAAGAGCTTATAAGCTCAGCCAAACACCCCCTCATTCTGGTTTGCCGTTCGTCGTTGATTTGATTTAACTATAATTATGGTACAACTGTTTGAAGATCAGCAGTAATAATAATTTTTGTGGCAAATTTCGTTTAATCATGATATTAATTTAGGATAATATATGTATGCAGTTTGTTAACCATTGTTATGGTTTAGAACCAATCATTCATCACCTTTTCTTAATTGAGAAAAATCATTTGAAAGAGGAAGGTAACAAAGAGAGAGATTAATAAGAGGAAAAAAACTAAATGGCTTTGAAGTGAGAAAAGACGGTAGATTTATATATGGGGTGGTCTCCTGTGCGCGCACGCACAGTGAGACCCACCCCTAATTAATTAATTAATTAATTAATTAATTAATTATGATTAATTAATTAATTAATTAATTAATTATGATTAATTAATTAATTAGTTTAATAAATTTTAATGGTAAATTAATAAATAATAATTTTGAATTAATATATCTTAATTTTGAATTAATAAACTTTAATTGTGAATTAATAAATCCTAATGGTAAATTAATAAATCATACTTGGAATTAATAAACCCTAATTTTGAATGAATAAACCCTAATTGGAAACAATAAACCATAGTTTTGAATAATAAACCCTAATTGTGAATTAATAAACCCTAACTTTGAATTAATAAACCCTAATTGTGATTTAATAAACCATAATTATGAATTAATATATCTCAATTATGAATTAATAAACCATAATTATGAATTAATAAATTCTAATTTTGAATTAAAAATTATAATTATAAATTAATAAATTTAATTATAAATTAACAAAATCTAATTATCATTAATCACCATAATTAATATATAATTATTTTAACAAAAAACAAGGGTGAGCTCACGGTGAGGCGAAGCTCACCCAATTTTCTCTCTTTATATATAGTGATCGAATTTTATGTATATATCATGTAAATATATACATACTAGTAAAAAGAATTGTTTTATAAAATTTGATTTGTCTATTATATTGAATTTTGACATAAAATTACTTTAATTACATTGTAATTTATAAGTAGTTATCTATAAAACAACTTAATAATGGATTACAATTTAGTCACATCTCAGTTGTTGACCACGACGAACACAATGATGAAGCAAAATAATGAGGTTAGAGTTCAAGCATCTGCGGTCGTTGATCGGGCCGGGATGAAGATGAATTGAAATTATGAGGCTAGGGTTCAACCACTAAACTCATCAAGAATGTATATACCCATACCCGTCTCATACTCGATTAATTACCCAAATCCATTTAGATTTATAAATATCAAATAGACTTTTTTATAAATTCAATTTGTCTATTATATTCCCTATTATATATTCAAATTAAGGGCAATAGTGTAATATGCTATGAACTATTTATTATTAGTATCATAAAAACATTTTTATGAGTTTTGGTTATACATATAACGTTCTTATTTTAAATTTTAAATAATAAATCATGCGTAGAAAATAAATAATTTTATCACTAAATTAGGAGATTTTTTAATACAAAAAGATTCTTTTCTTCTATAGATCAATTCTACGAAACACACACACACACACACAAATATATATAATTACTAATATTTTAAAATTTAGAAAAAGAGTAGTCATTTTTACTAGGAGAGGAAGAACAACGAAGATTAAATCCGATACATGTCCCTAATATATTGGAGAAGTTCATCACAGATTCAAACGATAGGCGTCCTCCAATAATCAAAATAGCCATAATTCGATATCAATTGATAAATTTTAAGCAAAATAAAGTCCAACTGAAAGTTGGGTGGAAAAATATATCGTCCTAGAGATGTAAAAGTTCCCTGTTGCATCACTTTCAATAGTACATTTTAGAAACTCAGAAAGAAGGATCGTCAAATTTAATATTAGTCGAGATTTCCCTATCCCTGAGGGCAATAAAGGGAAATGCAAAAATCCCCTGATTTAGGAAGAGGATTGTGATACTTTGCTTCAGAATCCATGTGACTCTTTTGTATCTATGTGCAAATTATTTGTCATGGTCTTTTTTTCTCTGTTTCTTTAGAAGAATTATTTCTCATAATTGATCATATGGAAACAATTAATTTGTTTAGAGTTGTTTGAAGTTTAACATTTTTTTCTCCAAGGGAACATGGGAGGGGAAGACTTATCTATTGAATTATACATTATTCCACAGGTTGTTTGCATTTATGGTTAACTATATAACTACTATTGAATCGTTGATCAATTTTTAAGTACTACCTACAAGACTAGGTGAAGCGTCAAACCGGAAAATTATTTAGTGTCTTTTTATAAGTCTAGATATAATCATTATTTGGTATATCAATTGATCATCGTACACCTAGTTTTCAATTTTAGTTTACGATTTATTCAGCAATACTTGCTATATGAACTTGTGTCACCAATTTGTACATACGCGGCACGAAATAAAATATAAGATAGATGAACTAAGTAAGCACTTAAGGTAAATAAAAATTGGCCATATCATATCAAAACATAATGAAATATTTTGTCGTGTAACTAAATGATGTAATATTAATAAAATGGTTAAGTTTTATTTTACCCAATTAACTGAGTCCAATCATTGCAAGATTATTTTATCTTATTATTGCATTATTTTGGAAAGCTTTTTGACTCATCCAGCTAAAGAAAAACACCACTTTTACCCATTTTAGCAAATTTAGACAGTAGACACTACATATAGGATATTTTAATAAAGACTCCATCCTTTAATTTAGAGTAATTTTGATATCACCAAATTAAATATTTGCAATATTGAAATGACATCATTTGACTAGTGTCATTTCAGGGACAAATTTTTCTTTTTCTTTAAGGAATGCTGAAGTGGGTTTGGATCAAATGATGGAGGCACCATTGGAACATTTCAAAAGGAGTACCAAAATTATACAACTGAGTCAAAAGCTACAAATTATTTAACATTTAACCCGATTAATTACGCCATGTGCCCGCATCAAATAGGTCAAATCAAATTCATTATTAACGAGCCGATTTCACATATTTTCCCAAAGTCTGTGCAATCAATTCGTGCTTGCATTATAAGCTTGGGAATCTTTTCTACTTCTATGCAACTTAATAAATACAATCCTCATATATGTAACAAACTAATCACTAGTTTTTTTTTCTTCCAATATATATCTCCTTGGTAATAAGCCGTAGCCTCTTAGTCGATAACCAACAACAATTTTTCTAGATTTTAGAGGACAGCTACTAATTTGGCTAGATATATTTCTTTCACGTTTTTTTATTAGTTGCCAGCATAATACTACAGAGAGAGAGAGAGAGATGCATGTGCGTGCCTATATATGATTTATGTGTATATATCTTTGTGCATACATATTACAATATATAGATTCTGCCTTTCTCAAGCAGACTAAACCATTACAGCTTGTGGCAGCTTACCAGATGTATTATTGTTGATGACCAAATCCAAACTATAATATTAAAATTATATCAAAGAAAGGGAAATGAATAGTAAAATAACGAGGATCAGCAGCTTCTGTTATTCCATATTTCTGTTTGCTGGCTTTGTCCTTATTCAACGAATAATTAATTCCAACCTTTTGGATTAGTTTATGAATTATGATAATCAGATGCATTACTGAAATAAGTCTAACGAAGAAGTTCCATTGAGGATTTAGGTGACATTACACCTATATATTGTGTGCAATGTGTAGATTTACCATTAATTCGCACTAAAATTATATAGATATAAACTTAAATTTAATGAAAACAAGAATAAAAGATTAACCACATAAATTTGGAAATCCTTATAATTAATTTGATTTTGAGTGATTAAATGACATGATATGATATGTATTCCGGCTACAAATATGATATAAACTGTAACAAAATATAAAATTGTACAATTTAAGGAAAATGATAAATTTATATAATGTGTTTATATAATTGAATTTTTGGTCAATTTCCAGTATATTCCAAAAATTAAGGAATAATCCATTTTAATTGATTTACATAATTACTCCTTCACGATAATTTAGGAAGGATACTAATATTTTCCTATTACAATTTCAAAAAGGAAAATGCTTGATCTTTATTATCTTTTCCACTCATTTGCATTAATTATAGCCATCTTATTTTTCTAAACCCTATTGTTCTGTTTCTTTTTTGAAAATTTGAAGAAAAAAAAGGAATCAAGTTAACGAAAAAAAGGAATAAAGTTAACAAAAAAAAAAGAAAAACCCAAAAATAAATTATAAATTAGTTCAGAATATGAAGGTTGTTCGATTACTGATTTGGGCGGTCGATGCCAAGCATCCGACAAGAGCCATCGACGCCTGGCACCAAGCGACGGGGCACTTGACCGACCCACAATACCAGGCAACGAGCGCTCGATGCCTAACACCACGCAATTGGGTGCCCAACCCCCTACACGGCAATAGGCACCCAAATCCCGCGGGCTTGCCATTAAAAAATGATAATAACATATTAGACAATTTGAAATAAAAATAAAAATAATAATAATATATTCATATACTGCAGCAATAAGAAATTAAACTATATCACATGAAGCCTACTCAAATTAAAATTCGAACATACGTCTTACACTATTTAATCATTAATTGATTTCAAAACATATTACAATATACTCAATAAGTATCAAATAATCATATTAAAACATATTTAAAATTGGAAATATCTTTATATGGATAGATATCAATCTATTTTCAAGCTCAATATTCATGTATATTAGTATGGTAGTATAAGTAGTTGCCCGGAAGATATAAATCTTGTTTAGACATGAGTTCCTATGAATTACGTGAGAAAGAAAATTTAGTTATGTAAAATGTGAAATTTTAATTTATTTTATTAATTAGGAGACGATGTTTTTAATTGAAAAGCCTTTGTTAATGGAATGAAATCAATGATATATTAATTAATTAATTAATTATGTTTAAAGAAGAAAAAAATCACAAATCAATTTATACCAATTTTAACCCCAAATTGTAGAGGGGTAAATTAGTCATACAATTATAGAATTAATAATAGAATCGACCTCCCCCCACCCAACAAAAAAAAAGAGTAGAAGCTATTCGATCAAGATTTGAGAGGTATGATGTAAATTTATCACAATCCATAATTTAAGTATTTGGATAACGCAAACTGGGCTTGTGTCTGTAAATGAAGTTAGAAAAGACAAGTTTGAACCGAGATGCGTTTCATGTTTGGAAAATCCAAAATTTGATTTACCTTTGATGAATGAAATCTCATCTACTTAACTGGGTTGACTTTTGAAGAAGCAACGGTCAAGGTTGATGAAGAGAGGTCAGTGGTGAGGCCCTCTCTTTTCTTTTAATTTTCAACTTGGATTAATTCCATATTTTTTTAATCCTGTATGGAATAGTAAGTGTTCCTATTTTCCCAACTTCTCATGTTATCTCCATTTTTTATATGCATTTGTTATTATCGGAAGTATGAAATATTTCTGAAAACGCACATACTTTGGACTATAAAAATAATTTTAACCATATCTACAATATTTTCCCTCAATGTAAAATAGGCACTACTTAAATTTCTCATGATTTTCCTGGCTGAGGGATATTGTTCTTTAAGATTCTATTTGAAATTAAATTTTATTCCCTTTCAAAAAAAAAAAGTTTTGTGTCGTGCAACCAAATTAGAGCCAATTGTAATCTCTCGTCTTTCAATTCGTCAAAAAGGCTAAGAGTCGTCACAATCTAATGTGTAAACGGACCAAACTTAGTTATATTACTCAATTCTTTTGTTATCGTTAACCTAAATGGATTTAAGCCGGTAAATGTTATAACTAAGAAACATCTCAATCAAATTCAACATATATTTAATCGAAGAAATCACCATGAAATAGACATGAGCAGGAGTAGGCTGTAGGCCTGCTTATCGATTTTACGGGTTTCGGTTAATCCGAAGCCAAAAAATTGGTTAACCGACAACCAATTTTTTTCAGTTCGATTCGGGTGTCGGTGGAGTATTCAAAATAATTTCGATGATAGGATATAATTGATATATATATATATATATATATTATAATTTTGGTAACCAACCGTTGGATAACTGAGTAACCTATCGGATTAATCAAAAAATTAATTTCGATTAATAGTTTTGATTAATCAAAACCGAAACGAATAGCACTCCATGACCTGGCCATGAATACCGTCGCCTCAAATATGGAAGTGAAAACCACCTAGCTAGCAATAGGCTATAGCTTTAACGTGTAAAGACATAACCACTTTTGAAAGTAAACTGAAGTGAAAATAATTCATAATTGTACTGCCCTATTTTAACTTAAGAGACCACAATAGGCTATATCTTTATAGTGTAAATACATAACCACTTTTGAAAGTAAATTGAAGTGAAAATAATTACATAACCACTTTTGAAAGTAAATTGAAGTGAAAATAATTCATAATTGTACTGCCCTATTTAACTTAGGAGACCACATTTTAAAAAATGACATCATGTAGCAGCTCAGTCTAATCTTTAAATTTGAAAAAAATAAAATAAAATAAAAATTTCCTCATGTTGATGGAATCTCAACAAACAGATCAATGAATGGCCACCTGCACTCTCACGTGATTTTTCTGCAATTTCAGAGGTAAAATTCTTGATATCAAAATGTCACTCCCAATATCTCCTTCACATGCTCTGATTGAGTTTACTTCGCTTCTCTGTTACCATAATTAAATAGTTGTTGACGGACCAATGCCTAGTTTGATATAGTCGCGTAGGATTTGATTTAATTAATCAAATTTAATTATTAGTAGGATTTAATTTAATTATGAGTAGCCAATGTGACGTAGACATCCTACTATGATCGATGTGTGTTTTTTAAAAGTGACAATAGTTAGTTAAATCTCAATATTTGGATCTTGTTCTTAATTAAGTTCGATTTTTTAAATATTTTAATAATACTTAATTTTTTGATTTGTAATAAATTTGTTCATCATAATCTTTTGCATGAGCTTGGAACTGAAATTGAGACATACATCTAACGGTGAAATTTAAAATTAACTAAGAGACTTACGAAGTTGATTAGTTGATTTAGATATCATCTAACGCTGTCATCTCATATTGTCAATTTCATACCGAACATCATAAATTACAACTCAAATTATTGAGAAGTTCTAACTCTGTGGTGCAAACTTTCGGTTCAATTACTCAATCACTGAGTGTTCGCTGACGAGATTGACTACATGAGAGGATAACCCAGACAATAAAGTTCAAAAGCTTATAGTCATGGAAAAAACAAAGAAAAAGTGAGGCACGACTGTACTACAAATATGAGATATTTAAAGATACGTTTTAAATATTGAATCTAATTTATAATAAATTAATTTATAATAAATTAAAATGATTGAGCTTTAAATAGCAATGATCTTTTTTTTTTGGTATCATGGGAACCCGCAGTCACTATCTTAAGTGCGTACTGAGTAAACCCCATCGCCTCGCAATAACCGCAAACAAACAATACAGAGACAGAAACACACTTGGAAACCAAACGTGATAGTTCAAACTCATAGAGCGTTTGGTGGGGTTGACCTACTGACCTCTCGACCACAAGAACCCACCTTAATCATTGGATTATCCCTAGGGACGCAATGATCACTTTCTAAACTAAGTAAAAGTACGCATATATTAAAAGCTACCCATTTCAAGTAATTTAATATGGCGTAAAATAACGTGGTAAACTTTATGTGTGATACCTATGTTTCTGCCAATACTAAAAACAAAATCATGAAGAAATTGAATATTTTGGGATAACTTGTACAATTGTTTTCACATCTATGTAAATTGAACACGCATATGATATAGCTGTGACGTGAAGTGATAAGTAAAACTTGCACCTCTGACCACCATGTGAAAAAATTCTTTTGTTTAAAATAAAATATGATATCTATAAGGGCTCCAATCATGTTACACAGGATGGCAATTTTGTCGTTTTTCGTCGTGTTTTTCGTTTTTCTCTATTTAATCATTGAAATTGAGCATAAATTACTCAAAAATAATTACTTATCAATAATTAATAGCAACTACATCAGTGATTAGATTCGAATTCAATGCCTATTATTACGTATTCTAAAAAAATACCTGCTAGTATTATGGACATATTAATTTTGCCGCTTAAATATATTCATCATCAATCACTATCAGGACCTTTCAAGATTTACGAGAAACTTTATTTTTTTTCGCAAAATGTATTAAATTTTTCTAGTTTGTCAGTAATATTGGTGACAGCCTACCTAATTGAATTGCATTATGAAAAAATTGGACAGTTCAATTCAAAGTTTTCCCTTTCAACCTGCCAATGCCTTTTATTTTTATTACTATTACTATTATTTTCTATTTTAGCAATGTGACGCACAAAAATTTCTATGCATATGATAATCAACTTAATCCACAATATTCATATATTTGAGTTGAGATCAATTTACGAACCATAAAAAAATGGCATGTAATAAAAATTTAAAAGCTTTCTCAATAAAAAAAACTAAAATTTCCCTGCCAATCCGTATATTCCTTTTGCAATGAAAGAACAAATTTACAGTACGATGAACAATGTGCATGGCATGTACTCTACATACATGTCATTTTTTAGTTGAATACAAAAAAAATGTCAATATTTAGTATATAGATAGATTATTTACAACTACGATAGATATATAGGAAATATATGACGTTACAGAACTTGAAAGCAGTATACTATTTTTAATAAAAATGACAAGAAAATGTTACGTTACTCTGAGTACATTACTCATTAAAAAAAAGTTGATACAATGTTATGTTCTGATTCAAAATTCTATACTACACTGATAGATTCCTCTAGGTTCGATGTTACTTTCGCATTATTAAAATGAAGCTAATGGCTCATAAATCATAATAAATTTCATCATATTTAGCAATTAACATTATTTTCATCCATCTATCCATATCACAGTTTGCTCAAAACACAACTAAATATATTTATAAAATGTTTTATTCGAATTCATATTTATGAAAACATTAAATCCAATATAAATGACATAAAAATGAGTCGATAAAAAGAACAGAAAGTACTAACAGTATTTGCATCAGAGTAAGCAAAAAATTACTTTAATAAATCCCCAATCACGACGCACGTTCTCTTAAACATATAAAACCCAACACCCATTCCCACTTCTTCGGTTCATCCAACCATCTCCTCCGCCGCCGGTGCGAAATGGCGATCACGAAACAAACATCCGGCGAACTGAAATCACGCGTCAACAGCTGCATCGACAAGCTCTCAGACCGAGACACGCTGTCCATGGCCGCCAACGAGCTCGAAGCCATAGCCCGAACTCTCCCAAACGACGCTTTTGCCCCTTTTCTGAACTGCCTCTCCGCCACGGACTCGTCGGAGAAGTCCCCAGTCCGCCGCCAGTGCGTCCGCCTCATCAGCGTCCTCTCCGCTGCCCACGGCGATGCGCTCTCGCCGCACGTCTCGAAGATGATCTCCGCCGTTCTCCGCCGCCTCCGCGACCCCGACTCCGCCGTCCGCGCGGCCTGCGTCGAAGCCATCGCCTCCGTCGCAGCGCACATGAGCTCGCCGGCGATCGTGAAGCCGCTGGCGGACGCGCTCTTCCACGAGCAGGACTCGAAGCCACAGATCGGGGCCGCGCTCTGCCTCGCTGCGGCGGTGGAGGCGGCGCCGGAGCCAGACGCGGTGGAGCTGAGGAGGCTGCTGCCGAGGGTCCTGAAAATGGTGAGGAGCGACGGTTGCAAGGCGAAGCCAGCTTTGCTCGCGCTGGTGGGAAGTATAGTTAGCACCACTTGCGTTAAGAGTAGGAGTTTGTTGAGTTCCACCGTTTCTACGGCGGTCGATTTCTTGAGCAGCGAAGATTGGGCGGCGAGAAAGGAAGCGGCGGAGGTCTTGGAGAAGGCCGCGGTGGCTGACAGAAGTTTGTCGGCGGAGTTTAAGACTTCTTGCGTTGCTGCATTAGAGAATAGGAGATTCGACAAGGTAAAGATTCAATTTATTCAATTTTTTATGATTAATTTTTTTTAGAAAGGTGTATTAACTGTGTTATTTTTCCACCATTGATTGACAGGTGAAGCTTGTTAGGGAGAAGATGAATAGAGCATTGGAAATATGGAAAGATCTTCCCGGGCAATCTGAAAGCCTCTCCTCGCCAAATGGTAATTGGCAAACTACTTTATATTTTTGGTCCAAATTCAACTATTTTAACTCGTGTTCATATGTTTATTGGCTGAATTATCATCATAATCGCCATCGCCGGCGACTTTTCTCAAATATTCTAAGATATTGTATGTCATTTGCTCATAATTTATGCGACCAACTCAATTTAAAGAATATAAACTCAGTGTAACTTATCAAAATGGTACGAAGATACCAACCGTTATAATTGGGAGAGACTCATTAAATGAGTGTTAATTGATAGTTGTGAGATATGGAAAGGCTCATTTTACTGATTCTTTGTTTTAAGCCTTGTAATAACGCATAATGTCCAATTTCAGTTGATATTAGCCCTTGTTAAACCTTTTTGATTAAAGAGTGTTACACTAGAAAATGATGAATCTTGACGTTTGGTATTATTTCTCAGTTCAATCAGATACTACTAGCACTGCTGGTTACTCCCCTCTGCAACGAAGCCCTTGCTCGGAAACACCTCAAGTGAGGAAGATGCATCCACCGAGGTCGCCTGCATCTAGCTGCTCGTCATCGACGAGCAGTAGCCGGAGGAGCATTCGGGGAAATGAGGACAGCAAGCCTCACATTCCCACTGCAGGTAACAAGCTCAAACTAAAGAAGAACACCCGCTCTCTGGTGGTTCCTTTCAACTATAGTGACAATTCGGACGATACCATGGACGACTTTGAGAATGGGAAGGAGTTTGAGGATATGTCTCTAATCCGTAGACAGCTGCAGCAGATCGAAAACCAGCAGTCGAACTTGTTAGAACTCCTTCAGGTAGTAGCAAGTTTTTCTTGAAGACGCAATTTTGTAGTACATCGTGCTGTATTGTAGTGACTATTGAGATTTGAGAATGATCTGTTGTTGCAGAGGTTCATCGGGAGCTCTCAGAAGGGCATGAGCTCGTTGGAGAGACGAGTGGACCGGTTGGAGAAGGTGCTGGATGTGATGTCACAGGATTTCGCACTCGAGACACGAAGTATCTCAACGACGAGTGAGGCGTTGGGGAACACGTGCTGTATGATCCCAGGAGCAGAGTTTCTGAGTCCCAAGTTTTGGAGGAAGGCAGAATCTGGTAATTTGAAGTCGGGCTCCTCTTTTAGCAGTAACAACCATGGAATTGTGCACAAGGATGCTGCAAGTCTCCAGATTTCGAGGCTTGATAGCCCAAGAAAGTGATAGCGATGTTTGTAGATTATTATATCATTAATTCTTTTGTTCTAGCGTGAGCTAAAATGCAGCTAGATTTATTTGAGTTGTGATCAGTAGCTTCAGTGTTGTACAGATACAGATTTTTCTGTAGCAACGAGAGATGAGGCCATGAAAATGTTGCAGCATTCCATCTCCAGCTGCTGCTGCTGTTTCTTGTTTTTCATCTTTGCCTTGTTGAGAAATTGGTGGTTTAAGCTCTACTTTGGAGGCCCTTTACAACAGATGATGAAATGTATAGAACCATAGATCGAACGCGCCTTTGAAGCCTCTGCAAGAATGACAACAAATCAAATTATCATAACGAAATCTAATAAATAGTGACAAGGCAAATGGCAAGAGCAATTATACTTGGTAAAAGTTTACTTGTATTTAATTTAATTGCATGAAATTACATTAACCTGTTAACGCCATTTTGGTTGATATATCCATAAATATACACAAAAGGCAGATCATTTTACCAAATTTTCAGAAATTATCCGAAGCGAAAAATAAGATAAGTAATTTTTTGGCTAGAAAAGTTTTACTCGTAGGAAAATCTAATCGATTTTATGTTTTGTCTTGTAGTTGTAGTAAACTGTGTGGCCTACTTCCAACTACCAAAAGAGGGTTTAGGGCTCGCAACACAACCTTCATACACTAAGAAAAGAACTCAAGGTATGCTTGATTTCTCCCAATTTTATACACACTTATTAAGCTAATTTTTCTCTAATCCCCTCTTACCGCTTCTCAATTTTCTCAATTAATCAAACTAATTTCTTCAGTTGGAGAGAAATTAATCATACATGGGCGTGATCGAGTTGTTCTGCAAGACTTCATCTCTTTGTGTAGACAGACCGATTCCCAGCCTCGGTTGCGGTTCATTTCAGGGGAATCTTATGCGGAGTAGGATTACATTTATGACCCAGCCGGCCTCCTTCTCTTCCGCCACCGTTCCGGTCACAGAGGATAGCCCAAAGGAAGGAGGCGGCAAGTTGACTGGGGATTCATTTATTCGGCCGCATCTCCGTAAATTGTCCCCATATCAACCTATTCTCCCTTTCGAGGTAATCTCTTGACAAACCACCACCATTATTGTTCCGTTACGCGTGATAGATGAGTATGGATAAAACTTACGAAGACGGACATTTGTGCGAGAAGGAGAACAGATATACTGTTTTATCATGAAATGGGATAAATTGCGTGTGGAAATTACGCATGACAAAGAAGTTGGTTAATGTAGTGGTTTTTAGCTGTGTAATTTGATAAATCTAGTATACGAGATTTATGAAAACAGTAAAGAACACCAGAGATTTTTACGTGGTTCGATCAAGAATGAGATCTACGTCCATGGAGAGATGATCCTCAAGATGTTTACTATAATTTGATTACAAGAAGCATCTCTAAAAACTCTAAGATTCAAGAATTTCTTAACCCTTTTACCTTCAATCTAACTCCTATTTATACACAAGCGTAAATCATGTCCCACGAACCCCTTGATTGGCGAACCATAACTCTCCTGTTGAGCGATATGGGTGAGATCCCATCGATCGACTATCTTGAGGATGACTTGAGCGATCTTTGAAATTTGAGTGTCCATAGGTCGAGTTCGATGTCGGTCCGATTGGTGGTGGGCGCTGAAAGACTCAGTGGCCGGACCTCGAGACGACCGGGCCGAGGTTGGAGATCGAGGTCCATGGTCGGCCTCGGCCGAGGTGTCCGCCTCAAAGCCTTCGTATCCTTCCCAAAGGTATACACCGCACTCTTCTCTTGTAAGTTTGTTGTTACTTGTTGCTAATGGTTCCACATTCGGGATCGGCCTCGATGGCGGGTGAGATGCACCGCATGGCCGGGCTTATCGTTGATGGCGCCATGTCTGAGGCCGTGGAGAAGGCTAGCCAGCGATGAGATCGAGGCCGCGGTGAATCCGCACCGGATCTTCCGGTGGACGTCGAACTGCCGGGCGAAAGTCAAGCCGCCAAGTGGCAAGATGGCGGCCGGTAGCCGCCTCGGGCCAAGACTGCAGTGGCCCCTGCAGTATGGAGGCGCCTCGAGGAGGCTGCCGAGGCCGAGGAGGTCGGCCGCGTCAGCGCGCTGCTTGGCGGGGCGGGGCTATCTTGAGGGCCGCCCGGTGACTTATCAGTCGGAGAGTTTTCTCTTTCGTCTCCGACCGGCTGCGTGATGAGGCCAGGTGATCTGTGCTCACCTAGAGAGTTGGCGGTCGAGACCGGTTTGACAAGGCCCAACACGGTTGGGTTGAGGTCGACCACCGAGAGGTATCTGAATTACGCGCATAATCGCCGGGCGACCTCCTTTCCGTGGTGGATGCTCGGCGTCTTCGCCTCGACGGCGGAGGTCGTAACTCGATCAGAGGAAGATGAAGGCGTGGGCTTGAGCCCTTCTTCTGAGTTGAGGACCAAACGCAGGCGGCGGGCCCAGCTCTGGACGTCCGCTACGGATCGGCAACAGGCGGAAGGCGTGACGGCCCAGCGGAGGTCGGAGGGTCGGCAATCGGCTAAATGAGCGGTGAGGTGGACCCATTGTAATAGGATGATCTGGCCGGATCGATAGGACCCTATGGTTTCCTGACAACCTCCATTTTCAATAAATAATATATCTTTTTTTTTTTTAAACGCCTCATACGTTGTTTTATTTCTAGCGTTTCTTCACATCGATACTGGATCGACTGGCGAACCGCTAATAAAAACCGAAAGAAGTCCGAGAAGTTTTGGCGAGAGGCGACGTAAGAGGCGGCATTAATGGATGAGTTTGGTCACGTGCCGACTCGGTGTATCAAGCAAGATGGACGCCGCCCAAGATCGCCAAATGACTCGAAACAAAAGTCGCATGAATTGACCGTGAGGCTGCCCGCCCTGCTCAAAAATCGAAGTGTTAAAAGTCGATGATTACACATCTAAAGTCCAAATGAGGTTGCCAGACGTGATCCACCGACCGATCGATGCATCATGGCGAATGCATTGAATGACGACCAGAAGCCGGGTTCTATCTCCTGAAGGCATGAAGAGTAATGAAGGCCATCCACCTGATCGTAACGACTATATCTCTGAAGTCACGATCGAAGTTCGTAGCTTGTTGGCGGAGGCATGGTATCGAAGGACGGCGAGGGTGGCAACAAAGAAGAATTTTAGAGACCGCCGACTCTATCCCGCCGAATACATGCGTATGTACGAGATCGTCCATAAGCAGACGCACGCCCCGCCCGTGGCAAGATCCACAAAGCGGGCAGCAGTCATCCAGTGATTGAGCAGCTCGAGGCGGCGCCACACGGATCACGCAGGTGTCAGCCGAACGGGTCCGTCGGCGTGAGCGTATAGCGAGGGCGCTACGCCGCGCTCGGGAGGACACGCGCGGACCGCTATCGGCGACGGAAGAAGCTGGAGCTCGTGGACAAGAGGCATAGTCCCAGTGGGACGTCGGGCTCACGGGTGAAGGCGACTTAGGTGCAGAGTTGAATTCCCCGATGCAGAGTCGAACTACTACCTAACAAAGCCGAGAAAGGGACCACTCGAGGATCGGGTGGAAGGCGCGGAGTTTATCCGGTATCCATCGCCGACCTGGGACTTCGCTCAAAATTATCTCACGGTGGGAGTCTCGGAGGTGAGGCCGGAATCCAGATGAACGTATAGTGTGTGTCTTCGTACGTAGGTATACATGTATTTTAGACTCGTTTTGAAGTGTACGCTTTCCTCTCGAGAGGTATAAACATAACTTAGACTTAGCTTGATCGAAATAAATGTATACCGTATACTTTGCCATAATTGAAGCGAGATCCATATATCGATGTTTTATACATATAGATTTTTCAACTTAACGAGTAATCAGTATGTACGCATGTGTGACTTTCAAACCAGTGAGTAGTGTCAGATGGCCAGACCGAGACGCTCAATTGAACGAGTAATCTACGAGCGGGCGCCGCAAGTGAATACCCTACTTAGTGGGTTTTTATCTTCGGTATGCGTCCCTCGTGAAGGTTAAATGCGTTATATCGAAATAGATGTTCGCATATGAAATAAACGAAGTGAAATGAAATATTCATTGAAAAATAAATATTTTATTCAACACACGCAGTTCGGAAGGCAAGTGCGAGACTAATACGAAGCGGATCTGAATCAAACTATGTAAGACGCCTTAAATGAGAAATATGCTGGAGTTAGGGGATAAGCGACCGGACAAGCGAGATAGCTTAGAAGCCCCTTACCAAGGTTCTCGTGGACCGCAGTGATGGGCCTTCCCATGTCGGATCCAATCTTGAAGATCTTCACTTCCACGGCTTCATTATTGCGCAGGACGAGGTCGCCACTTGGAATGCGAAGTTTGCCAATTTTGTTGTCAGTGCACCGCGCGACCGGCTTTATACTTGGCCGTCGCTTACGGTGGCTCGCTGATTCGCTTGAGTACGCCAAGGTTCTGCAAGTCTTCCTCGTTTCGGCTGCCCGACCGAAGAGTCCGAAGACTTGGCCGATCTCGGCGGCGATATGGCCCCTGCACCATAGACCAGCCGAAAGGGTTTCCGTCTGACGTTCGGGCGTGGTCCCGCAGACGGCGAGGACTTGAGGGAGATTTCCACGTGGCAGCTCTGTCCCACCTGTGCTTGAATCTTTGCACGATAGGTGCGAAGTTCGTCTTTCAGGCCCGCCATTCGCTTGCGGGCGCACATCGAGGCGAAGTTGTTGATCGATCTGAAGCTCTTCGTGCCACCAAGTTTTTGTCAGCGGGTGCGTGCGCTTGTCCGGCACGAGTATCGCGCGATGCAAAGGCGGCGACTATATTTTTTCACACGAAACCGAATCCTCCCGCCGCGAAGTTCGTGATGGCTCGGCCTCGACCCATTTTTGGCGGAGTTCATAGCCACGACTAAGTATCGGTGACGACCGTGCTCTATCGAGCGGACCAACAATATCGATCACATTGCATGAAGGCCGTGGACTCTGCGGTTGCTTCGATCGGGCCCGAGGTGACTTTTGATCGCGGAGTGAATCGCACGGGGGCACTTTTGACGAGCTCGGCCAAATCTTGCAGACTAAAGTGGCCGATAATATCCCGTCCTCGCCTTCTTCGAAAGAGCTCGAACGACGTGGCTTCCACAAGACCTCAGTGAATTTCGCTGAGCACATGGTCAGCTTCTTCCGCCCGGCATCTCGTGAGGGTTGAAGGTAAGACTCCAGAAGAGCCCTCATGTACGAGATACTCGATTTTGCCATCATCTTTTTTCGAGCCGATCCGGATCGGGGCCGTCTCAGTGTAGGCCTCGTGAGACGTCGAATTCGGCTCTATCTGGTGACGATGCCGACGCGAGACTCATGATGCTACGGAACGAACCTCGCACCTTTGGTGGACTTGTCGACGACGCAGCCTAACTTGTCGAGGATGTTCATTACCGCTTTTCCTCCGTGGAATTTGATTAATCTTGAAGTATTTGAACGAAGTCAAGATCTCTTTTGCTTTCTCAAGGTATTGCTTCATTCGATCCTCTTTAACCTCGTATGTGCCTAAACCCGGTTTACCAACCCCGAGAATCTCCAAATATCCGGATTTTGTCCACTTTCAATTCTTTTGCTAGGCGGAGTCCAGATCAATGCTTCATATTCCACTCGTTGTTGGTGGTCGGGAAAGTAAATGGTAGGCATGTCACTTCGCTTATCCGGGCCGAGGAGTGACGCCGCCTGTCCGTTGCCGTTGCACGAGGCTCCGCCCACGACGTCCGCGGCTGAACCATCCGTGGACGTGGTCCGATTCTCAAATGTGGGGTTGGGTTGACCAGGGGTGGAGGTGTTGGATGGCTAATCTAAGTGGTTAGAGCCGAGCTCAAGAACTGGCTTGGCCACGGAAATCGCCGGTAGCCGCCCTTTACGGCCGGGTCTGAAAGACGAGATATGTCGCCAAGCTCCAGGCCCGGCAGCTGTTCGTCCTGATGACTCGGTTTTGACAAAGCTCGCGGGGGGGTGTACGGCCAATCCGGATGGAGCCGAGCCCCAAGCAAGGGTCGAGTCGACGCTAGATAATTATTGTTCCGTCGCGTGATAGATGAGTATGGATAAAACTTACGAAGACGGACATTTGTATACTGTTTTATCATGAAATGGGATAAATTGCGTGTGGAAATTACGCATGACAAAGAAGTTGGTTAATGTAGTGGTTTTAGCTGTGTAATTCGTCGTGGTTTGAGAGCATTGCGATTTATCATATTATGTGCGAGCTTTGAATCCTAAGGTCATAGTTTGCAACTTCGTAGTTAGTTTGAGGCCATAGTGTTCTGCCCATGTTAACCAGTAATTTCTATTAAGAAAATCAAATTACAAGTGCGATTTGATCTTCTTCATGCATATCAAGGTTTTATCAGTCAGTGTTTTCACAGTGTCTGAGTAAAATGGATTTTTTTTTCAAAATGTTTCCGTAACTTGATTCAGAGGAACTTTAAAGTTAATAGCTTTTCACTACAGCTTGAGTGGTTTGAGAGCATTGCGATTTACCATATTATGTGCGAGCTTTGAATCCTAAGGTCATAGTTTGCAACTTCGTAGTTAGTTTGAGGCCATAGTGTTCTGCCCATGTTAACCAGTAATTTCTATTAAGAAAATCAAATTACAAATGCGATTTGATCTTCTTCATGCATATCAAGGTTTTATCGTCAGTGTTTTCACAGTGTCTGAGTAAAATGGATTTTTTTTTTTCAAAATGTTTCCGTAACTTGATTCAGAGGAACTTTAAAGTTAATAGCTTTTCACTACAGCTCATTGTTTGTAGTCTAGTTGTATATTAAATTTAGTTCTGAAACCATAGAAAGTTGTTTTATTGATTATCACTATTTAAATGTTGTTTCTTTAAAATTTTAGTATTTCATGTTCAGGTGTTGTCTACTCGTCTCGGTAGGACACCAGAGGAAATTGTCAAATTAGATGCGAATGAAAATCCATATGGTCCACCTCCAGAGGTATGAATAACATGGCATAATTCCTTTGTGTGGTATAAGGCAATATTTGATATCTTGCACGATTTACTGCAAAATTACTAATTTCTTGTAGGTTTTTGAGGCTTTGGGCTCCTTGAGATTCCCTTATATTTATCCTGATCCTGAAAGTCGGAGATTGCGAACTGCTTTAGCTGCAGATTCTGGTCTTGAAGCTGATTATATTCTCGCTGGCTGTGGTGCAGATGAACTTATTGATTTGATTATGCGGTTTGTTGGCCAATCCTTCTGAATTTTGTTTCAGGGCTCTTTATTTTTATTTTCAGGTCTGATTAGCATGTCTTTGTTTTTATTGATCCTTCAGATGTGTGTTAGAACCAGGTGATAAAATTTTGGACTGTCCACCAACTTTCACTATGTACGAGTTTGACGCAGCTGTTAATGGAGCACTTGTAATCAAGGGTAACATAGCTCCTTCTTTCAGCTATTCTTGAGTCAGATAAATTAAATTTGTAGTAGATATAGAATAACTTCAAGTGATTGTAGCTATATGCATCTCTCTTCACATCTTTGATACAGAGTCCTCTTCGAAACTCTGACCTTATTTCTCAGTTCCTAGGAAGCCCGACTTCAGCCTGGATGTGTATAGGATATTTGAAGTTGTTGAGCAGGAGAAACCTAAGTGTATATTTCTGACCTCACCTAACAATCCAGATGGAAGGTAATTTGATTTGAGTCTATACTTTTTCTTGTTTAATAAACATAGAAAAACTTTTCATTACTTTGCGAATTAGAGTAAAGTAATCAACTCTATTGAAGTTTGCTATCTGTGACATTCTATAAGCATTGGAAACTGTCACATTTCAGATTCTATATGAAAAGGTGTAACTAGTCTGCCAATATTGGTTGTGCTGGATGAAGCATATATTGAATTATTTTCTATTATGGACTGATTTCCTTCTTTTGGTCTTGCAGCATTATTGATGATGAAACTCTTGTTAAAATACTTAGTCTGCCAATATTGGTTGTGCTGGATGAAGCATATATTGAATTTGCGGGGCTTCAGTCTAAGATGAAATGGGTGAAGAAGCATGAGAATCTAATTGTCCTTCGGACATTTAGCAAAAGAGCGGGTATTTTCTTTTCTTCTTTTCCAATCCTATGCACTATGTGAAACTTGTTACTTCAAACCTATTCATACAATCCAAAAAGCTTTGAATTTTATTGAGGCAAGAGCTTACAGTAATGATAATAGTACATACCTTTGATCCATGTCATGAGTTCATATACATCCAACTAAGACACATGTTTCCATTGATAAGAATTTCATATATGATATGACTAGGTTTGTAAGACTTGTCATTTTATTTAGGAAATTTAACATGTAAAGTTTCCAATGTGGTCATATGTGATACTGGACTTCTTAAAGTTCTACTAATTTTTGTTTACTGAAATTAGGATGTCCTCTATAGTTATACTATTTGACCTACATTTATTAACTTCGGACTAAGTATGTGGGGTATTTCCATCCGCATCATCAGTAAAACCTACTCCCTGATGTTAGACTTTCTGTAGGATTGCTTCGTGTACTTTTGTGGATTTATTTTATGATTTAGGATTTTAATTTTAACTGCTGCTCTAACCATGCAATAGTCATGAGTTGATGGCCAGACTAAACCTACCTACTGCTTGATGAACTGCTCTTGTGCGAGGTTCTTTTTGTTATGAAATATGAATAAATCCTATAATATTGGGATTCCATGATGAACTGTGAATATTTTATGATGGTCGTATTATTCAGCTCTAGCTGGCCTTCGAGTTGGATACGGAGCATTTCCATTGAGCATTATTGAATACCTATGGAGGGCCAAACAGCCATATAATGTGTCAGTGGCAGCTGAAATTGCAGCATGTGCCGCATTAGAGAATCCTACCTATCTAGAGGTACTAGGAGCAACATCTCTGTCTCTCTTTCCATGTGGCATATAATTTATTGGCTGAAGAGCCATTTATGGTACATATTTTGTCTTTGATTTCTGCCAGAATGTGAGAATAGCTTTGGTGGAAGAACGAGAGAGGCTTTTCAAGCTTTTGAAAGAAGTCCCATTTCTAAATCCTTATCCAAGCTACTCCAATTTCATTCTTTGTGAGGTGACAGCCGGAAGAGATGCTAAGAAGTTGAAGGTATGATAATTTGGTTTACAGTTCTTACCTATCAAAGAAAGTTAGGCTTGAGTAGTTTGATCGCAATCTTTTCCGTGATCTAGATATTTGAACCTAAAGTTCTTATTCAGGAGTTCCATTGCAATGTTTACATATTTTGCTTCTCTTTACAGGAAGACCTCGCAAAAATGGGTATTATGATTCGTCACTACAGTAACAAAGAATTAGCTGGTTATGTCCGTGTATCTGTAGGCAAGCCAGAGCATACTGTTGCTCTAATGGAGGGTCTGAAGCGCCTCTATTAGTCTTCTGCAAGATGTTGGATCACAGAGGTAAGAATCAGATCTTTGTGAGGTAACTGTGTAGAATTGAATTGTGCAAAAGCACTCAAGTGAATCCTCATTCTTTGTATAGAGAGAGAGTGGCAGATTTTGTTAAAAAGAGATTCCTTTTTCCTTTCACTCTGTTCATCCTTTGAAGGAGGCGCAGTTTATTCAGGTTCGTTTTCAAGCTAATTTTTTTTCTCGTGCTTAATGAGCAGATATTCTCTCTCCAAGAAACAGGGGAAAAAAGTTAAGAAAAAGAGGGTGATTTTTTTAATAAAAAAATCATTTTACCGAGTGGTAGTTCATAACATATCCATATTATGATTTTCTTTCATTAGTGATTAGTTTACATATAATAAATGCAATTTACGTATATATTATTTCTAAGAACTTCAAAGTAAAGCTCCCGTGAGGGATGGTAATTTTAATTATTTTACTTTTAAATCATTGCACGTGCTGATGACATTAAACTCCGAATTGATAGCTTACGAATTCAAAACTCAAAAGTTGAGTGGTGAAAATAATTTTGAGCTGGCTTTCTTATTATCAATATTTCTTTTTACGCATTAGAAGGAATTGGCACGTTCCGAAGAGCTAGGCATGATTTCCTCTTTTCTGACCCCAGTTGGGGAAAAGAATTTATAATCACATGTTTAAATTAATAAATAATAATTATGCGTGACTTGATTAGAAAACCCAAATTGCCTATGTGCTATTATGTTATTCGTATTGGACCTCATTTTCTTTAAAAGAACCTTATAACGTGAGAACAGAAATAACCGGAAACGAATTGAGGAGAGGGGGAGTTAAATTCCAAAATTCACCATTTGTTCACGATTTAATAGATCAAATATAAACAATCAATATCGTACTTCATGCGTGCACGACACGACTATAATTCTCATCGAGTGGTATATAAATGGAATGTGTGCTCGTGTGGCTCCTTGTAGTACTATATAAATTCTTCCTAATTTTGTAATCACTGAATCATCATGAGATTAGAATGTAGGACTCCTAGAAGAAGTACTTCATCTTTTGGGACTAGAGAATGGGTTCTCTTCTAAGAAAGGAATGGATTTGTTTCAAAAGGGAAATGGATATCCGTATCTCACTTTATTTTTTCAATTAAATATTGGGAAACGATGAAAACTGAAAAATCCAACAATATTTTAAATGAGGTTTTAATGTGTGAAAATTCTCACATCCATAAGTTGTATGTTAAATTTTTCAAAGTCTATAATATTGCCATTAAAACTATCCAATTGACAAAAGAACCCTTAGATGTTAGCGCTTACACTCACTAGCCGCCCACCTTCGGCTAGTGGATTCCACTTGCCGCCACCTCCCTTAGTCGCCGCTGCCACTAGCTGTCAGTGGGTGGATAGTTGATTCCACTAGCCGTTGTCCTGGTGGCTAATCATTAATCAGAATCATGTTGTAATTACACTAATTTTCACATAAATTTTATCATACCTAATGATGTTTTGTCACTTCATTTAAAATTGAATAATTTTAATAATAATATATAGATTAGGATAATTTTAACATATAACTTATAGATATGGATAAAAAAAAATTCACCCATAGATTGAAATTGAAAAACCCATCACCCTGAATTTCGAAAGTAAATCGAGCCTTTAGAGTTCGAAAGCAATCCAACAACTATTTGCCACATGTAGAGAATCTAAAACGGTCTTGGCGCGCGTGTAAAGAACGTGCATGTGGCGTGACTGATAGATTTATGGATCAAAGACTAAAATATTAGACTCCAGTACCTAGCGTTTCATAAATAATACTTCCATTTACTCATTTCTTTTGATACGTAAATTAAAGAAAATTATATTTTATATATAAAATAATAATGTGACATAAAATTCGAGATATTTTTTAGTATAAAATTATTTTCTTATTTTTTAAAAGAACCAACAATAACGGAACAGTCCAAAAAGAAAAACGGACCAACAATAATGTGACAGATGAAGTATAATAAAAAGTTGACATTTAAAAATAGTTCACTACACAACTAAAAAAAATGTTCTAATGTATGATAAATTTATAAACAGTATCATAACAAACTTTGCTAAAAACATGAAACGATTTATCAAGGTAAGGCGAATTTAAAAGGATACAACACTGAATTCAAGCTTATTAAGGTAATCCAGTCCCCTCAAAAAAGAAGAAGAAGGTAATACAGTAATCTAATTATTGTGTTCTATATTCATATTGAATCTTTGAATTTGTGAAATGTTGATAAAGAGCTTGTCAATATTGTCCATTGATATTTCTTTAATCTAGACTAGACGTGTGCATCTTTGTATTGGGTATATTAATGAATAAAAAGAAAGCCTACTGATGATGTCGGTGATAAGAAATCCAATTTTGCAGCCGACTTTCCTAGAGGATATTATAACTATTATAAACCTCAAGGGAAGTCTTCGCTAACCTGTGATTTACAATTGAAGATGCGCAATCAAAAAAATAAAAAGAGAGAGAGAGAGAGTTCTGTCTCCGACATCTACCAGATAACAGAAGCAACGAACGTTAAGAGAGTTTTGCGTACAACACAACCACTGTCGGCACTCGGACAGATCTGCCAAAGAATTTTCCTCATTTGCATATCCCTTCTTTAAATCTCTGCTCTCATCAGATCCGTAATCTCATTAAATCTTCACCAACAAACGGATGAGCTCTTCTTCAGATCAACGCCGCAAGAGAAAACGGATTCTCAGACAACCCGATTCATCACTCTTGTCTGTAAGATCTCTCCGCCTCTGCTTCAGCTTCCTCACATTTCTCTACCTCTTATCCTACGCACTCCCCTTCAGCTCTTCCGCTTTCCGCCCCGTTCTACTCGCTTCCGGCTTATCCTTACTGTCTTCTTCCGCTACCACAACTGCTAAATCATTACAAAATTTTGGCGGCCCGTTGAAAATTGAGGATAGGGTTTTGTTTCCCGATCATGTCCTCTTATTGGTGACCGGCGGCAAGGAAGATGAGGGCGATGGATTGGAATGTGTTTATTTTAGTGAAAATGGTTTGATTAGAGATAGGAATTACAGTGGTGGTTTTGTTGTGAAGAAGGTGCTGTCTGTAGATGAATATGATGAGTTTAGGATCATTGTGAGGTGCCCTCTTCCGTTTGGGAATTATTCAGCTGCGGCGAATTTGAGGAGGCATGGTGAAGATAGGGCTTTTGAGGAAGTTGAGAATGGTTCATCGTTGAATAATTGGGACAATGTGGCTTATGCAGCTGCAATAGATGAGAGCTATGCTGTTGTGTTTGTGAAGGGATTGAATCTGAGGGCGGATCGGAAGTACGATCCAAGCCAATTCAGCTGCCATTTCGCGTTAGGGAAACGGGAGAGGTATGTGATGAGGACTAAGGCACTGACTGCTGCTCAGGAGGTTGTGAGGTGCGCATGCATTGCCACGGACCTGGCAACATGGATGGGGTTGAGGGGATTCGCGTCACTATTGGCATTCAGCAGCAGCAGCAGCAGCATGTGAATAGGCACGTGCTCGTGCCATCTGTGGCGAAGTTGTCCAATTTGGTGTATGATCGGAGGAGGGTGAGGAAATATGAGCTTTGTGTCTGCACGATGGTGTGGAATCAGGGTTCAGCCATTCGCGAGTGGATCGTGTACCACGCGTGGCTCGGGGTGGAGAGGTGGTTCGTGTACGACAACAACAGCGATGATGGAATAGATGAGGTGGTCAAGCAGCTTGATCACGAGAACTACAACGTCAGCCGGCACGTGTGGCCGTGGATCAAGACTCAAGAAGCAGGGTTCTCTCACTGTGCAGTGAGAGCAAAGGATGAATGCAAATGGATCTCATTCATGGATGTGGATGAGTATTTCTACTTGCCCTATTCGACTCCCAAGCACCAGAGATTCAGGAATCTAGGTTTTGCAGGGCAGGGTTCGCTGCGTAACATAGTGGCAAATGTGTCGTCGTGGTCGAGTGCCATAGCCGAAATCAGAACGTCCTGCCACAGCTTCGGTCCGTCAGGGCTGAGTGTGGCACCTCCACAGGGAGTCACCGTGGGCTACAGCTGTCGGCTTCAGAGCCCCGAGAGGCACAAGTCAATGATCAGGGCGGACGCACTAGATCTGACCCTGCTCAATGTGGTGCACCATTTCCACCTCAAAAAAGGATTCAAGTACCTAAATTTGCCTGCCACTGCGGCAGTTATCAATCACTACAAATACCAAGTGTGGGAGGTGTTCAGAGCAAAGTTTTACAGAAGAGTTGCTACTTACGTTGTGGATTGGCAACAGAACCAGAACGAGGGCTCACGAGACAGAGCACCGGGGCTGGGGACTGAGGCCATTGAGCCGCCCAATTGGTCACAGAAGTTCTGTGAGGTTTGGGACACCGGCGTCAGAGACTTTGTTTTCGCTAATCTGGCCGATTTTAACACCGGTTTGCTGCCATGGGAGGCACCCGGCCACCGCTCTATAAGTGTAGCTGCCCCTTGTATAGGAGAAGATCACACTCAGTAGTCATTTATAGTTTTCCTATTTGTATACTTCTGCTTTTGGCAGAGGATCAGAAAAGGCCATAGATTTAGATAGAGTTATACATAGCAGCTGTTCGATGGTGAGGATGTGTCTTGAATTATAGCTTTCGTGTTGAATGATCCACTGATACAACTACTCAACAGCGTCATTGAATGAATCGTTTACAAGTAAAAACATGTGCAGTATAATCGTTTTCCGTTAACATATATGTTTGAATTTATTGCAAGACATTATAAGATGTGAGATCCAAAAGAAGTTGCAGAGGAACAACAAAATGTAACCATGGATTTGAGGGGGGAGGCAGACATGCTCTTCTAAATTGGAAGATGCCGCTTGAACATCCATAGAAGTCTTGCAGTCTCAACCTATTGTTGCAGTGGTGCTACCGGTAAATTGGACTCTCGTGTTACTGGTGGAAAGACAGAATGAGATGCCGGGCTTTTAGCATTAGTCAGAGATCAGCCTACAAGTATCCCGAACGAATATCATCAAAGTATTATCATGTAACATTATCAAGAAAGCTATCACAAAGAACCTTATATTTTGCACAGCTATTTCCCATTTATCAGCAAACACGACAGAGCTACAACTTCAAGAAGTTATGAAGGCAATGATGCAAAGGAATTAAAACTAAGATTCAAACTATTGAGCGGAAAAATTTGACTAGGAATTAATAACTAAACCGAGGAGTTACTGTACAAATAAGTTAACTAATGTGATGTTACCGTTGAATTTGATCCATTTGGCATCATTAGCTGACCAGGAATTCGAGTCACAGTTGATTGTTTAACTCTTCTCTTGCACCGTCAAAGGAGTTTTATTTACAGCTTTTGTAAGTGTAGCATCTAACTTCTCTCCAATTAATGTGATCCATGCCTAAATTCATATACAGAAAAATAAAAGGTTAGAAAACTAGTGCATGGGAATTTGAAGATGGCAAAGAATATCCACGTACACATGTTTTGAATGAATATTAGAATCATGAGAAGCCCATGAAAAACTTAGGCAATTATTAAAATATCGAACCCAGGGTAAGCATCAAAACTGAAACGACACCTGGTCTGAAGTAGTAAATCCCCTAATTGTGTCACCGCCAACTATTGCAATTCCTTTATCGCCCAGTGGTTGCAAGATAACAGCCTAAAGACATCATGATTTTCTTAGAAATTACTACACAGGAACTGATATACATGCACATATATGAATCAGAATGTACAGTATACAACTAAGGTTATAATGTTTCTATAGGAATATAAATAGATGCTAAAAAGAGGCCATATGTTCACTTGGAACCAGTGGCTTCATTATTGACGCAGTAGACCTTGTAGAAACAAATTAGTAAGTTACCCAATGGTGATTCAAAGAGTGGATCACTCTCTCACACAAACAACATATGCTTTTTATATTACATATGTCAAGAAATTCCTCTTAAGAAGTAAATTTGTGTAAGCATAACTTATTTTAATTACGAAGGATTAGAGAATTCCATTCTACTCCAAGATAGCCAATTCAGTAAATACCTGGGTATTTGAAGGTAAAAACGGAAGCTCAGTCTTCCCAGGATACAGAGACAAATTGGCTAAATAACTTTCTGGAGATGAAAATTTGTTACTTCAACATTAACTCACTATCAAACACCTCAACAAAATTATGATTTTTCATACAAAATAAAACTCTGAAACATCTCACGTGATCTGGATCTCAAAACTCCCTTATAAAGGGATCCTTGGATCAATTTGTCAGCATCTACAACCCTGGGTTCATCTCCATTTGGTTGCAATACATCAGCAAACCCTATTTGCAAAATGCAGATGCCATCATACACTACAATGAGGGATCTGCAGCATGTAACATCTGATATAGACTCCCATGCCCTGAGGATCGGCAAAACAATCAGGTCTGTTTCAGCTTCTCACAGTAAAGTGAGCATTATTTCGGACTTTCCAGTGTAAATAACATAAACTGGAAAAAGGTTTCTGCGAAAGAAGTGCTGAAATAACAAAAGAATCAGTACCAGAGTAACTCCGAGGTAACAGATACAGGAAGGCCATGATAAATTCTTCGACACTCCACCCCATTAGGATCTACCTGAAGTTTAAGCATGAAAAGTTAGAGCATTTTCTCCAACAGCAAACCAATGAGAGGATAAAGAATATAATAGATATTTTCCTCACCACATAAATAGTTTTTGGCCGAATCGAGAGCCACACAAGACCATTCAAAATATTGGTAACAGCCAAACCAAGTGTCAACAGATCTGCTCTAGACTGCGAACTGCCGGATAGAGTATACTGGATTAAATAAGTCACCGAGTACAGCATTAACAGAGAGATCAAGCTACAGATGTTCATTATATAACTAATAAGTATAGCATACCTCTGAAACAAACTACTCTAATAATGCATAGTTGAACGAAGGATTGCACATTCTAGTTTTCGTAACTAAAAGTAGTAGTTTTTTAGTATATTGAACGCAAACTTGGCAAATATAATAAGAGAATTGCAATTTCCAAATCCATTATTTCACACTTGTTGACGAATATCCGATCAACTATGTCAATCATTGAAAGATAGCAATTCGTACTAAACATGAGCTATGTTGATTATTCAAGCATAGCTGTGCGGCATTATTGACGATCACGAGCTTCCTACATTTCTTTCTTCGATTATCGCTCCAGAGCAGGGAAATTCATTCGATATCATAGGATAATTGAACTCGCCTGCTAGCGTCAGCAACCGGAGCAATGCCCGAAACCGCTCGATTGAGGAGCACGGCCGCCAGAGATGCGCCGCCGACGTATATCGGCAAGCTCCGCACGAAGTCATCGTTTTTAGATACCCATTCCGCCAGCAACTCCCTCTTCGGCTTCGGCCCGCCATGCTCTCCCTTCCAATTTCAACCGAATTCCAGTCAATTTTCAGTAATTACTAGTGAACTAAAGAGATAAGGGGATTGCTTGCAGTTAACCTGGGAATTGAGAGAAACCCTAATTTGGACCGGGCGGGAAGCGAAACGGTGGCGTGGCGGGTTTAACGGAAGAACGAAGCGCTGAAGAATTCCCGCGTCCATTGAGATCGGCTAGTGTAGTTTTCTGTTTTTCCTTCGACAAATCATGAAATCCAAACAGGGCCTATACCACCAAATGCCATATATTAGTTTTCAGTCCTTTATCTGCTCGACAAAGTGGACCGAGTATTTCTCACTTTTTAGCGCAAGAAATCCAACGCCTAGGTATTTTTAAACTCTATTAATTTAAAAAGCCAAATCTCATATACAAATATTATTTTGGATATAATATATTATGTCACAGAACATGAAAACTAATACTTATTAAAATAAAATTGTATTTAAAAAGTGTATATACATGATAAAGTGTGATATTACTTAGAATGACAACATATAATATTTTTAACTAATTAATATCTTGTTGGTATGATAAATTGATAATGACATCGAATGATACGATACAGTGATATAGTTTTTTGATCCTTATCATATCAATACTAGAACGAAATATATACATACGGTAAACTTAAATACGAACTTGTTATTTTCTTGTCTTGTCAAAAATTGTCACTCTATCTATAATTTCGTAATCTCTACCAATGTAGTTTTTAATTGAAACAATTTATATCAAAATATTAATTGCGTGGCAAATCGTATGAACGGGCTCAGAAACCCTCTTAGGGCAACTCATCTTGTCTTGGCCAAATATCTTTTGAAAATATGAAGCCCAATTTAAATGGGGTGGAAATAGGAATTGTTGATAGAAACTTATGTTGTTCTGTCCAGCTAAAAGTGTCCAATTTTTCATTTTTTTGGATTTTACATAAGAAATGTAAATAATCGGGATCGATGATAACACTCCCAAACAGTCGAGGAAAACGAAAAAGAAAATGAATAAAAAAAGAAAGAGTGAATATTAAATCCATCATATATTCGGCGAAGCCTAGTGTTTAAAATGGTGTAGTCGCTTCATGAAACTTAAAATCAACCAAAAAAGAAAAAGAAAAACCAACCCCAGGACTTGCTCACTAAGAAAAACGAAAGGCTGGAAAACATTTAACTCCAGTTTACTTTCCGCCTTTCAGAGAGTGGTGATTTGTCTACTATTATTTGCTGATTTTAGTACGTTGTCTATTTTATCAAATGCAACATTAAACTACTTGAATGATTTGCTTCGACGCATTAGTTTTTCACAAAAAAATTATTTCAGTGTACTCTAAAAATCAAATTACCGTCCAACAAGAACCCAATTATTGGTAAGAGAAAATCTGGAGACCTTTAATAATTTATCTTGAATAAAAAACTTGAATTTCGAATGTAGATGTGCGTATGAATGCTTGAACGTGTATGCAACATAAAATAATATGATAAGACATCAACTAGCTACGTGTACCAGTTTTGTGGCTGACGTTTGAAAAATCTAAAAATTGGGAGTTTGTGATTGGTGCTCAGACTTTCGATATCTGAAAAACCTAATCGTAAGCCACCCAATATTCGTGGAGATGTAATCACGACAAACGCCAAAAAATATTCGAAAATACACGATCATAATATTCACTCGCATTCAAAATTTGATGCCAAAAAGATATTAGTTTCGTAAACACAATTGTGTCTCTACACACATGCAGACATATATATATATATATATATATATAAATAGTTGAGGATTATGTAGAGACACGACAATAATCTATGCGGTGATGCAACTCGATGAAATTTGGATATTAGGGATTGGATTCTTTCTTTCCCTTTTCTCACTTTTAATTTACTAAAAAATGGCTAGAAATGGAATTGCAATTCTAATAAAAAGTAAGACGAATGAAATTAAAGTTCGAGTCGAATATACTAGCATTTTCCTTTGGAAATATGTGGCTGAAAATCAAAGCGAAATAATTGGAATTTTTTAATAGCAAATAAATGGAGCTAGAAAATTGCTTTAAGCATAATGGAGTTAGAAAATGGAGAAATATGTCGTTTTTCTTTTTTTTTTAGACAGAGTGAGAAACACGTGTTTCTCGAGAGAGGCGATTATAACTTGGGCAGATTATGAAGGAGACTACTTGCAGCGTTACTTCTAGAAGATTATAATTAGGTGAAAATGAGTTGAGATTTCACTAATCCAACTCAATAAGAGACATGATTAATTAAATAAAGAAACATGATGAGTGTGCTAATAATTATTAGTATATTTTTGCTTAATTACTATCTCCAAAAAAGTAATTGATTGATTACAATTAGTAATGAAAAATTAAGTAGGAGTGAGATCAAAATCGAGCATATTTGAGGTGGATTTGTAGTGTGAGGGCAAAATTCAGACATCCGAATTCTCGTAGATTGATTTTTTACGCCGTTTTTGCGTTTACATTTTGCTCTACAAAGTTAGTAATCTCCCAAAAAATATAAAGAAAATGAGATGTGATTTGGTAAAAAAAAAAAAAAAAAAAAAAGAGAGTGAGAGATAAGTAAATACACACTAGGGGCAGGTGCCCAAAACGTGTATGAATAGAATGCACTAACTTTGATTTAAGTTAAGAATAGGAGCTTGCTTTTGGGGTAGCACAATAATTTGATTTTAACATTTATAAGAAAATATATATGGAGTCAATTTTTATACAGATGCCTGATTTCAAATATATGGATTTATTAGATTAAAAGTATTGAGACCCATTAAATGTAACATAAAACGAAATATGTTTCTCCTAAATTAGCGACAAAGCGTGCACTTATTTGTTATATTGTTTAGTCGGATTTTTACACCTCAATAATTAAATAATTAAATGATTGAATGAACTCGGGAGAAAGATAAAAGCTTGATGATTTAAAGAAAATAAGTCGAGAAATAAAAGAAATTCAATGAGATTTTCAGATGTTCAAGCTTGACAGTGGAAAGATCACAAACAAGGCAAATAATCAACGAACAAATAGAAATAATGAACTATATGAAAGATATGATGAATGGTCATTAATTTTCTAACAATATAATATCGTAACTAAACGGTGTCTATTGTAGTTAAATCGTAGCAGAATATCTATCTTCATGGACTGATATCATGAAAAGTAATATACACAAACATCATAATTATTCAGGAAAACAATAGGTGTAGAAAGTTTTGACAATTACTGAGAAAAATAAATAAATAAAAGAAAAATGAATAGATCTAAAAAAATAACAGATAAAAAGACTGATCCTATGGAATGTAATAATATAATAGAAAATTACACAATCAATTTATATCCATATTAACCAAAATTAAGTCGATTCAGATGAAAAATCATGCATGTAATTACAGTCTCCTGGATCGAACAATCTGTAATAGTAGATTAATAATGTCCTATTCCACTAGGTCTCAATAACACATAGAAACTCCAAAAAGCGAACAAGATTTATTCTCATATAATTAGTACTAAAACTTTCAAGTCTTTAGATTAATTATGTTAATGAATTCATGAATTCGATTACTAAATTAAAACCGCTAAGTCTTTAATCAGTGAACTAGCATGCATCAATAATGGCCAGTTATCTAGCATAAAATGGCATCAGGAATCATAAATCATAAATTGATAGGTAAATATACTCAATAGATAAATCACATAAATTTAAACTATATTATACAAACTCTAGAATCAATAGAAATTTAGTTACCCATAGCAAGAATTAAACAAGAAGGAATAAAGAAAAAATATAATTAAAATAAATAAATAAAACCCGTGTAGAAGTTCCACAATAAAGAACTTGAAATCTGAATCTTCAAACTTATTGTCAGAAGCTAAAATAAAACTATAAATCTAGAGTAATAGAAAGATAAACATAATGTGAACCCTAATATAGTGTAAATAGTAGATATTTATAGGTGTAGCGGATGTCTAGCATTGGGTATCTTATAATTAGGCTAAAACTCGAAAATTAGTATTTCACCTCAAAACATGCGTTCAGGTGCGCCCATGCACACGCTTGTATAGTTGCGTGGGTCTCTTGTAATCGGTGAAGATTCGCGAAACGGGCGCGGCATGCATGACGACTCCTGGGGCTTTTGCACGAAAATTTTCTTCGGGCCCGTTCTCATTTATCCGGAGTCCGATTTTCGATCAATTTGTATCCACGAACTCGCATCGAGATGAAATTAATTATATGAAACTCAATATCATCAACTCGTATCCTATTTTTCTTGAAAATACCAAAAGATACCAATGAGTATCAATTCTTCAAAATAAAACAAAACTAAACAAATATTCTTTACAAACATGATTTCCACCACTAAATAAGTCATATGCATCATAAATCATTGAAAATACATGTTTGTCAACGAACTTGTGTTTGTCTTGTTTTGAGTATCGAATTCAGCAGAGTTTCGATACAAGTGTTGAGAACGTCTATTTTACAAGAAAAAAGAAAATCCTAAACTATCTATAGAAAATAAAATGATGAGTGTAATTTGGTAATTTTAAATTTGAGCTCGGGTGATGCAGTTCTTTCATTTCAGATCCGTCATACCTTCTACTGAAGGATGCTTTAGTATTTTTTTAAAGTTCACGCCGATCACATGTCTGTCACGTCAACTTTGAGCGTATCAAAAGATTTTGGGGCATGTAAAGACCGTTAGAATATTATGTCATTTTATGTCTTGCGTGTTTCAGATCTGATGTTCATCCTTCAGTTTGTCATACACCTTGATTTGAGGTGGGCTTTCGAGAGATACACATGTCTGAACACTGATAAACAACATATATTTGACTTGTTTCTTTAGACTGGGTCAGATCTGACTTCAACTTTCATGAGATCCTCATATCTTGCTTTAGCTTTATTCTTCCGCAGACTTTCAAACTCAATATCTGATCGCATTTAAATGTTCTTTGAGCTTCCAGGCTTGTTTCTAGTTAGATTTGATTTCCATATTGCATTATCATCAGCAAAATTCAAAAAGACGTAATTTTCAGCCACAAACTCTGATTTTTGTCTATAATACATTTATGAAAATTTCTTTATGAAACGAAACAAGCTTCACCATATAGGTGGAAGTCCGAATTCTATTGTTTCAACCATGTTTCAACCCTTTCAGTATTTTGACATTTTTTTCGCCTTCATCGTCTTGTATTCTTGCCACATTGGAGATGATTTTTTACAATAATATTATAAAGTTAATAATTAATGAAAATAAACAGGGAGAGAATAAAATCCTCCACATCAAATATAATAAATGGGGTGGTCTCATGTGCGCGCGGCGCGCACAGTGAGACCCCCTAATTAATCTTTTAATTAATTAATTAGTTATTTAGTTGATTAATTATTATTAAATTAATTTTAACTACATTTAATTAATTTAATAAATCTTAATTGTAAATTAATAAATTACAATTATAAATTAATAAAGCCTAATTGAAAATAATAAACCCTAAATATGAATTAATAACCTTAATCATGAATTAATAAATCTTAATTTGAATTAATAAACCGTAATTGGAATTAATAAATCATAATTTTGAATAATAAACCCTAATTTTGAACTAATAAATCCTAATTGTGAATTAATAAACCCTATTTTTGAATAATAAACCTTAATTGTGAATTAATAAACCTTAATTATGAATTAATAAACTCTAATTTTGAATTAATAAACTCTAATTATGAATTAATAAATTCTAATTATGAATTAATAAACCTTAATTATAAATTAATAAATTATAATTCTGAATTAATAAATTATAATTAAAAATTAATAAATTTAATTATCCGTACTTGTCATAATTAATATATAATTATTTTAACAAAAAATAAAGATAAACTAATGGTGATGTGGAGCTCACCCAAAATTTTTGTCTAATAAAATAGGTTTTGAATGAATAAACTGACCAAAGCACTTTATATTATTTTCCCGTTTAAACAAGTTTGAAAATACTATATCTAATGTGAATATACTCTATAAAGCATCTTTAAAGACCCTTTCCGTTATAAGAAGACACAAATTAACTGTTTATATGATAGTGCATATCAGATGTTTGATTGTGTTCACATTATGATCAAAATACTATATTATAAAATTTGATCCATATATGAGACAATGTTACATAAGATTTTCATTATCGATATTGATTATGTAAGAAGAATTTTAAGGAAGAGTCGAGAGGAGCTTCAGCACCCACATTTGAACATTTTAAATTCTTATGATTAAGAATTTCACATTAATTTTCAAGTTTAGCACAATTGTTAGTCGAAAATTTTTGATTGTAATTCTCCTCAAACTATATTTCTCTATCCACCTAGGGTTGTCAATTAATGGTTTTTACCCGTATCAGAACCAATAAATAAATAATAGTTCTAGTTCTGGATTTGATCCATTAGATACTGGATTAGGACAAGACCCGGACCATCAACTATGGGTCTTAAGCGATCCGGACCAGAACCAAAACTGGAATCGAAACCGTTGCTATATAATTTAATAGACTATGAATGATTTCAGATCGATATAGATAAAACTAGCTCATTGATAAGCTTATTTAAACTTAGGTTTGTCAATAGACGAGTTTTACTCTTACCAAAACCAATAAAAAATATTGATTCTGGTTTTGGAACCGGAACTAGATCCGAATCGGACCAGACCATTAAACTTTGGATCTAAACAGTCCGGGTCTAAAGGGGGGTCTGGAACCAGAATCGTTGTTTTAAAACCAGAATCGAAACCAGAACCAAAGCCAAAATCGTTGTTTTAAAATTTAATGAGTTTTGAACGATTCCGATCGGTTTGGATAAAATCCATCCATTAACATCCCTATATCTACCCCATTATGCATGTATGCACAAATACTTGATCAATGTGATAGAGACAAGGACTTTTTATAAAGAAAACACAAAGATAGCTGACCTTTTGTAGTATTTTATTAAAAAATAGGCTAAAATAGTAAGATATTAAAATGAAAAGAAACTACACTAGAAAAAAAAAGGTAGATATAAAAAGATAGCGAAGGTGAAGCCAAAGTAGACATGAGTAATTAGTGGGGTCAAATTGGCCCTTATCCTCATAAATCCCACCCACCACCAATGGTGACCAAATATTGCAAGTATTGAAGAATATGCCATTTTGACGGCCCAGAGACCCCCTTTCCCTCCACCATCCTTTTTTTAAAATTTTATTTTCTATTTTTATTTCTCAAATCTTGTTAATTTATCAAGACTTTGCATTAGTCCAATTAGACCATATGACACCAATAATGAGAGTCCATTTCTACCAATTACGTATTTATTTAATCCATAGAGGGATTATCCTCTGTTTCCTCCATTATGCACTTTCCAATCATGTCTTTTCCACCTAATTAAAATAAGATTATCCTTTCAAAAAAAATAAGATTATCATCATTACTATATTTTTCTACCGTGTCACGACTTTTGTTTTTTTTGATAAATTACAATAAAAGTCCAACGACTAAACTAACTAGGTACTAAGCCGAGGCCAAAGGAAAACACGAAAAACCATATTATAATAAAATCCAATTGCGAAATAATGGACATTTTCGTATCGGTAAATAATAAGAATCAGTTCACAGTTCATCTTTTGAAAATTTAAACTAATTAAATTCATGTGTGGAGGGAATAAAATTAATTAATATAGAGTGAAGGACTAGATAATTATAAGATATGATTGATAATGAATTCATGTGTGAAAAGATTGGTGGGGGGCATTGATTCGATAGGCAATCAAATGAGCGTGCACCGACAAAGCAGCGGAATATTTCCCCTCTCTTTAACGCCGAGATTGATTACAGCACACCAAAATCTTACTGGCTGAAACAAAAAACAAAACCCTCATTGCTACGTAAACGATCGCACCTTATATTCTCTATCGTCCGTCTCCACTTTAGAAATTCCTTCATTTTATCTCTCATCATTTCATACTCTCTACATGGCCTGAGCCTCCACGTGTACGGCGGCGGAACCAGGTTTTACTCCTTCACCAGCGATGGCGGAGATGCGATCCGAGAGCTCCGCCTTGGACGATGGCCGGTGCTCGCAGACGGGATCGGAAGTCAGCGGCGGTGGTAAAGGATTCATGCTGTTCGGAGTGAGAGTCATGACGGAAGGATCGTTCAGGAAGAGTGTGAGTATGAATAATTTGGCTCAGTACGATCAGCTGCCGCAGGATTCCAGCCACGATGTCGCCGCTGGCTATGCTTCCGACGACGTCGTTCACCCCTCCGGCAGGAGCCGCGAGCGGAAAAGAGGTAATAATTTTGAGCTGATCGGAGTATTATCTGCATGTTGAATAAGAATTAAATTGGCGAAGAAATTAACTCTTGATTTGATAGTTGAATTGAATGTGATCGTTTACAGAGATTTGATTGTCTTGATTGTGGAATTTATTGGCAAAATAGGTGTGCCGTGGAGTGAAGAGGAGCACAGGCTGTTTCTGTTAGGGCTGCAAAAAGTTGGGAAAGGGGACTGGAGAGGGATTTCGAGAAACTACGTGAAAACCAGAACGCCTACTCAAGTCGCAAGCCACGCGCAGAAGTACTTCCTCCGCCGGAACAACCACAACAGGCGGCGCCGGAGATCCAGCCTCTTTGATATTACAACTGATGCAGTATTTCTCTCACTTACTTCTTAGTTAACCTTCATTTTCTAATTTATATATTCTTTTATTTTGAGTATATATTTAGTCAGCCCCTTCGAGTATTTGGTATGTCCATTCATTTTAGTTATGTTTGCTTTCTAATTGCATAACATAGAACTTAAGTTTTCTAATACATAACTCAATTTCCATAATTAGGAATTTGTTACATAGGGAATTAGGTCCGAATGGGAAAAAACGTCTCTGTCGTTTTGGATCTAATTAAGCTCATATCGTTTTCCAGTGAGAAATTGCACAGCATCTTCTTTATATGCTTTCTCTTTTTTTGTCGGTGGTGTCGGTATTCAACTGCCATTAAATTAGTAGCTAGTAACTACTTGTCACTTGGAATTAATTGCCTTCGAATTGTGACTTTCGTTTAGACTTTTCCTCACTTCCTTTGTGTTTTTAACAGGTTGTGGGCTCTGCAATTGATGACAAAATGTATCAAGAAAATTCACCTCAGCAGCCTCCACCGATACAACAAGGCAAGAATCTTGAGAAATTTCCCCTGGCAAATTTTCCGGTGGCTATCTCACCTGTGGTGGTGCCAATCACAACTGAAACTCAAATGGAGAATCTCACACTTGGTAAAGTCAATCAGCTCAACAATTCACCTAAGCCCATTAGGCCAATCCCCATTTTACCAGTTCCTCCATCATCAAAAATGGCCAGTCTCAATCTAAACAAGATAAAGACAGCCGTTGATCAGCCTCCGTCTCTGTCACTCAACCTATCGATGTCATCACAACCGCCGCCACCGCAGTCGGCCAATCAAGAACAGCCGCCGCCATCCAGTCAGCAGCAGTCGCCGCCGGCACGACACGCGTCCGCCTACCAAGCAATGCCTGCTGCTGGCTTTAATGGGAGTGGTGGAGATAGCATAATTAGTGTTGCTTGATGGGGACCTATTGGTAGTATGTTTGTGGTGATATATGTGCTGTAAATTGGGGGTGTGAGCCTCTTTCTACCATCCAAGAAAAGATATCAAAAGTTGTAATAGTATTAGCTTTTGGAGTAGATTTGTGGGGATTATTGGATTATTTAATTTGGTGGATATATCTTATTGTACAGGGTAAGGAGACTAATTATGAAAGTAGGGTCGTTTTCAGTAGTGTGTGTTTGGGGGGTTATCCTATTGTGTTGTTGTCTGTAGTTATATACTTAATTGAATGCTTCATCTTCATGTGGGTATGGTTTATTTAAGGTTTTTATCTGCCTGTTCCCTTGTGTTTCTGTCGTTTTCTCAGAAAAAAAACTTATGTATAAGTTTCTATCAAGGTTTTGGGCCACTTGCTTTCGTCACTTTGGTTGAAATACTAGTTCATTTTTGTATTTAGTCCGTTTAAATCAGTTTCACCAAATGTGCGGCATTGTGCAACTCGATAATTGGTGTTACTTTCAGGTTCCCACTCATCATTTCCAAGCGCAGTCTTCAATCTAATTTAATGTACGAAAATCTTACCTAAAATTAAGTAATGTATATTGTTATCATTACGGATTTAATTCAGTTGGTTAAGATCTAGTGAATTTCATTCAGTTAGTTAAGATCTAATATATTTGGAAATATATAGAAATAGAATATGACACTGAATGTGGGTAGGCTTTTAAGTTTTGACTTTTTATTCTTGACATAAATTGGAGCTGTAAGTTGCAATTCCGATAAATAAAAGAAACTCCCAAATATATAGTAAAACCAACCAACAAGCCTTCTAGTCGAGAACAAGAATCCCTGCCCCAACTATCACCCCCGTAGGGATTGCGTGTCTCGTTGCCCTGATTGCTACTTAAATTTATTTTTCCATAATTAATTCCTTTTATATCATGTCAATTATATTATACTATAAACTTGCAAAAAATAATAATATAAAATTATAACTGAGCATTCAATTTATTAGTATATCTCTTCACCAAAAAGGAAAAGAAAGAAAGACGATTACATCCCAGCACTACTGCCCTAAATGTGGCTGAGAGAGCTTCGCAGCTACCCTTAAAGAAGAGACAGATATATTTGATTTTTCAGTTTCTGTTTTATTTTCATATTTTCACATGCATTTTCATATCAAATTATATCAAATTCCAATTATTCTACTCAGCTTTCAAGTATAAAAAAATTTGTCCGAGAATAAAGCTGCATAATTTTGATCAAATTCGATAATACCAAATAGAATTAGAAAATGTATAATTATTAGAGATATATTTAACTATTTAATCAAATTAAAAACTCTCAAATATAAATCACTCGATTACGAAAAACACGTAAATCTGCCGAAAAATAGTCCACTCTAGAGACCATATTTATAAGAGGACCTCAAAGAATCTGTACGACCCGACCCAATTTCATGCTCTTCGATTTGGGTGGTTCAGTCCATTCTAATTTTACGCATAGGCCCGATAGGCCAGCCTAACCCACCAGTTTTCTCTCATATACCCGGCCTGATAAAACCAACACGATTATCGGGCTCGGGCCGGTCAGAATAGATAAAATGAAGTAAATGTTTCTAGAAATTGTTATATTTATAGGGACGTTTGCTTTGTTAGATTATATATATAAGATTAATAGAATAGAGTAAGATTGGACTATTTGAATTATTTGGTTTTGTTTTTGGATTTATTGATTATAGTGTAGGATTAAATGAAGGATTATGACTGAAAGGTAAAATAATTTCAATATTGTTTTTTATGATGTAGCAAAATATAAAAATTTGAGGACAAAAAATAATTATGGTGAGAGTATTTTCAGATTTTACATTATGAATTGAAGGATGACTAAATAATTAATCAAAATTTGAAGTGATAAGTTATCATCCATTTAGGAGTGAAATACGAGCCAAGTTATCTATCATGAGCTCAATCATTCAAACCAAACACCCCTATAGTCAATTATCTAAAAGAAAATGCACATATGCAGCAAGCATCATTGCTTAAAAGGTTTTACAGATTATGTGCAAACTAGAATGCATCACTTGCTGAGAGGCCGCGGCGGCGGAGGTGGAGGCAACGGCAACACAGGCGGCGCAGCCAACGTGTATTCGCGATAGTTCTTCTGGTGAAACTTCCTAATAAAAGCAGCAGCTTTCCCATCTGTGATCGCCTCACTCTTGTTTCTTCTGTGAAACCTCTTTATGTAATCTGAGAAATTCTCATCATCTGCTGAGGATTTAGTCAGTGGGGTTTGTGATGATATCTTGCTTTTGCAATTGGCCAAGGATGATTTCATGGGCCTCTCGCCTTTGACTATATTCATGGTTGCTAGTAAGATTTTTATGATATTCACCACCAACTCCATCGATTTCTCGCAAACAGAACTCTTCTTCTTGTCTGCATGCTTCATTATCGATCAAACCTGCAGCTACCTGCGAATTTTGTATTCTTCACCGACGAACTGAATGAGTTCATATTCATCTCCAAACTTCACAGAGTTATATGTGAAGGACCTTTGTTATAATTGGCTGGAACGTGAATGTTGAAATTAAAAAAAATAGAATTAATGGAAGAATCCATCTCATTTCTTGGATTTAAAGAAGATGGGATGAAGGACACATGTGTCTTCGATCTTCAATTGGAATATACGTTCATAATTGGGTCAAAATATCATATGCTCTAACTTGTTGGCCTCTAACAATTTTGATGTATCTTTATGCAAAAGAAATTATTATTTGAATTACTCAAGTTTTTATCAAATTAGATTTATTTATTTGAATACATCAATAAATCAAACTTTATTTTTTTAGGAATATTGATCTGTCCTGTCAACATTTTTGTTTCGGAAGTCAAATTGTAAACGTCTGAATTCGAGTGATATAGGCTATTGCTGGGCATGATGCGATTAGCGAACACTGTAGGGGTCAAAATAGAATAGACGGAATTAGTTGGGCCGATTATATAATATTCATAATTCGAAAGAGAGATCTACGAAGCCCCAGATATTCAACAAAGGAGGAGAAAATACTGAGACGAAATGTTCTACTCCGCCAAACCGCCATGGCTAATACCTCTCTTCTTCTTGCTAACTTCGTTTCTCTTGGGGCAGCTTTCGCTTGCTCACAATCTGTAAGTCGCCATCACGCGTTTTCCTTTTTCTCTTGGGTTTCTCTGTTTGTTCTCTCTATGTAAATTTGGACTTTTGAGGAGTTGCAACTCGAATTTTGTTTTCAAGATTTGATAAATTGTTAATTGATAAATTTCTAAACACGCAGGGAATCAATAGCAATAAAAGGTAGAACCCTGCTGGATATTAAGGAGACGCCAAATGGTGGAAATTTTACCTTTGATTGCTCTCCTTCCGGCCCTTGCATAACATGCCTTCGCTCTGAAAAGGTCTCTCTCTCTCTCTCTCGCTCCAATCATGCTATTGGTCTTGTTGTCTTGATTTCTGCTATTGATGATTGATTTTTGGGATATTCAGTGCTAAAAAAATTGATTAAGTTGAATATATTCATGATGGTGTAAGTTCAAATTGATCACATTATATAGGTTACTTTGCTGAACTTGAGCTGGTATCTTAGTATGTATACAATTTTTGTACCATTTTTTCAATAGGAAGTTTATTAAGATATATGTAATATATCAATGGAGTCTTGCAGCTCAGTAGGCTGTGTGTGTTATATGCCGTCTTGCACTCTTGATGATGACCTAGTGCAGAGTTGGCTGTCATATTTTACAAGTCGACTCTTGTCATAGATCTTCTTGTAAAAGCAGTCTATTAGCTCTCGTGCTGGTTTATATCTTGACATTTGCAGAGTTGGCTGTCATATTTTACAAGTCGACTCTTGTTGTAGTTCTTCTTGTAAAAGAAGTCTATTAGCTCTCGTGCTGGTTTATATCTTGACATTCACAGGATTTAGTTTGCCTTTCCCTGTGAGAAAAACATATATCATCATTTTATCTTCATGTCTTTGACGGAATGCTTTTTTTTTTGTTGTTCGTCACCCCTAAATTAGAACCATAAGTATTATCTTCAGTTTGCATGTTTTTGTTGTTCTTTGCCCCTATACAAGGTGTAGAACCTGTGGTAAGGAAATCAAAATCCATGACTCTTTCTTAGTAAATTGGGAAATGACACCATTTCCATGTTATGATTCTGTATCTGTTATGCTTAAGAAAGCTAGCTACTTGAGGTTTTGGAACACAACTTTTTTGGGCTTATCTGTATTCTGTCGTAATACAATTTTTTAAAACGATGTATGTTTTGAATTTTCAAGCGTTGACACCTGATATCTTTCTTACTAGACTGATGAAAAATATCGTTGTGGTGAAACTGGATACCGCATTCGTCTCAAATGTGTACCCTCTGGATCTGGGTCCAAAGGCTCAAAAAGTGCAAAACAACATAAGAAAAGATCTACTCTTGAGCTCACAGAGTTGGGTGTCAATCAGTACGATGGATACCTGAGAATTTCTTCAACAAGGCAAAGAAGATTACTCGGTGATTCGTCCAAAGCTGGAACACGCTCTTATGTCACTTATAGGAGCTGTATACCTGCTGTAAACGAAGAAAAATTGTCAGTGCTAAGTTTTGAGGTAAACTAATCCCCTTTTATGCTTGCTATACATCTATTCTTATCCAAGTTGTAGAGACTTAGAATTTTGAAACTTTTGCAATTTCCTTATGCATAGATAGATTCTTGTAGCAACTAGCAAGGATAGCTTTTGATGGAGGAATAACTTAAGCTTGAAACTTTTGGTTCCAAAAACGAGTTTGGGTTTACGCATTGGCCTTCTTTCTGCCTAGAAGTTATTCTCCTTGCATAAATCACCCCTGTATAATCTATTTTGATTAACTGTGTTCTTGCACTTATTTATGTGCTGTAAATTTCACTCCGCAGGCCCTTATGTTGGCTTTACTCGTAAGCAGTGGCTCATTTATATACTTCAGGCAAAAGCGTGCTGCTGCACCCGGTGGTGTGGCGGTGAGGATTCCTACTAGTTCTAGGTTTTAAGTTATAAAATATAGAAATTATTTTTTGCTTTCCAATGAAAGACTGTTGTAAGTTGTGGCCAGTATCCAGAATGATTTGTTTTGCTTTGTATCAAGAATTTCTGTAATTATTATTCTTTTTTTCTATTAATTTAATTATGTGTGGCTGAGCAAACTGCAAAACGCTCCTCTTTTTCCCTGGCATATTTTTGAAGTTGAAACTTCGAATATGGTCCACTTTCTCTTCGCGGCCTTTGTGCTTCAAAATTGACGCCTTGCATCTTACACCTGAAGTAGGTTTAGTTCACAGGAAATGCATTCAAAATCTGGTGTGGCAGTTAGTCTGAACGTATTTTTTATCGAATCTTGACTGTCGTGCGGATCTTATGCAAGTTTATCCAACATGATTTACTCTCGATCAAATGCTTTCTTACCTCATGCAGATTCGGATCTGCTTGAGGTAAACTACCATCAAAGATAAATAAGTTAAAAAGCTCATGTATGAGGAAATCAAGTATGGTAACCATATGAGTAGTAAGTGACAATGACATCCTCATCCAAGATAGGATCAAATTTTTTGATAATTCCTAAAATAGGAGCCAATTTCAAGGAAATACAAGGTTTTGGGCTGGCAGGGTTAAAACGGTAAATGTGGGAATTAGTTATGAAAGACTGCTACCTATGTGTAAATTACAGAGGATGATATAAGAAGCCACAATTGTTTTTTTTTTTTTGGATAACATATACAAAGGCCAAAAGAACTCCATCCCTGCAGGAACTAACTCTGCATCAAATATCTTTAGCACATAACCAAAGTCGGGAGTAGAGCAAACTCCAAACAAAAGAATGGTGTAGAAGAAAATAGTTCTCAAATAACCATACTCTTTTCTTGCGACACATCTACAGTAACATAATTGCAAGCATGCACTAAGGGTAGCTGCTGAATTCACAAAAAATAATCTGGAGTTTTGCGCGTCGTGTCGGGTTCGATCTGCCGGGGAGCAGGGTCGAACTGGAGGAAGTTCTGCTCCATGTTCTCCCCAATTTCAAGAATCGCAGCCATATTCCCGCAGCGGTAACAATAGTTTGGGGCACTAAAAACGGTCACCACATTCTTGTCCTACAAATGCAGGTGCAAGCAATAAATAACTATTTGTTCCAACTGCACCGACGTGGGATCAAATATTTGAGATTGTAGACAAACCTGACACCAATTGTAACCCTCCATCACAAGCTGATGTGCTCTTGAAATTAGAGTGAGGCCGTTGGTATGGTTGAACTGAGCAGCTATATCCTGTCCAAAGGTGTAGCCAGCCCCACGGGGTGATATGCCCCAACCGCAACGATCATCCGGATCAGACCACAAGAGATCACACATTGGTCCTTCATGTGGGACCTAACAGTCCATTAAACAAATTTATAAATGATTTTGGGTGGAAAACAATATACATGAAAACAAGAGCCAGGAAATCATATTGCATGGACATGAATCTCATTTGTACCTCCTGTATGCGATCTAAAGCTCGAATATTGTCTAAGGTGTCGAGTGATGGAGAGAGACCCCCATGCAAACAGAAGATCTATGATAACACAGTGCTAGACATCAAACGTTGAAAATATGCTATTTCAAAGTAAAAAAACGTACTTGTATTTATCATGCAAACCTGACTCTCAATAAGTGCTGTCAAGGGCAAATAATCAAAAAGGTCGGTGAAAAACTTCCAGACATTGGCATTGCCATACTTCCTCAAGCATTCATCATAGAATCCATACCTGGCATGAACATGTGTCTTATCAATAATCTTGCATGCAACCAAATCCACAGCCATCAAGCATCGAAGCATGAGTAGGCTTTGATATATAACTCTCGATGAGCACTCAATTTCATTCAACAACCCTATAATCTTATATCAATAAGTTATTGGTTTTAAAGGTCATATTTATCTATACAACCAAGAAAGACAGCCAGATTTACCAGGGCACTGGTGACTAGTGCCAATCAGATAACTGATATGGCTGTAATGGGATGTTCATGGAATTTAAAACACATCATATGCATGAGATAACTCTTTCTTTCCAAGTTTTGGCTCTTTCTTTTCTCCAATTCTTTAAAAACTGATAAAAGCATTTTCTCAATTTTAGTGATAGCAAAATAAAATGTCCACAAGCCCTCAATAATCTAAAGCACTACAAATAGACTATAATGTATTTGCATGAAACTGAAATGCAATGAAATATCATACATGCAGATGTACAAACTTTTTTTTTTCCTTAAAAAATTCAGAAGTAAAAAGTAGATTCCTGTACAAAATAGTCATAAAGCAATGCTGTCAGTGATGCGGAACAAAAATCAATTCCAGTTGGAATTGGATCATTAATGTGTCATTCAGTTAAAGATTGTAAATATAACAAATTAACCATACCATAGCTACAAATGGTGTGCCATGATGCAGGTGGCAAGGGGCTTCACCTTTTCCTATACACGGCATAAGCCCATTATACAGATGCATACCTTTTCAACCTTTTTCTCTTTTATAAATAGAGTTCATGCCACAGACAATGCAAGTGATACTGCATGTAGTAAATTTAGAGGGAAGCCGATGTCTCAAACATATAAATTATTTAATTCTGATGGTGTACACTACTCATCCCACCAGTTTTGGCCATTTCAAGACCTAATTTCTTGCAAAGCATGCTTTCGTCATTTCCCCCTCTTCCTATTTCTTTCTTTGTCTCTTTTCTTTTTGTCCCTAGGCTACAAGTCAGCTGCAACCCATGCTGTCAATGTTTTCTCATATTGACATTGTTTTCCTTTTCTTTGTTTATGTACTTCCCCATTTTCTTCTATTGTTTCTATGAATTGCTTGTTGTGTTAGGTAGTTTCTTATTTTATTTCCATTTTTATCTTTAGGGTGGGTGGAGCGGGGGTGGGTATTACATATAAATTATGAGTAATAGCTAAAATTTTAAAAACTGTGAATAACTACAATTTCTAAAACCAACTTGGCCTAAGCCCTTTTCTTGTTAGGGGAAGGGGGGAGAACATTGTTCTATTTTTTGTAATGTCTGTTGACAGCAAATAGCATGGGGAGAATTTAACATAAGGACTCAATTTTGCACTTCAAATGTGTCAAAGCTTCAAACACCTTAAGAGTTACAGCCTTCAACACAATAAAACCAAACAAAAGAAGGCTGAGACTTACACTTGAGTGATCTGTCGACTTTCATGGTTTCCCCTCAGAATTGTGATTCTATCTCTATAACGAACTTTCAGAGCCACTAAAAGCGTGACAGTTTCCACTGAGTAGTATCCACGATCTGCATTAAATGAATGCTTTGTTAGTGGAATTTGATGGCATAGTAGTAGAAATCAACACAATCTTAGTATCGCATAAAAGTTACAATTGATAGAAGAAATTAATCTAATACGACAAATCCCAAAAGATAATACAAATGCATATAACAATTCTACTATAATAGCAACTTGTTCAGCACAGAGACATAATCCCTAACGTCAAAGTCACACGTAAGATAGAGAATAAAAGAATGAGAATCACCTTGTTTATTTTGTGCATCACAAAAGACTAGTGGAACATGTAACAATAAAGCTTATATTATGTATAGTTGAGAAAATGGAAGGCAAAAGCACTCATAATTTCTATTCATTTGTATTGCAATATTGTCCGGGGAAAAGTTGGATGAAAAGAAAAGTCGAACATTAATGCAACAGATTTCAAGCCAAAATTTCCTCAACGACATAATATCCCCACTGACCATTACCCTCGTTCCACATAAATCAACTGTTCCGTCAGCATTTCAACATTAATCGTTACTGATAAAATCGAACAATGTAATTTGCTCCAATCAAGATCACCCAAAAACTTTAACATTCTGTGGCACATTCCGAATGGCTCGGGACCAATTAAAAGAGAGATAAACACAGAAGCATCATTTACCACTAACCTTTTTTTAAAATATATCAAGCTCACCAGCACTGCAGGAAGCTTGACAATTAATCGCCAAACTAAGAGGAACACAAATAATTCGTAATTATTAAGACAACAAATTAGGCTCATTTGCCTTTTACGAAGGACCAATTAAACATTCTGCAAACAATAAACTTCCTTGGGCATTCTTCTTTTCTCCTTTTTAAAAGCAAGCAATAGCAATGGACCCTTCAAAACTAAGGTGCGACGTTGTTATATCTAGAAACGGATTAGCTCAGTTTAAGTTTAAGAGCTAGTAGATTTGGGATAAGATAAATGAACTCATTCAGTTGCCAAGATCACCCATTTATCCTCCGCAACCACTAGAAACAACCTTAGTTAGAAGCAAATCGACGATTTATCCAAGTCACAAACAAGTACCTTTTAACATACCTAACCTTCAAATCATATACATCCATACCAACACAGGTCAGAACACATCTTTCTCATTAAGATACCAGAAAATCGAAGGAAAAAGGCAAAAAACTCACCAACATAGTCACCCATGAAGAGGTAATTCGTATCTGGAGCATTGCCTCCAATTCGGAAAAGCTCGATGAGATCGTAGAACTGCCCGTGGATATCACCGCACACAGTCACGGGACATTTCACCGGCTGCACATTCCATTCCTCCACCAAAATCGCCCGCGCCTGATCGCACAAAATCTTCACCTCCGCCTCCGACAGCGGCTTGCACTCCATCAATTGCTCCATCTGCCTATCCAAATCCCCATGACCCGGCATTTTTTTCTATAACAAAAAAAAAATCCCGCAAAATTCAGCTGCTTAAATGCTCCGCGCCTCTGATCTAAAATTTGAACCCGAGATTCAAATCCGAATTACAGAAAGTAAGACTCGATGACCCGCGGGATCACCTGAGATCTTGATTTTGGAGAATTTTCAGCAAGATACCAGAAATCAGAATTTTTTCATGATTTTCTATTTCTGCGATTTATTTCCATTTTTCCGAGAATATAAATTCCAGAAATGATTGGGAAAGTATGTTTTTTAAACAGTTATCTAAAAAGTTCATTATAGATACAGAAAGGGCAGAGCTATATAATAGTATCTGAGTATATTTATGTGTGTAATTTGTTTTATTGTTGTGGGTTGGGTAGGGTGTGTGGAGTTGGAACTTGGAAACAAAGGTGGAATGCAAAATGCGGCTCAAATGAACTCCAAATGAAATTAAAATGCAGGTGTGTTTGTGAATTGTGAGTGGATATTATTATTTTATTTACAAAATCTTGTTTGACGAATTTATTCAATAATTGTTCAAATACCTAAAACTATGTAAAAAATTGTATTAATTATATCTACGTTTTTTAGGTAAAAGGAAAGAAAGATGTCTTTATATAGTTTAAGTGGTAGAAGATTCACCAAAAACGTAATTAAAGTGATGAGCAGGAATGCAGCTAAAAACAAAATCTGAAAACTGTATAAATGCCCTGGAGTGAGAAATGCCAAACAGAATATTATGTTTTTTTAGGTAGAGAATTCCATGTAAATTGAGTTATTACAAAATTTTATTCGAATATGACGTCAAATCAAGGGTGGTGTGCTTCCTAAATTCAATAATCAACATAATATTAAAAAAATAATTATTACTAATTTTAGCCCGTGTATTTCATAAACGTTGTTTTTATTCATTCAAACTTGATGTGCAGACTCGGTGTTAAAGTTGTTGAATTCGAGCATATTCATTGTCAAATTTAATTTTGGACCCTTACCACTCGCTCATTAGGCCGGTTTAGCCCATTTGTTTAAGAAATGAGCGGCCCATTTAAATTTTGTATTTATATCGGTGCAAATAGTGTTGAGCCCAAGCTCATTGCAAACAAGTTTTTTATTGAGCAAACGTAATGAGCACTTTCATTACACCACTAGGGCATCTCTTGCATTTTTTTATTTTATTTTTACGATTAGAGAATCTTGCAGGCATTATTCGATATGTCTATTGAGTAAGGGGGTGTTTGGCTAAGCTTATTTTAAAGATCTTATAAGCTCTAAGAGCTTATAAGATGTTTTAAGAGCTTATAAGAGGTAATGTCTCAAATGCTTATAAGTTGTTAAAGTGTTTGGATAATTGATCTTATAAGCTAGAAAAATAATCGTGAGTTAGAGAGAAAATCGTAGTTAGAGATAAAATTGACGAGATGTGAAGTTGATAGTGTATGTGTAGAAATAACGAACTATAATAAGGTTATTTTGGTAAATTCATAATTGTTTATAAGTTTATGGAAAAATAAGTTATGGTGACCAACTTATTTTTAGGGAGCTTATAAGTTGTTGGAGCTTATTTTCACAACTTAAAATGTTTAAGAACTTATTTTGTCAAACACTTTGACGACTTATAAAATTGCTTTAAAGAGCTTATAAACAGCCAAACACCCTCTAAATCTCATTCTTCTGCTATAGTTTGTTAATTTAACGCAGTGTATAATAATCTACAAATCACATAAATGATAAGTTATACTAGGAAAATCTTGTATTTGTTCACAAAAATAATTGTCAGATAGTTATGACACTAATTATTATCATATTAGTTGTTAGATATTTGAGTCTTTAGTAATACTCAATTAATCAGAGTTTGAGTTTGTGTTTTGAGACGAATTTGGAGAATCTGAAATAACTTTAACAATTTTGAAAGGACTAAAGTCTGATGACCAAAACAGTGCAACATTCACAAAAGAATCTGGTGAAAAAGACTAACCCCAACCAAACAACTTTAATTGGTGGATTCGCTTTATGTTTTATTTTTTAAAACACTTGCGGATTATTGTCATTAGATGAAAATTTTGAATCGATCACCCTAAAGCAAAAGTCTTATCTCCGAACTTTCCTTTTGATTAAATTCTGATTCTCTATTTCAAAATTCATAAATTAGAAAAATGAGCCGTTATATCTACAATGTATGGCGGCAACTACATATATAATGTCATTAATCTTTATTAATTTGAAAGTGTACCTTTAATTGATATTATATATTTACATGGTCTCTTCAAAAAAATGCAAATATGAAATATGATAGAATAGACTAACGTGTGGGTTCACAAGGAACTTAACTAGTTTATTAGCATAATTAATGGGATAAACTTTTTTCAAAATACGTTTTATAGAAAATTGTCTTGTTTAAATATGACTATTTACAAAATAAATAAATAAATGAATAAAATTAAGCTCGGGGCAAAAACCTTCTTTTCAACCATAAAAAATTGTACAATCATTAAAGGAATCTATAATTCCGACTGTAAAATTTGAAACAAACAATCTTCTTTGGTAGCAATGCTCTCAACAAACTTAGCATTCATATATAAACTTCCTTCTACAAATAAAACACAAATATTTCTTAGCTAATCGAAATCACAAAAAGATAAATCTGAACAAGCTTGATTTTTTTTAAGCTCCTGGGATTATATATTCTTCACTCAAGCATGGCCTGGTGGTCGATGAGATTTGCCAGCACCTCTGTTGCAAAGAAAATACTGCAGTCTAATTAAATATGCTACTTTAATTTGGTAAAACTTTATTTCAGAATGACAGAATAATAATAATAATAATAATAATAATAATAATAATAATAATAATAATAATAATAAAAAATCATATGTAGAGAAGGAATATAATCTTTTAATTAGTAATAATTAAGGATTAATGTATTTTTTAATTTATTCTCTTTGTTTGTTAGTTAACAGTGAATAATGATAAACTTAATTATAATCTTCGTAATGGTATTTCGTGAACTCAAATTCCTTGATCTTTTATGGTTTTTGAGTTTGACATATTGATTATAAATGGTATATGTATATTTCTTATATTAAAAACAGATCATCATAATGGTAAATAATAGTTATATACAAAAAATATTCGCTAAAAGAAACATATATACATAATTATACAAATGTATGCATGACTTTTATACTAATATTAAATTTTTCACATGATCTCATAATAAATTACATCCAACTTTTTTAATAGTTTTTCTTGCATGGACTCCATGTAACTTCATTATGAAGTTCAAAAGAAATAAAATTTTGTTGATCGAATCACACGTAGTAGTGACAGAAATATCAGCATATAACATCGTAATTAAATATGATCTTGGCATACGAATGCATATAATATACACATATATATATATATATATATATATATAGAATTATAACGATATCATACTATATTCTCTCATAAAGCCATAATGTACTTAATTTTGGTAAAGTGGTTAGCCTAACAATAAAGGAGGGAGTGAAAAAGGAGCACGAAAAGAAAAGGCGACATTAAAAGTTTGAATTTACCCTCAAAAGTTAGGGAAATTAAAGATACAAAAAGATGTAAATGTTTTAACGTTAGCTTTAATAAATTAACCTCTCAAGAGATGGATCATGGGCAAAGTGATGATAATGTTAGCTTTTATTTTCTTCTGCTTCATTTTCCAATATAACTAATTGATGACAAAACAAAGTATATTTTTCTCCCTCACGGACTTAGCTCAGTTGGTTAAGAGCTGGCAGATTTGGAACAAGGACCAAGGAATCCTAGCAGCTGCAGTATGGGAGTTTCATCTTTTTTAGGGTGGCTCCTTGTGGGTACTAGGTAAAGTCCTCATAACTTCTTAACCGCTGAGTCACCGTGATTTACCCTCTCATATTCTCATATGGTTGGGATGTGGGAGCTCTCGGGGGAGAGCTTCCCCTTTTGGAACAAAGTATATTTTTCTCTATCACACCTCGAAAATTGTTATTGCACCAAAATATTCTAACCTACTTTGTAGTTAAGTTTAAGTTTTCACTAAATTCTCACACTTCCTTTTTCCTTCATTTTGAACATATATTTACACAGTTCTTACAGACGCTACACGAATCGAAAAACACATTCGATGTAATATTGATCATGCACCCATATGAATCATTCTAACACGTCGAACTTGAAAAAAAGGAAGCACAAACCTGTTATGGATGGGGTCAGGCCCATTAGGAACTCTTCTTTTGCTCATATAGTTAAGCTCCAACTTCGAAGACCTATGCTTCCTTTTCGCCATATTCACAGCTTCAACAAACTCCTTCTTCATATTTCCAGAAGCTTCTTTTTCATGACAAATAGTCCAGAAGCCCTAATTCTTGGATTTTGGTGGTGATGATGATTAGCCTCAACGATCAAAAATCGAAAAAATCCGAGCAACAGAACTAATCGGACACATGCCTTCAAGAACTGGCTGCTACTCATCTCTCTTTAAAATCCAAGCTGAACTTAGACAACTAATATTGTTTGGGAAAAGAAAATGTGTGATAATTAATAGAAAAATATGAAGGAAATTGAAGATTGGGATGTAAGAATATGGTCGGAGTTGATAAGGAGAAGGTGTTTCTCTTTTGGTTTTGAAGTGCATGGTTAGGGTGGTGGTAATGCTTTCTTTATAGGTTGGACTGATTCTGTTTGCTTTATTGATTCTAGAGAGAATGAGATTTTCGAAAATCAGAATTCTAATTATTCTTTTGTAAATTTCACCCTTATAATTTAATTATGGCATTGTATGTGTGATGAAGTTATTTATAAATCTTTATGTGTACAACAAGGTTTTAGCCTTGTTGGCAAAGGCATAATTCCTCTTTTATTTAATATAAAAATGTAAAATATTTTAGCAAACAATGAATATACGGCTTATTAATATTCAATTATATATGCACATGACATTGGCATATAATATCCATGAAATTTAGTAATAATTGACGGGCAATGCATGTATTCTTCTAACCACTGTTCATAAACAATTAATTTATTAATGTATATATAAGATGTGTAAACGATTTGCTATATATATGTGATTTAGAGGTATACAGTTCTTTTACTAAGAAGTGACATTTCACATTTGTTTTAGATGAAAAAAATTGACAATTCTACTAATGTAAAATTTAAACAATTTTAATCTCGTATGGTAAAAAGATTTCCTAAAATGTGAATTATTATGACCTAATAATCCCGCCCAAGACGGATCCAACCACGCCAGGAAATGAAGAGATAGTCGGACGTATACCATGACCAATGAATTTTGTAGCAATTTAATTTAGTACTTTAGATTTCAAGATTCAACAAATTTTTTATTATTATTTTTTTGGGTCAATTAAATGCAAAATTTAAAGGCCGCGTCACGGTGGATTCGAACCCGAGACCTTTGGCATCGAACATTAACCATTCTACCACTAGGCCAACACACGCACACAAGATTCAACAATTTTTAGTGTTTCTTTCCCTCAAAGGACTAAAACTGCACCAGTTTAAAATATTAAATAAAACTGTTATACTTCTATATATATCTTGCTGAAATAAAAATTGCCATCCAAGTATTCCTACAAATGTATTTAATCCACACACACAGAGCATGCTTTATATTCTTGGGTACTGGCGGCTTGTTTGAAGCCCTCTTTTCTTTTTGCCCTTTTCATAAAGGTCTTGACTGAACAGGCAAATATACCAATCTTCAAATAAAAGAGCATAACACTCATACCTCATTATTAAGTGCAGGGACATGCTAAAGCTCGAGAATAAGGCTACTAATAATATACAAGAAACAAAAAATAATCACTATTTCTTTTTTTTCAGAATAAATAAATAACATGATAGCAGAATATCTGAATATAAATAAACACGGTTAGTCAAAGATAATATTAATGAAATAGGAAATTGAACAGTTTAGGATTTCTAAATGAGAAATGTCTTTTTATAAACAAAAGATATGATGGACATGTTTCTTCTCGTGGCCGTGGTCCACCTCTCTCTATATATATATAGTAGGTTAGGATTCATTTTAATGATAATCGAAAATTTTATCTTAAAATTTAAAATTGAAAACTTTCACCGAATGAATCTTATGAAACGAAAATTATTTTTGGATTCAAAGTTGATGAATCATCATTTTTGTTGGATAAAAGTAGTTCTCAAGTTAATTTCCAAAATTATATAGAGAGAGAGAGTTTGGTTCAAATAAGAAAACTTTCACCACCGGGTTCGAATCTCATGGGGAAATTCTAAAATTCCATTTTTGGATTCATCGGTTTTGATTCTTACGTTCAAAAATAGTTCTTTTCTATATATATATATATATATATGAGATGGATCGGATTCATTAACTTTCATATCAATGGTTGAGATTTAATTTTGGGTATCATTTTTGGTTATCACGATGTGCTAAACTAACATATTTAGCGAATAAAATATGTAGTTAGTAATTACGAAAGATATAGGTTATCATGAGAACGTGAGAACTGAATTCATTGTGAAAATTGATGAATCCGTTGTGAAAGTTACTAAATCCAAAAATATATATATATATATATATCATTTCATATATATATATATATATATATATATATATATAGCTCGGCGACAAGAACCACTCTTAGTTGGAAAATGATCGCTGATCGTCTCAAATTAATGGACACCAGAATATTTTGGAAAGTGACAAAAATTAATCTGGATTCTTTGCTGCAAACAAAAAGATGTTTTATATGCACTAAGTTAGACCTCATAGTATGTATGATATTTTTCAAAATTGTTATTTAAAGAGTGTATAATGAATAAGTTAATGGTTGAAAGCAGAAATACAGTAAGGAATGATTAAATATAAGTGGCATAGCCGGTACTTATATTATTAGAGTGATGCTATTCGACCATAATGTGGCCGACCATAATCAACTTTATTAAATAAAAAAATTATTTATTTAATTTTTGATCTATTAAAAAAATGCTTTTACATTAAAACTATCTTATGGAATTATAATTTTGCACCTATCGAATGAAAATTTTAAATTTAAATTTAAATTTAATAATTTAATATTTTCGAAATAGGTGGAAAAAGGGTGTGTAATAATAATATAATGTGGTAGCATAAACTTTATTGATATTATTATTATTGATGGTCTAGATTGAGTCATCTTAATTATAGATATGGCGTTTTCTATTTGGGAATATCTATATCCTTCTTTGCTCTAAAAGAATAATATCTCCCCGGAGCCACACATTCTAACACTATATATTCTAACACTATATATGATAATATAAATATGTTAAATCACGGTGATTCAACGGTTAAACGTTAGAATGATCAGTGTATATTGCTCATAAAGAGTCATCCTAAAAAATATGAAACACCTACATTACGGTTACTAGGACTCAATTATTGGTCTTTACTCCAAATCTACTCTCTTTTAACTAATTAAATCTATGAGGACATATCTATATCCTTCTGTCTGAATAGATGTGGGGCATTTTTAAGGAACATTGCCATAAACTAAACAAATCTGAGTGATGGAGAATCAAATAATACTTTATAACTGTAATGGCTTCATTTACAAGTTAATCACGCTATAATAAAGTTAATAATTTGGCCTCATAACCAGCTTATTCAGTAATTTGTAACTGCATGCGTAAATTAACTCTGTCTTCGTATTAATAATACATGTTAAATTTATAAATGGAAAGAATAGTCACCAACCTTGATATGCAAATAATAGATACTGTCCTTTTCAAGTAAAACTAATAACTTCATAAATTTTGTTTTAAGAATATAAACAATTGTCAAATTATATATACTTGTGGTATAGACTGAAAACTCAAAAGTAGATACGTGTTAGCAAATGATTAATCTAGAAAGAATGTGTAATTGGATAAAATTTTAGTAGAATGAGGTTGAAAGAATCAAAACATAAAGTCTTGTCGTCTTTACAGATTCGTACAACTGTGGGTATTGTCGAAATTCCTATGATTTTTTTTTATTTTTTTGGTAATTTAATACAGAAATTTTAAAGACTACGTCACGGTGGACTCGAACCCAAACCTTCGACTGGCCCAGACGTTAACCACTCTACCACTAAGCCAACACACACACACAAAATTCCTATGATTTTGGTGTTACTAAAGCAACAATACTTCGGACATAAATTTGGTGGTGAAGAATATGAGGTTGTTGATTTACCATGTAAAAAATAAAATAAATAGAAAAACAGCCTGGATTTTGAAGAGGGTGCTTAACTTTGTCGCACAAGCTTCTGTGTTGGCGAATTGGATATGTTCAAGTACACTTCTTAAAAGAATTTAAGCCTGCGACAAGGGATCTCACGCACTAACTTTTCTAATCTCTCTCTCTCCTCTCTATATCTATAAATTCTATATACCGTTATAAATCATTATCACCACATTAATTTAAAATCCTACGTGGTATCACCTACAATCTCCATTCCTATTTACCTTTAAATTTTATTTTATCCTCTCTTAACTTCAGCCTTTTCCATCCATTTAAATATATCTGAAAATTATTATTTTGTTATTAAATTAATTAATTATAATAATTTGTAACGGAAAATGTATATTGCTATAATTACTGAACTAAAAATGCATTTACATTGCTTATCATGGATTATTTATTTATTTATTGGGCATTGAGTTTCGTGTGATGAATTTGATGATCATCTATAAATTCTATACATCGTTATAAATCATTATCACCACATTGATTTGAAATCCTACATGGCATCACTATCACTGTATAAAAATCTAATGAAAAAAATTAAGAGCAGATTTATCAATCTTGATTAATTGGAAGTAAAAACTTTGCATATAACAAAAATAGCATACAATACAGTTTTAGCTTCATAAATAAATATACATTATATATATAATAATAAATAAATCTATATTTGTAATTTTTGAAGCATATATATATATATATATATATATATATATATATATATATATATAATTATTGAAACTATTTATTTGTTGATTAATGATTAATTTCTTTTACGGATACCGGCTAGAAATCCGTAAATTTTCAATTAATTGAAAATATACATGTATATATTTATAAATACTTATTTCCATAAATAATTAATAGACTAAAAATGTATAGATAGCTATGAATATGGATTGGAAGATAGCATAGATACAACATGAGATTAGCATAAAGAAGGCATTATAAATCAGCATATTTGTGAATTGCGATATCCGAGAATAAAAGATAGAAACATGTGATAGAAATAACGTGGTATTTTATGTTTTATTACATAAAATTTGGAGGCTGCACATAGGAGATGATCTTGGAAGAAGTGGAGGAGGATGAGAAGCGGCTTTACACGAATAAAGCACGGATGATGGCGGTGAGAAGGCTAAAAATCCCATAAATGGAAAAGCATGTGCAAGGAAAATTGTGAAGAAATCGTTGTAGCGGCAACGGTCACCATAGAGATGGGAGGCGAGGTTACGGTCTTCTCTGGGCCGCCTAAGGAAACTTGAATTTGCAATATATTATTGTGTTTGTTACAAAGATATTATCATCTTTGAATTTATTTACTTTTAATTTTTAGTGTGAGTATGATGATTGTATTGTTTTCTTCAGTGAACAATATCGAACAAAGTTTGTTATAATTAATAGGGTATTTACAGTTTTATATTTGTTAATTTCATCAAAAAAATGAACAATCATCATTTTTTCATTTATGTATGTTACAAATTGAAATTCTAAAAGTTACAAATGTAATATTATAATGCTTCATAATTCAATCAAATAAAAAGTAAAATCCAAATTAAATATTATATAAACTTTCAATCATTGATGATTATCTTCATATTGTGATAAAAAAAAAGTATGATACTAATCAAAATGGGCATGCTTTCTCGAGGCCTTCTGTTATATGCCATAACTCAGATTTAATTATTGGTTACAAATAATATAGGTATGAGCATAATTAGTTATGTCTCAGTTGACTCACAGATTAAAAGTATTAGATTTATTGGTAAGTGAAAAATTTACACTTTATCCTTAAAATAAATAAGTAATAGAGGTTAGACAAAATGAACAATATATGCATATACAAAAATGATCAGTAATTAATCAAGAGGATGGGGGTGATTTTTTTTTACTAACAACATAATTTGATAGCAGAACATGATTTTCATACATGAGGTAAGAATTAGGCTAATAATATTTTATTAATTGGATTAATAAGCAATATATTGTTAGTCCACATTATATACTACATATAGATGTATATGTGTCTTACATTCAAAAAGAAAAAAAAGAGACACATATTTTGCGATAATTGTAAAATCACTTTGTAATTGAACTTTGAAATATATAAGTGTATATAAATTCTAAATGAATTTCATAAATTGTTTAGTTTTAAACTTATTCTTTGAATTTAATTTCTAATATTTTTTTATATTACTTATTATTAATATTTATTTTATAATATTTAATTTATATTCAGATAGATTATCAAATATTGTAACCACTTATATTTGATCATGAACTATTTTATAAATTTAAATGGCTTTGAGAGTATGGGTATGTCGATTGTAAATGAATCTGAATATTAATCGACATGTCTATGTGAAATAATCTCTATTTTTATTTTTAATTATTAATTTTATTTTTATATCTTATTTTGTATCAATTATTATAATAATTTATATTTAATTGTTAAACGTTTTGAGTAATTCACGGGTATTACTATACATATTTGAGATGAGAAGTAAAATCATTTTTAGTTAGATCATGTACATATATGAGTATATAAATTATAAAGGAGCCTGAAATTAATTGACTTGTCAATGTGAAATTTTCTATATTATACTATTTATTAATATTTTTTTATTTTTGTTGTATTCCAGGTTTGGTTGTAAAAACTTATATTTATATTTAAACCGATTCGGGTGTTACAAATATTACTATGAGTTTGAAATGATAGTGGATAATTATAAAATCATTTTTAATTAGGTTTGGGATGCGTACGGATATATACATTCTAGACGAATCCAAGTGGTAGAACTCTAGCCTCGTTATTCCAGTTTATCATCATGCTCCATAACGATCAACAACTCTAGGTGGTTGAACCATATCCTCATCGTTTCACTTCATCGTCAACAATATGATATGATTGCTCCATAGCAATCAACAATTCAATATGATTGAACCTTAGCCAAGTATTAAATTATTTTTAAAATTTATACTTATGAATTACAATGTAAAGTGATTTTCCATCGAAAATCCACGGAACACAACTTATATATTAGATTTGGATGCATGTCCTGATATAGAAATTATTTGCTTCACTATGACCATAAATAATAGACATGAGTAATCTCTTTCGAACATATGACTATACCTATTGAAATATGTGTTCAACCATGGTTAATTAATGTTGCAGACTCACAAGACACTAGCAAAAGAGGTACACAAATTTATTAGGTGAGAAGGATGGTTAATTGCATGATACAACAACTAACATGATCTGATGAAATATTTGACAGACTGTGAGATAATTGTAAAATTCACTTTTAATAGCTTAGATTCTTTATTTGAATTAGTATTTACATTCTATATTTAGATGAAAAATATTTATAATAAAATTTTAAAAATAGGTTTAGTTTAATTTCTATTGGTTTCTTCCAGATAAAGGAAACAGTAAAAAAATCGAAGAAATACCCTCATTTATTTTTCTTTACTACTTCATATGAACTATCAAAATATCATTTAAAATAGAATGATATCCATCGAAATTCGATAGGTTACACATTAGTTTCATTATTATAGATATATACACGTCCGCCAGATGTCGTGCTATGATACATGCAAAACGATGCCGAGTTGAAGAAGGAAGTGGATTAAAATTTATGAAGTTAAGTAATTGGACAGTAGCATCAGCTTTAAATATTGCATTTAGACAAACACTACGGTTACGTGTAAAATATGGAATGAAAAAATACAATCAACCAACTATTTTTACTGTTGTTCTGTGTACGTTGTTGATGAAGTAATGGTGTAGAATGTAAATTCTTTTGTCCCAGAAGCCAGAGTGTAAAACAATGGAAACAAATAATTAGCCTCACATAAATGTCTTCATGTATAGAAATATGATACGGAAAGTAAAATACGCAAACAATTTTGATGAAGGAAAAAGCTTACACATAAGCAAGAGGATTAATTCTTGATTCATATTTCTCTTTTTACTTAAATCCATCATTTTCCCGATGATGGCCTTTATATATAGAGAGAGACTGAGGTTCAAATAAGAACCAATTTTAACGTGAGAACTAAGAACTACGAAAATTCTTTACGAACAAAATAAATATGTTATGAAAGTTAATGAATACACTGCGTAAATTAATGAATCCAAAAATTCGGAATTTTCACTAGGGTTCGAATCCCATGAGAGGCGAAAATCTATTTTTTTTTATTCATTAACTTTCGCAGCGTATTCATTAACTTTCATAGCATATTCATTTCTCATGTTCTCACAATAAAAATGGTTCTTACGTTAACTCTCCCCTATATATATATATATATATATTGCTAACACCTCATTTACAGGATCATGAAAAAGTAAAAAAATTAGGAATATTTTGACTTAATACAATATAAGATGTGGGAGAGAGAGAAAATGTAGTTGAATCCTCAACCAAAGACACAATTAGATGGGTGATTATAAAGGGGGGAGAGAGAGAGAGTAGAAGGGTCATGAAATGAGTGATCCTTATATCAAGTATTCCTCAAGGAGCCAAGAATTTAGCCAGAGGATGGAATTGAGTTATAATTCTTGACTAGAGAATGATTACCTAACAATATATCTAGCCTATCAAACATACAGATTTTTTCATTTTGCCAAAATACAAAAAAAAAAGTTCATTTGTTTTTTTCTTGTGGCATCTTCATCCATGGAGGAAAACACATCCCCTCGACGTATCAGATGGCCGGACAGGTATAACCGGGTGAGCACATTGGAGGTGGAGGATGAAGCCCACGCAACCTCAACACGGTCCGAGCTTAGAAACTTGTGCCACGATCTCTACGTGCAGATGCAATCCGCATGCAACGTCATAGACTGGGATCGCATATTCATGACAGCCTTAGCCACAATCTCGTTAGTCCTAGTTGTGTTCGCATTCTTTCCCTACTTACAAACTCAGATTGTGACAGACCAGCAGTTCCAGCATCTCTTTGTCCTAAAATCTTTAACCATCTCGGAGTTTCAGGCCGCCCCGGATCAGGTAACCGGGAAATGCGATGTTAGGTTCAACATCAGCAATCTTGGTGAGAGGAGCATCTACCATGAGACGTCCGTGATGTCGATTTTCTTGGATCATGAGCTGTTGTGGGTGTCTAGGACAGGGGACTTCTTTTGGACGTAGGTGATCACATGTTGTTCAATGTCACCATAAACACGACGACCGTCTCTGTCCCTGCTTCCTTCGTCCCAACGGCTCTCATGGAGAGCCGCTCGTTTCATAAGCCGCTAAGGTTTAAGCTAAAGTATGATGGGATGGTCCGGGAGGGCCTGGCCGCATGGTTCGAGGAGAGGACAAATGTTTATGTGGTTTGTGGTTGGGTAGAGATGCGGTTCATCAATGAAACCACCCTTAGAGGAGGGCCAGCAAATTGCTCTTTAGATGATAATTAGATTATTTGTGTGTGCGTGTGTGTGTGTGCTTCCTTGGTTGCAGGAAGATCTCTGTAAAATTGATTAGGCAGAATCAAGAAAAGGTTTCCATGAAGAAGTAAGCAGAGAAGCAGCTGGTGTATGTATGTTTCTAGATATTTGTAACAACAAAGCTTACTTTTATTCAACGAAGCAATTGACTTTCCCCAGTTTTTAATGGCAATGACACAGCTAAATACAACAATAAGAATTTAGAAGTTGGGAACGGGCATTTTACAATATCATTGATATATCCTCTATGAATCTTTCTCTGTCGGGGTAAGGGACATAAATGGGGGAGGGAGGGAGGACGGGGAGCTCTTCTATAGAAGGAGACCAACGTCTGGGAGATTGTTAGGATGCAAACTTCAATGGCGCCGCACTCAAACACATCTACACCTAATATGGGAACAGAGATACATTGAGATTCAAGAAAATATGTATATGGTTGCAGTCGCTGAGGAAGAAGCGCGGCTTTTCAATGCGCTCTTATTAGGCTAACTATGGGAGTTCTCATTATGATCGTTCAAGACCGCCACCAATCTGCATGTGTAGCCATTCTGGTGAAGAACCCTACCGTATTCTCTTGTACTTTGAGAACCATATGCCATGCCAGAACTATCAAATGTTTGCTGAGAGAACTGTCCAATGAAACAAAGAAAAATTTGTCATTTCACACCATTGACATTTCTGTACTCATGACAATAAAACATGCAAACGTTTTTGTACTGAAAAGTAGGCATAGTCTCTGTATCGTGTAAATTTCAACTGTTTTTTTCTATTATCCTCTTTTATCCCAATTAATATTTGGATAATGTCGTTATGCAAAGTAAGCATAAGATGGTCCTACTACAGTGCTACTTGATGCGTCTTTCTCTTTTATCTACGAACTCCAGAATTTGCTAGTATGTTTGAATTGACTTTACCCCTATGTCACTCTGTAGGTGACTTACCAGTTCGAGATAGAAGTGAGGTTTATATTCACTTTACAACGAGTATTGCTAATCAGAAGTAGTGGGGATCAGGATCAAGCTTATTCGAAATCAAGTAGGGGTGCAAACTGAGAGATAAAAAAGAAAGATAATTGCTCAGAACTTGATGAAATTTTGAACGAGCCATTAATTCCTTGAAAAAACAGTTTCAGACCTTGGGTTAACTCCCTAATCAGCTTCTGCAACGTTGCCAATCAAGGTAGAAACATGATATCATATTTAGCCAAAAATTACACCGAGAATAAAAACCAACTCATACTTCTCTAGAAGCTGTTAGTCAGATCACAGACTGTCTCAAAAATTATTTATGAACACTTGCCAGGAAGCATCTATAACTTGCAGAATAAATGGAAAATTGCTTGAATTTTTTAGAAATGAAGAAGCTAAAATATTTTCAAAAAAGTTGGTGACTGTGTTTGAAGCACTTACATCTTTTGAAGGGTATCCATCAATGCCCACTCTTGCATTGACCGCTTCAAGCTTCATTGACAGAAACTGTGAGACATGTCAAGATTGATTAGAGCATATTTCAAGTGGACCGGTCAAGCTACTTGTAAAAAACAAAAAGATCATGCAGACCCCCACCCACCACACGAGAAGGATTTGAGAGAGGGAGTGATCTACCTCAACCTGGCGTTGTAATGATTGGATATAGTTAATAATCTCATCGAGCACTAGTGCTTTACCTATAACCTGAAACCAAAAAATGGTGTCATATATTAAGGTTTTTTTAGAGAAGAAATAAGTATCAAATTTCAGGAGTATCTGGCCAGAAAACATAAAAAAAAGAGGAGATAATACATTCTGAATGTTGAACTCTTTAACAATGGCTATTCTCAATAGAAAATTAGAAATCAACAAATATTCACCTAACAATCAAAATGACAGACTGATAGATGATTCGGTAAAAGAAAGAATACATAAGTTCAGCACCATACTCCCAAGACTAAGGAATAAAGAAGGTTATTAGCTGAAGACAACACTAATATGTTGGAAGGAAAAGTAGATCCTTCAAAAATAAAAGATGAGTAATGAAAGAGTTCGATATATAAAGAAATGCAGCTGTAAGAATTACGCATATATATCAGTATTTGTCATATAAAAAGCTTTCCAGTACAAACTCACAAGACAAGCTTCAACAATGCTCATAGATCCTCAACATCTTTCCCCTAAGACTAAATCCTTGAAAGCTCAGATATGTCTTTGCTGACATATACATATTTCAATTTAATTGACATGGAAAAGAAGAGATCCGTGCTTCTTAACAACAGTTCCATAAGCCCAAGGGCAACACATTTCTCTATGAGAGAATGGAGTCCAAAAGTCACAGATACTTACTTTATTACAACCAGGAACTAAATCTTGAAGAATTCTCATCCTCTCACTAATCTTTTCTCTCCTAGCCTGCAAACAAAAAGTTGATACAAGGAAAATCACTTCCAACATCTAGACTTAGTTGCTCTCTCCAAAGTCTCTAACTGGAAAACAATATAAATCCCGAAACCTCAGAAACATTCAATCTATATGCATAAATAACAAAGAAACGGCATCTTCCCATTACCCTTTCAGCTAAACTGTGGCTGTCAGTAGCCTGACCTCTTCTTGCTCTTACGTGGATGTAGTCTTGCTTTGATGGATCAGCTGGTTTTGCAAGTGCTTCTACCGCCTTAGTCGAGTTTCCTTCCCCTTCTGTTTTAGTTTCACGAGCACCGTTGCATCCAACCGCCTTCAATCTCTTAGCATCTCCTTCACTCTGCTTCATGCCAACAACAATTTATCAAATTATAACATCAAGTAAATTGAAGTAACATCTGCCCTTTCATTTTTCACTTCATTAATCTCTAACAATCAAATCACGCATAAAATTGAACACCATTTATGCAGATAGATACACTAACAGATAAATTTAAGAAAGAATCCTTATCAAACATATCATAATTAAGAAGTTAATCACAATACAAAAACTCGAAATCGCATGGCATTAGACAATCAACTAGCTGGCAAATAGCACCTATCGTACATACATGAACTTGCATAACAACAAAATCATTATTATCCAAACACACTGATAAAGACGTCTACCCACAAATGAATTTAATATTAATTACGAAAATAAAGTGAATTTGTCACTTAGAAAAGAGATTTACCATAGCATTGTTATTATTATTAGTAGTAGTAGTATTATTGCTGTTGCCATTGCTATTGCTAGTAGAAGCTCCTCCCTTGACACAGTCATCATCTTCGCGGCGCTTCCTCGAATTGTGATTGGGCGGACTATGATTCGATCTCTGGTCCATCACCATCGGATCTAAGCCCAATCCATACGACGTCGCAGTGGTATTCATCTGAAAACCCGGCCAGATCTCGGCGAAGTTATAAACCCCGCCTTCGTTCATCATGGCCGCCCCTTGTGGATCCATTGCCCGAGGCCGAACGGAATTCCGGGAATCACGGCGAGCGGAGGAGCATGAATGTATAGATACAGGAAGGTGTGTGTGTGTGTATAGGTGGGAAGGGGACAAATGGAGTGGATCTTCTTTCCTTTAAAGAGTGCAGGTTGTTGGGTGAGTACAGTACCCACTAGCGTATAATGGCTACAACCAGCAGTGATTTCTTAGAAAGAGGGAGAGGAGAGAGACCTTGGGAGTTGAAAGAAGTGACTTTGAGTGAGCTTTTCTCGGAGCCTCCAGCGCTTCATGTCTTTAAGGCTTACATGCTATTTTACTCTACAACTGGCTCACCTACGCCTGCTACTAACACTTTTTTATTTTATATTTAAAAAAAATGCTACCAACACTTATATCACTTAATTTATGTGTTATCAGAAAAATTACAGTTGGATGCGTGTGTATGCCTAATGGTAGAGTGATTAATTTTAATGAGATCAGGGGTGGTCTCGGGTCAACCGTCATGTGTGTGTTGGCTATTAAATTAATCAGGTTAATTGATCAAAAGAAAAAATTACAGTATTAAATTTACAAAATTTTTACAATATTTTGAAAAATATCTCAAATTTAAATTTGTGTATATATATTTGCAACTTTTACGAGATTCTGAAAAATATCATCGACTTAAGTATATATATCTAAATGCCCTTAATTTTAATGAGACTTTAAAAATATCCTCAACTTAAGTTTATAGATTTATAAGTCTTCGATTTTGATGAGATTTGGAAAAATATCATGATTTCGGAAATAGAAAATATCATTATATTGATTCCACCTCATTTAAGTTATAATCAAGTTTATAGATTTATAAGTCTCTAATTTTGATGAGATTTGGAAAAACATCATGATATTGATTCCACTTCATTTAAGTTATAATATACGTGAGAATCTGGTGATGTGACTTAGTATTCCATCACGAAAATCTCTATATTGAGATATTTTTTAAAATCTTATTGATCACTAATTTTCTAACAGTAAAATATTGTAGTTAAAATGTGTATGCATTGTAGTCACTTATTGATCGTATCCACGTAGATTGATAATATGAAAAACAATAAGTAATTAAACACAATATTTCACAATTATCAAGGCAAAAACAAAATGTAGAGATTTTTTATTAAAACTAAGAAAATAAATAATAAAGACAAAGCAAACATACTCTAGAAAAATATCAAGATAAAAGACTAAGCCTAGGGAATGCATTAATATAACAGAAAATCAAACAATCAATCTATAATCCTATTAACCAAAATTAAGTCAATTCAGATGAAGAATCACACGGATAACTACAATCACATGGATAGGATAGCATGTAATAGTAGATTAATATATATATTATTTCTGTTAGGTCTCAAGAACACATAAAAACTTCAAAAAATACATAAGATTTATTCTCCTACAATTAATTGTAAAACCGTAAAAATCACTAGATTAATCGTATTATGAATTCTTGAGTTCGATTATCCAATTAAAACTGCTAAGTCTTTAATCAGACAACTAGTATGCATCAATAGTGATCAGTTATTTAGCATAAACTAGCATCGAAATCATAAATTATAAATTAACAGGTAAATAAGCTTCATAGATCAATCACATAATTCCATACTAAATCACACAAACCATAGAATCAATGAAAAATTAGTTACGCGTAACTGAAATTGAATAACAAGAAATAAATAAAAAAAATTGAAATAAATAGATAAAACCCTTGGAGATGTTCTACAATGAAGATATTGAAGACAAAACTAGAAAATAAAACTCTATACTATTGCAGGAAACTCTAAAATAAACTATAACTCTGGAAAATATGAAAAAAGATGAATGAGGACTTTGATATAATCTTAAGAATGAGTATTTATAGGTGAAGAAGACTTCTTGAACCTAAAAAGAATATAAATCATAGATGGACTAAAAAAATACAAGAAAAGAGGTAAAAACAGAAAATTAGCATAAATAAGATCTGGGCGGATTTGGGCCGTGGTCACCGCTCGTGCACAACTTGACTGTGGAAAGAACACTAAAAAAGCCTCAGATACGGCCGCAGCGTTGGGTGCTTCTGTTGCCCACGTTGACCGCGACAAAACACTTGTTTTAGCCTTCGGAGTTGTCGTTGCACGCGCTGTGTTTTTGTTTTGCCCCGTACTCTCTCGTTCGAATTCTGATTTATGAACCGTTTCAGTCTACAGACTCCTATAGAGATGTAATTTAATTATATCCACTTATTATCATTCAATTCGTTCTTCATTTTATTACAAAAATAGCAAAAGTTGCCTACAAGTATTAATTCTTCGAAATAATGCAAAACTAAACAAATACTCTTTACAAACATGATTTCCACCATCAAATAATAAACAAATATGCATCATAAACAATTGAAAATTCATATTTGTCACTCATTAAATTTGGGGATATTTAAGTATATAAACTAAGTTAGAGATATTTTTCAAAATATCATGAAAGTTAAGGACACAAATTGTGTTTGTCTCTTTATTATATTTTCTTTTTCCTTCCTTAAAATATTACATATATAGTGTGTGTGTGTGTGAAGTTGATCTTATAATTTATTTCTAATAATTAATTTTTATTTTAAAAAAGAAATAGTTTAATCCTAAAACACCCTTTACGTGAAGTAGGTTACAACACTTCATGAAATCTACGAGCTTTTGAATTTAGTTTTTTTAATCATGTGTATATTGAATGTTTTTTCATTACTTAGACTTACATATGTAAAATACATTATACATGGTTGATTGGTTGTTTTACAGAAGTCCAACCAGAATGATCTATTAGAGTTTAATAAACAAAGGTGTCAAATAATCATAGAAATAATGTGCAGATGTCAGACTATAAGGAGATTTTTCAATTTGTTGAGTGTTACTTTTACCAAAATTAAGTTGTAAGACAATTACGCAAAATACATTCTCGATCACTCTGGACAAACTGTTTTTTGCCATCGAAAATCTGTTTTTTTCTTTTAAATAAATGTCATGCTTTTTTTTTATAAATATGTTAGACTACCTTTTATTGGTTTATTTATTTTTCTATCGCCATCTTGAGCCTACCAATCTATGAATATTATGTCACCAGCTGGTTAGAATATCATATGATCAGAGCTTTCTTTATAATTCTACCAATATTGGCTATAGATGGAAAATAACAAAAATAATATAGTTTATATGTCAATAAAAAAAGTTTGCATGCTAATCACGAAAAATGAAAATGGTAATTTTGATGACATCTCCTCCACCAAAAGAAAAGAAAAAAACAATTCACACATTTTTATTTATTAAATAGTACTCCCTCGTCCACCAAAATCGTTCTTTGATTTTGGTGGCACGAGTTTTAATAAATTGTAATGAGTGTAAAGTAAGTGAATGTAAAAATGTGGGGTATGTGGATAATAAATGAATATATTAATGGATAGTGGGTGTAAAAATGTGAGTCGTTATTTTTTTTTTTGTAAATACGTAGATATATTTAGGGTAAGAATGTGAAGTTGATGTTTCCAAAAAAGGAAAATGAATATTTTTTATGGACGGACCAAAATAAAATTAAATGAACGTATTTAGTGGACGGATGAAGTATATCTTATTCATATATAAAACGAAGTACCCATGTGTGTGTGTGTTGGCCTAGTGGTAGAGTGGTTAATGCCCGAGGCCAAAGGTAGCAGGTTCGAATCTACCGTGACACAACCTTTAAAATTTTTGTATTAAATTACCAAAAAACAAAGTACCCATATTTATCTTATTGTTTTGCAAATTTCAGTCTCTAATAAAATATCTTCAATTTTAAAAACATCCAAAATATAAATAATGGGTTAAAAAGTATTTATTTTGAGTAATTTCAGGTATTATATTTTTGTAATTATATTTGCGCTAATGACTACGATTAGTCATGTTTGGAAAGCTCGAAACTCCAATGTCTTGGAGCATATATATTCCGTTAGTGGGTAGCCAATATCAAGAGGGATGTCTACTCCTTATTTCCCATTGACATTAAGAAGGTGTTTGGCTAAATTTATCATAGAGAGTTTATAATTTTTAAAGCTTATAAGTTGTTTCAAAAACTTATATGATATAATGTCTCAAAAACTTATAAGTTGTCAAAGTATTTGAATAATTGAGCTTATAAGCTAGAGGAAAAAATCATGAATTAGAGAGAGAAAATTGATGAGATGTGAAATTGATATGGTATATATAGGAAATAACAAATTATATTAAGATTAATTCGGTAAATTTTGGTTGCTTATAAAGTTATAAAAAATAAGTTGAAATTGAGAAATTTATTTTCAAGTGAGCTTTATAAGTTGTTGGAGCTTATTTTCACACCTTATAAGTAGATGTGCTTATCCGAACCGGAACCGATGTTTCTAATCGGAATTCAGAATCGTGGTCAACGGTTCCGGAACCGAGACCATTGATCATGATTCGAACCGTATCTTACACGGGTCGGTTCCGGTACCGATTCCGGTTCGATAACTTATTTTATCAAAAACTTTACAAGATATATTGTTTTGAAGAATTTATAAGTTCAGTTAAACACTCTAAAATCTCAATTCTTGGTGGTAGCCGTGTTTTCTTGGGATTTTGTTTGCTATGATTTAGCGCTACTTGCCATGCATGATCAATATTTTGAGATTATTTACAAACATATTATCCTCTAATTTTGCGCTGCATATGCTTCGAATTACGCTGCTTAAGTTTTCTTCTCCCCCTTGTTCTTTCTGCCATCTGTTTTGGCCTTTTATCTTCATTGGACCTACTACTAGAGTTGTGGTCCTCCCATCTCTCACTGTCTTGCAGTTATCCTTCCTCGGATTTATTCGAGCATTGCTTGTACAATTTACTTTGTTTTTATTTTATTTTATTTAATTCATCCAAAAAGAACCTATTATATAGAGAGAGAAAGAGATGGTGATGTTAGAATAAGAACCATTTGACGTGAGAACTAAAAACCACGAAAATTCGTTACGAATAAAATGAATTCGCTATGAAAGTTAATGAATCCACCGAGAAAATTATTAAATCCAAAAATTCAGAGTTTTCACCCAGGGTTCGAATCCCATGAGAGGCGAAAATTTCATTTTTTGGATTAAGTAACTTTCACAACGGATTCATCAACTTTCACATCAATTCATAATTTTTTGGTTCTCATTGTTCTCACGATAAAAATGATTCTCACATTATATATATATATATATATATATATATATATATATATAGTTTAATGAATGAACCAATTCTTATCCTAAAAGCTAAAACCAAATGAATTAGTTATGAAAGTTGATGAATCCGTTGAAAGTTAATGAATTCAAAATTTAGAAATTTTCACCCGGGTTCGAATCCCATGGGGGCGAAAATTATATTTTTGGATTCATCAACTTTCCCATGGATTCATCAACTTTCATAAATTCATCATTTTTGGTTACATGATAAATATGGTTACACGTTAACCCTCCTATATAGAGTTTGGTTCAAATGATGGATCAAATGAGAATCCAAATATTTTCGAGAAATAAGAACCAAACTTGGATGGGGATCTTGTTATATCTTGTGGTTGGGATTTAATGTTAATTTGTAACGTGTTTATTTATAGATTTTGTGTTTAAGGTTGTTTAGGTAATTTTGTTATTTGATGTTACCAATTATTTCCTTATAATATGGGAGTCTTGCAGTGATTTATAACATATTTTTGTTTGCAATCATTATCGTCACCATTTACACTTATTTCATGAGGGAAGCACATTACAGTTTGTTGTGGAGAAAAATTTAATAATTTTTAATGGCTTTAATTGGTATGCATTATTATTTTTTAGATTTTATATTATTATATTTTATTTATTTATATTTTTAATGCAAATTTTATTATTTTTTCATTTATCTCTTAAGTTTTTTTATTAATTGTGTTATTATCTCTCGATCCATTCATGATTGAAATTTTATTTCCTTTTGCCTGTTGATTGATTTTTTTATTTTTTTTATTTTTGCCAATTGATTGAATTTTATTTCTTTTTGCTTGTTATTGATCATATCTGTTGGTACGATGTTATTTTATGCATATTCTAAATGTTATTATGCATATGGTATAGTCTTTTATGCCATTTGATTTATATTTTTTTATGTTTTATATTACATGTATTATGGTCCACTACGAATATTTGATTTTTTGCGCAGATAACATTAGTTTTAATACTTCATTTTAATCTTACGCATTGCATTTGTAATTTAGTGAACGTTTCAATATTTATTGTTATTCATCTACTACCATCTAAAGGTAAGTTGAAGTCCAATATGCTTACGTATTGTATTAATAGATTTTGTTTTTGATATATACTAAATATTGTTATGCACATGTTGAAGTATTGTATTAATAGATTTTGTTTTGATATATACTAAATATTGTTATGCACATGTTGAAGTCCGTTGTGCATATGTAAAATATATTTTTACAATTATGCATATGTTTAATGTATTTATGTATATATTGGAAACCGTTATGCATATATTTTGGACATGCTAAAATATTTGGATCTTTTTGCTTCCACTAGGAAACCCGAACATACGAGTTATGTCTTCCTGAGTTATCTTCACGCTGCTCTCATTTGATATTTTCAGATCGCTATTTTATGGGTTGAAGTGATCAAGATCCAATAACTTAGAGGGTGTTTGGATGAGATTATAAAATTATGTTCATTGTGTTTGGCAAAATAAGCTCATAAACAAATTTTATAATTTGTGAAAATAAACTCCAACAAACATATAAGCCTTAAAAATAAGTTGGTCAACTCTAACTTATTTTTTCATAAACTTATAAGCAATCATGAATTTACCAAAATAACCTTATTATAGTTCGTTATTTCCTACATATCTGTTATCAACTTCACCTCGTCAATTTTATCTCTAATTATGATTTTCTCTTTAACTCACGATTCTTTCTCTAAACATAAGATCAATTATCCAAACACTTTAACAACTTATAAGACTTGAGATATTACCTTTATAAACTCTTGAAACATCTTATAATTTCTTTAAAATAAAACAGCCAAACACCCCCTTAGTTGCCCCGGTAAATCACGGATATTCAAATCCAATATCCTTCAAAAAACCATTTGTGGCATTGGAGCTTGTGGCCTTAATTCGACAAAGTCGTCATCCGAGCATGTAGTCTTTTTTGCTATCTTTACTGATGATTTTCAAGTTCCAGTAAAATATGCACCATTATTCACACAGGTCCATACATCTGTAATTATAATAAATATGTTTTTACGCACAAGCACTCAACACACTATGACCATAATACATTAATACTTATGGGTGGTCTTGCGCGCCGCGTGCACAGTTATACCATCAATCAATTAATTAATTAATTTAATAAATCTTAATTGTAAATTAATAATAATAATTTTGAATTAATAAACTTTAATCATTAATTAATAAAATTTTATTGAAATTAATAAACCATTTGAATAATAAACCCTAATGAATTAATAATTCATAATTTGAATAATAAGTCCTAATTTTGAATTAATAAATCCTGATTATGAATTAATAAATCTTGATTATAAATTAATAAATCCTAATTATGAATTAATAAACCATAATTTTGAATAATAAACCCTAATTTTGAATTAATAAACTTTAATTATGAATTAATAAACCTTAATTATGAATTAATAAGCCATAATTATGAATTAATAAATGAAAAATTAATAAATTTAATTATAAATTAATAAAATCTAATTATCTTTACTCACCATAATTAATATATAATTATTTTAACAAAAAATAAGGATGAGCTCACGGTGAAACGGAGCTCACCCAATTTTTGTCTAATAGTTACTTGGTAATGTGCTCTGTATCTTTTCTAACTTGCGAGAATCCATCACGATAACTGCAACAATATATTTATCTTTTTAAATGTCATTGCACAATTTTTAACAGGTATTACATCCAAAAAAAGTATTGAAAGTGGAAAGATCACTTTTACATAATAAACAAGTATTAAGTACATGTTTGTCGCACAACTATGGCGTACACAATTTTTGGACCTTATGCTTATTATTTATTTCTTGTTCATTCCATAATACTTAATTGTGCATATATAAAGTATGCAACTTAATTCTTCACATTTATAACCACATACCTCACGAATTATTTGGATGAAATAATTAAGCAAATAATTAAGAAAATGTATTATCAATTAAAATGAAAGACCAACACAAAATGAAACAAATAGGGACAATAATGGAGATGGTTAGTATATGCTGTATTGTGTGTGTTGACCTAGTGGTTATTAATCTTGGCGCAAAGATCTCGGGTTTGAGTCACACCGTGTGTGGCATTGTATTAAATTACCAAAACTTCATTGTGAATCCACAGGTTTTATTCCAAGCACCGCCCCAACAAAGGGGGCCACACAATGGGATTATAATTTTACCAAAATCTGATATATACAAATAACATTGCAATTAAAAAGCAAATCAGACAAAAAGTGCAACTCCATATATCAATGGGATTATCCCAATTAATGTTTTGTTCTATATTATTCGCATAAATCCAGAAGTATTACAGAAAGAAGAAGAGCTGGAAATAGAGAGGATTTGAAACAATTTGACTACGGTAATTAAGGGTAGTGGGTCTTTGATGGGGTGGGTAAAGTGTTGCAATTACGAAATTACCTTTCACACATATTAATTAGTGGTAAACGTGTCAAATTCGTCCCATGTTGTATTTATGCACATGATTATTTTAGACCATTAGTTTAAGCATAATCAAAAATGTATATTAGTTCTTATTTTTCATTTTAAGAGTGATTATTATATATATAGGGAGTGAATCAAATAAGAACTTTAATTTTTTTTTTTAGAATTAAGATCTAATATGATTCATCCATTTTTTATAATCTAATGGTTAAGATTAATTACAAATCGTTTATTATTTACAAATTTTAGTGGTAGTCGTTTAACCTTATAATTAAGGGATTCTATATATTAATTTACAGTAATTATTCATATATACACATTCATTACGATTACATACACAATAACATAAATTTCATGAACATAAAAATTTATTGGAATGTGATGACATGCACAAGAACTACGATTACATGAACAACAACATGATTTACACGAACAATTGAGAATATAATATGAAATATACAAATAGCGAAAAATTTAGGGATTTGACTATTTTTATCATTAAATAATTATGTATCATCCTATCTTATTCAATCTAACGGTGATTATTGGTTATTAGTTTTTATCTAAGAGGTAGTTCTCTCTATAACCAACCCATATATATATATGAAATGTAGAAAAGCTGTTGAGATGGTTTAATTCACATAAATCTTAATTGTTTTTCCAGAATATAATCGATCATGTCAACAAACTTAAGTCGCTCGTGTTCGTTGATTATGGTGAATAATGAATAAATAATACTAAAGTGGATCGGCGATAAATGCGTTTTAATTCTTTATTATTGGGATTATGATTAAGGGTCTATTTGCAGAAAGGTTAGTGATAATGATGGTTTTGGGTTTGGAAATTAGCCTTTTAAGGATAATCTTTAAAGTCTGGATTGATAATGACTATCCCATCATTTATTGGCCCACATATTTTAGATTGTTTCTTTGATTTTGTACCTAACAAACCATCATAATTATATAAAAACTCTTAGACGGATTATACATCCGTTCATATAGTGCAGATGTAAAAAAATATTATTTGTTATTAACAAATTTATCATTTACATGAAAGAAAAGTATCATTATTTGTACATACGAACGTCCGCATAGGAGACCACCTCTTATAATTATTATTTTTCTTAATTTACTTTTTAGAAAAATATTACTTAAAACTATTTAAAAAGATAATATAAACATACTCTTCCCTTTCCCTTTCCTCTCCTCTCCCTCTCCCTCTATCTTTCAATCGGAAACAACACGGTATGAGATATGATACATATATTCCTTCATTCTTTTTTAAGTGTCTTTCTATCAAATTATACAAACCAATTAGAGCCGGCAAAAGGGGCGGGTTGGGCCGGGCTGTCCAGTCCATTGGGCTTGTTGTTTTCTTGGGTCGGTGGCCGGCCCAAATCTATCGGTAAAATATGATAGCCAAATTTATCTGGGCCACCGGGCCAAACCCGTCCAATATTTAATTTACTAAAATATTATTTTTAATTTCAAAAATATTATTTTTAATTTCTAAAAAATATGATAACAATAAATAAATTAAGTCTACTAACATCAATTTCAAAATAAATAAGATAAATTATGTCTACTAACATCAATTTTATTTTCTATATTTACTATTTCGTATTTACTACTAATATAAAATATAAAAAATTTAAATGTGTGGGTGGGCTTTTTGGCCCGTTAACCCCGGGCTTTTTAGCCCCAAAGCCCGGTCAGCCCGATGGACTATATGGGCGGGCTTTTTAGGCCCGATTTTTTTCGGACCAATATTTTTACGAGCCCAACCCAACCCCAATTTCGGGTACCTCGGGCCGGCCCATCGGGCCGGGTCAATTTTGCCAGCTCTAAAACCAATAAAGTAGGTAAATTTATATTTGTAACCCTATTGATTGCTATGATAGATGCATTCATACAATTAATTATCAAATTTTAAGAATATTAAATAAGAGTAAATATGAAATATATGATAATTTACTCTCAAATTTCGATTAAGACACTTATTAAAAAATAAAAAAATACTAATAAAACATTTAAAAAGAATGGATGAAGTATGCATATATGCTATGCAAGATGCATAGCATATTGCTTCTCCCTGAAAAACAGAATGGTGCATCCGAAAAGAAAAAAAAAAGAGATTGATTAAGCACCTCGTGTCTAAAAAGACTTAAACACCCCCGACCCGACTCGAATCCAATATGCAAACTAATCAACAATATGCCACTTAACATTCTATAAAGCCAATTGCAATCAATGATTTGCACTAATTTGGTGTAGTTTGTACTAGAAGCAGGGCGGATTTAGGGCGTGTTTGTGAAGTTTCGATATTTCCTAACATTTTTTTATTTTATAATTATTATTTTGCTGATTTTTATTTATTTTATTTTAACACTCCTCACTACCAACAATTTCAATCTTACATCTACTTAGGGATGTCAATTGATGTGTTTTATCCGGATCAGAATCAATAAATAAGTAATGGTTCTGGTTCTGAAACCGACCCATTAGATACTAGATCCGGACCGGACTCGGATTATCAACTATGAGTTTTAAGCGGTCCGAATCTGAGCGGGTCTGGAACCAGAACCGGATCAGAGTCAAAACTGAAACCGAAATCATTGCTTTATAATTTAATTGGCTATGAGTGATTTCAGATCGATATGAATAAAATTAGTTCATTGACAAGCTTATTTAAACTTAAACTTGTCAATAAACGAGTTTTAATCGGACCAGAACCAATAAATAAGTATTGGTTCTGGTTCTAGAATCTGAACCAGATCCGGACCGGACTATCAAACTATGCATCTAAATGGTCCGGGTTTAAAGTGGATCTGTAACCAGAACCGAAATCAGAACCGCTGTTTTAAAATTTAATGGATTTTGAGCGGTTATCGATTCGGGTAAAACTCATCCATTGATATTCATACCTCCACTGTTAGTCCCAATTTCGACTAATACACAATTAAAATTATTCTAAATAATTTTCTACAGACATATACATGTGTATATATGCAAGTTATATGTATAGATTTTACTCCGATACCCCTCTATAAAATATCCCGAACCCAACCGTACATAGCGATCCTCATCTTGTGTGCAAAAATAAGCAACTGCGATAATTTTTTACTAAACCAAGCTTCAATATGTGAATGAAGCAACTGCGATATTATTTTATTTAGTCAAGCTTCAATGGGTGATCAATTAATAATAAATAATAATAGGAGTAATAATGTTGGGTATTTTGACCGGTATTAAAATTATGTTGGGTATTTGACCGGTATTAAAATCTGTACCAGTAAAATTCCTATAATAATAAAATTGTGAATTTAATTTATGATAAGTATTGCGGGTTTCCTATGTTTTCTTCAATTTCTTGCATCATCGAAGGTGGCCCAGCAAGGGCCAGCACTTACCTTAGATTTTTAATGAGGAAAATGCCAAGACTGGTCCAGATTCAGTTCTCCTCCATTACGTATTTATGTTAGCAAATACATTAAATGCGCCTTAAGAAATACAAATATAATAATTAAATAACTAGTATAAATTAATAATCAAGCACCGAATCAACCAACTTGCAAAAAAAAAAAACAGTAATTTGCGTGACATCATATTAATTTTCAATCAAAGAGTCTCTCTTTGCAATTTTCAGATAATTTGACAATTTATGGTTTTGAGCGTATACCCCTGGTTTCCAAATTTGGTTTCACGCATGCTGTGGTTTTGCGGTTATTGCGGGGCCGTGGAGTTTACCAGTCTTGTGCTGAAGGTAGCATTGCGGGTTCCCGTGATATCAAAAAAAAGAAGAAGATAATTTGACTATTTTAATTAAATTGATAATCTTTACTAGAATAAGTTATTAATCAACTTTCGAAACTTAACAAAATGTTTGATCATAAGTGCTTGTATCCCCTTTATTTCACTTTCTTCGTTTGTCACAATTTGATTGCAACAGGTTCGATGTGTGTTGTAATCAATCATCATACCATTTCAATTGGATAAACTGCAAATCTGCAGATAAACTTTTCCTAGGACTCTCGAAATCCTCAATATTTATAGTAACAAAAAATTATTATTATTATTATTATTATTATTATTATTATTATAGTGTTAGTTATGATCAAAATGAATTCATAGTGCTTTTCCTTTTTTTTGGCAACGGTGGTACTGTATATCACATAACGCATGTCTTAGATTCGAGAAATGATAAATAAATAATTTATTGATTGGATGACATCTTTTACCACTCGGGCGATTTCTGTATCCTTGGTATACTTCCGATTATAATGTAATAGGAGTATTTTTTTAGGGAATAAGTGATTCTTTTTCTAACTTCATTTCTTGATTTATTTCTCAAACTAGTAATGCTAAATGTAATGATGTAAGTTTTGAGCATTTGTTAATCCCAAATTGATACACACACATAAAATTTGCACTCATTGTGTGTTGAAAGTAGCTTGCATGTGTGTAAAACGGAAATAATTCATTTCTTATTAGCATCCCGTAAAATCTATGAAGAAACATTTAGATATCATGAATGACTGTCGAATTATCATGTGCATGATCATAGGAACTGGCGATAATAATAATAATAAGGTAAAAATGCATTTAAATACATGAACTATATCTGACATACCGTTTTGAACATGAACTTTCAATTTTTTCTGTAAATACACAAACTTTAACCCGTGTTCAATTTTTCCACGATTCGAGATTTTCCCCAAATCACAGCTGATGTGGTGCCTATGTGGCAGCCGGACGTGTGTCTTTTAAGTGAACGGCCGAACAAATAAACTACGTCGTTCTAAAACACGTCATACATGAATAGAATAAAACCCTATTTCTTCAATGGCAAAATTGCAGAAACGGGAACGAAGCACATCGGAACTCATGCCTTCTTCCTCTCAGATAAGCGATGCCTCAAGCGAATCCTTCAATGCTTACGATTATGGGATTGTGTGCGGCTGTAAGCTTCCTGTGAAAATGGATACATCTCATACACCGAAGAACCCAGAGCGACGTTTTCTGCGTTGCCCTAAGAGTCAGGTATTTGCGTTCTTACAAAGGTTTTGTCGATTGTTTTTCTTGAGTTTTTTTGTTAGTTTGCTCATATTTAGCCAAACAAAGACTGATTAGGGACAATTTTTTGTAAAGGGATTTCAATGCAAATTTTCAAATGGCTTGACCGAAGAATCCTCAACAAATTGGTAAGCTCCACAAGTGGATATTGCTATTGAAAGAGAGAAAATGAATATGTGGATCGGCGAGTGTGCAAGACTCAGAAAGTATCATGATGATGACAGGATGAAAATTGGAGAACTGGAGTTGAGGATTGGAGAACTGGATAAGGGGAATAAGAAATTGAAGAAGAAGTTGTTGTTTTGCCGCATTGTGATAATAATTATGTGTCTGGTTATGGTGATTTTCTAAGTCAGTTAAGCTTTGATATGTTGACATAATTGGTAGAAAGCAGATAATGTTATATGTATTGGATGCTGATGTTTTTTATTTTTAGTAGCTTCTGATTTAGATGCTTTTGATTGTAATGAACTGATTGTTGTAATGAACTGATGCTTTTGGTTGTAATGAACTGGTGCTTGTAGCATCAGAAGGTTTTTGTGATGAATATGAACTGGTGTTTGTAACGCTTTCGTGTTATTTCCATAAGCCCATTCCTGGACAATTCAGATACTTTCACAGTTGATCTGTCCTCTCAACAGCTTTCTTAACTTCTTCATAAACGAGCCTTTTGTTTGCTGCACCATCAAAGAAACGTCTTGAGTCTTTATTTATAAGGTAGTATAGAGGATTGTGTGGGTAAAGAATGGACTTAGAGCTGGAGAAAGGAGATAGCAGAATATATGAGTTTAGTCCTAAAAGTATTATGTGCAGAAAAAATAAGAAATGAGGAAAAGGGTGGGCTAATAACCATCTACCAAATGGATTACAACTGGTATCTAAGAACTAAAATGAAATTAACATGCCAAAATACCAATTTTCAATATCCACAATCCACAAAAACATCAGACCATGATCATCCATAATTACAACACTTCACAGAAGTATTAATTGTTGGATTACAACTGGTATCTAAGAACTAAAATGAAATTAACATGCCAAAATACCAATTTTCAATATCCACAATCCACAAAAACATCAGACCATGATCATCCATAATTACAACACTTCACAAAAGTAGTAATTGTTTTCCATATTCATAGAATTGAGACTTAAAAATAAGTTCTTGATTCATTTCACATTCACTTGATTTGGCTTTCTTGAGTTGGAGCAGCATTGGTTGCACGAGCTCTTGTGTTGACGGTGGTGGTGTTGCTGCTGCTTGAGTGCCCACCTCTTCTTACTATCATCTTCTTCTTCCCCATACTTGATCTAGTTATCCTTTGGTTCTCACTGATTAGTCTCCCATTTATATATGCATCCCCAGTCCTTTCTGAAATGAACAAACCAATTCCAGAGCTTGCCTCGGCTCCCTCTTTAGCAAGAATCCTTCTTCCAGTTGCTTGTGATGTAGTATCACAAATACTACTTCGAGATGCTTGGATAGGTTGCTTCTAGGCATGCCTCTTTCCTATCCAAGCATAGAAAAAATTATTTGAATATTGTAATATAATAAATATGACAATAAAACGAGAATTAATACATGTTCCTTCGAAGGCTTTTGAACAGCCTCATTTTTGCATCCTCTCGAATTATGGCCTACTTGGAAGCACTTCTGACATGTCATTTGAACTCCAAGCTTCCTTAGCTTAGCAAGATTCTTAGGATTTTTCTCATCTCCATCCTTTCTTCTTTTCTTTTTAGGCCTTCCTGGCATGGGGTTTACTAAAGGTGGCTGCACTGGATAGCCATCAGCCTTTGGCCACATCTTCTCACCATTTAGTGCTCCAAGGCTGAATGAGTATGCCTTCTTATATGTATCAACTGTGAAATAATGACTTACATAATCAGTAGCATCTTGTTTCAAGTAGTGTATTGCTGCTAGACCATGAATCTGAGGATCCTGTGATATCCCAACTTCTACATGTATGGGTTTTATCCTCTAATTTCACTACAAACATATCACCTCTATGCTTCACCTCAAAATCCCAAACGACCACGGACTTGCTACACAATGCCTACTCCATTGCTTCATCTCTTCCAATTTTTTTCTTATTTTAGGACATAATTCATCCCTAACCTTATCCATCTTCTCCATTTTTTTATAGTGTCTCTCTCTTAAACGACTCCTAATATCCTCAAGCATGTGAATTATATGTTTGCTCCTTGCTTTGACAATTGTTCCATTAAAAGTTTCACTCAAATTATTAGTGACTGCATCACTAACACACATAGTAGAGAAGAAAGCCTTACAAAATCTTCTAGGATCTCTTTCCATGAAATTCTCATAAGCTGCAGGATCTTCAGCCTTAAGCTCACCCACAACTAGATCCCACTCTTGCTGGTAAGTACATCTAACCGCCCTCCAGAAGATGTTCATCAAGGTTGATCCTTTGAATGTCTTCTTCCAATTGTTGTACACATGCCTGGCACAGTTCCTATGCTCGGCTAAAGGTGTCAATGAACTTACAGCATTCACAAGTCCCTGTGAAATAAATTACATGTCATCAAAACATCACTAATAAAAATTCATATCAAAGGCTGTGAAATATAATTATAAAAATATTCAACTAACCTTTTGTTGATCACTAATTATTGTGACACCATTTCCATCTCTGATGCCCAGTTCTTCCATCAAAATTTGTAAGAACCAATTCCAGTTGACCTCATTCTCCACACCCACTACTGCCCAAGCTATAGGGAACATTTGATTGTTTGCATCTTTTGCTATTGCACACAACAATTGCCCACCTAAATGAGTTTTAAGGTGACATCCATCTAAACCAATAATCCACCTACACCCAGCCATGAAACCCTTTTTCAATGCACTGAAACCTATGTACAGTCCTTTGAACACTGACCCTTCATCAAGTAGAAGCTCAAACCTCCCTTCTCTATCTACTCTAACCAGCTCAGCAACATAATTCCTAAGGATTGCATAATGATGTTTCACTGTTCCTCTCAGCAATTCTAGAGCATGTGCCTTGGCTCTGTGCAACCTCCCTCTAGAAGGTTGAACCCCAAATTTTGATTCTGATCCTCTAGGAACTCTGAGATACTCATGTAAGGTCTTACTCTAAACACATCAATGTATTGTCTAGCAAGCCACTTATAGTTAGCTTGTTTGTTGTGGATATCAAATGGACATGTGTGTGGATCAACAACTACCTTAAGTGCAAAGGTGTTCTCATTTTTCATCATACTGCCATAACATCTCCACACACAGGGCCGTTCACACTTGGCCTCTAGTTGACCTTTACTAACTCTCCTAAAGTGGATAGGGTGACCACACATTACTGCCCAAGTTCTAAGTGCATTCCTACACTGCAAACCATCCTCAAATCTCATCCCTAATACCACTTTCATCTCCTTATGGTCACACTTAGGATCATAATAAATCTTATGTGACTTTCTTCTCATAGAATCCCCCTCTCCTTCTTCCCCACTAGAATCAGCTATGATTTCATCAGATAAAACATAATCACAAGACACCTCATCACTACAAGAATCATCCTCTAAGATAGCTTCGGCATCTAAGACACCATCAGCCCCTACAAGAATCTCTTGCCTAATGTTCTCTCTAGCCTCTAAGTATTCCTCATCATCCCCTTCACTCATCAATTCAACATCTACAGAATCACTATCATTATCAGTTTCCTCATTCTTACGATCTCTATCCTCCTCTTCATCCTCATATGGTAACTCACTTTCACTACAATCCACAGCCCCCTTTGCATCCCCTCCCCCCTTCTTCTTTCCATCATCCACATAAACAGCACTAAAGCGTCTAGAATTTTCAGATAAATGCTTGATCATTTGCATAACATCTTTATCATCACGAATGTTAATGAAAAGAAGAGTTCCAGGGACTTTGTAGGCAATACATTTCCAAGATTCATAACCTAACTTTTCAATTTCATCCTTTAAATCAAAATATCCAAACATATCGGGATCAAACCCATGTTTCCTACAAAACACCCCTAAGTAAAACCTAGAACCCCCAACATCTATGAATTTGCCTCCATGATGTATATAGATCGAGAATGTGTTACTGCATTAATTCAATAATAGAAATTCAACAGAAGTTCAACAATATGAATCTTAATTTCAAAAACAATCTCAAAACCCTACCCTAATTTGGTACAAAAGATTCGAACCCTATTTTCACTAAACAACAATAATTAAAAATGATAAGCATTTTCCAACTAATAGCTAAAATACAAAGTGCTATAAGTTAAAAATCAAAAAAAAAAAGAGCAAAACCCTACACATCCGCCATTTGCAAGACACGGGTTAAAGCAAGATTCTTGACTCGATTTATTTTGCAAGACACGTCGTGCCTTTCCTCGTCTTTCCCCGCCTTTCCTCGTGCCTTTTCTCGCGCCTTTCCTCGGTTCTTATTATAAATTAAGGATGCCACGTAGACCACCACGTCGACTGCCAGTTCGATTTATTTTAGCTTTGAATCTCGAATCGTGGAAAAATTGAATACGGGTTAAAGTTTGTGTATTTACGAGAAAAATTGAAAGTTCATGTTCAAAGCGGTATGTCGGATATAGTTCATGTATTTAAATGCATTTTACCTAATAATAATAATAATAATAATAATAATAATAATAATAATAATAATCTCTAAGGTAGCATTGCGGGTCCCATGATATCAAAAAAAAAAAGATAATTTGACTATTTTAATTAAATTGATAATCTTTACTAGAATAAGTTATTAATCAACTTTCGAAACTTAACAAAATGTTTGATCATAAGTGCTTGTATCCCTTTATTTCACTTTCTTCGTTTGTCACAATTTGATTGCAACAGGTTCGATGTGTTGTAATCAATCATCATACCATTTCAATTGGATAAACTGCAAATCTGCAGATAAACTTTTCCTAGGACTCTCGAAATCCTCAATATTTATAGTAACAAAAATTATTATTATTATTATTATTATTATTATTATTATTATTATTATTATTATTATTATTATATATGATCAAAATGAATTCATAGTGCTTTTCCTTTTTTTGGCAACGGTGGTACTGTACATCACATAACGCATGTCTTAGATTCGAGAAATGATAAATAAATAATTTATTGATTGGATGACATCTTTTACCACTCAGGCGATTTCTGATAATAATAATAATAATAATAATAATAATATCCACCAAAGATTTATTGAGATTAGACAAAAGCAAACAACATTTGTCTAGAGGATTAGATGTATATTATTCATAACGTCATATACCAACATACGTACGTCATATAGCAAAGCATGTTTGTACCGTATGAGAACCTTTCCATTAGATTCTAGAATACCAAAAAAAAAAGAGAGATGCTAGAATAAATATTCTCAAAATAATAATTCTATCCAACTCTCAGACTAAACAAAAAATTTCGGGGGATAATATGGTCCTTGAATATAATTTATCAGCTGGAAATACATACTCTCCCTCTATTCTTTTTTAAGTATAATCTGCTGTTAAATCTATAAACCAAAAAAATAAATTTATATGTGTAACCTCATTAATTAATTAGTAGATAGAATCAAATAGAGAAATACTCTGGATAAATTAAACCTATAATTAAGAGAGTAGCTAGAGTTATATTAGATAAAGTTGATAAAGGGTACCAAAATTAGTAATTTGCTTTTGGTAAATCCAGTGTAGCTTTGCCATGACGAGGAGAAAAGTCCTAGAAGCTGCCCTATGCCAAACTTGGCCTACAACTTGTCCAATTTAGTTAGACATCCATCATCAATATAAAGCTTACTGCCTACTTTCTTGGAACTTTTTGATCAGATTTACACCACACAACTCTTCAAATTATAATTAATCAATTAACTAATCACTAATTCCACTCACTCATCTCATATTAAAATCATCAATTTAAACAAGGTATGCATTGATCGTTTTGAAATATACAAAAAAAAAGAAGTATAAATCAGAGAGTAACATGAAAATCATGCATGATTCTGCTTGATTTCCTGATCTCACATATATGGTGAAGTATATAAAGTTATAATACAAAATTGTGTTCGCAGTCGGTGGCAAACCTATGAAGGGGTAAAGATGGGCAACCAAACAATATATTCTTTTAATTCTTATAAAATCATTAGATTCTCTATAATCAAATCAAATTGCAGGGAAATTGATGTAACCCCTAGCAAGGTTTTTCTGCATGTATGTATGTATGTATGTATGTATGTTTATACATGTGTGACACATGCATAGATGCATATATTGTTGTTTCTCTAGAATACTGCAATCAAGGGAAGAGTCGTAAGTTAGAGAAGTTTCTAATTTGAAGTATGAAGTTGCCACATATTTCGACACGTTTCAATATGTAGGACCTAGGCATACTTCTATTGTGGTTTAAAAAGTATACACAAGAAAGACATGTAAATCGTGCCTTTTTAAACTATACTTTTGTTGTTACAAGTGAACAGCAACCCATGTGACATATTCTTTAAAATGGTGATGTAGTTGACTTAACAACTTTGTATCTCTTACATTTTGCTAACTCTATCCACAATCTTAATGGAAAACACCAATAATACTATCACTACTTTATGATTAAATAATTGGTTTAACATTATATTCTTGTTTGCATGATGAAGTGGAATCAGGATACCTATCCAATTTCGGATCTACCATAGATTGAAATATAACTTTAAAGAAAGTAAACGTGAATTCTTTTATTGGAGTTATATTGCTTGTTTTAAAACTTAATTCTTACACTACGCTTGACTTTGAAATTGCAAACATAATATAAATACGTACTTGTGTTTTGTTTCATATTTCAAAATTTTGAAATAATGGGAAAGAATCTCATATCATAAGTTTCAAAGTTAATTCATATCTTTTTTTATTATTATAAAGTTTGAGACATCAAACGCCTATGGACCGAGTTTGATCCACACTCGTATTCAAGTGTGGTTTATCTAAATTGATGGTTTGCAATTATTTCAACAAACGTGGTATAATATGATCATAAAACACAACGTAAAATATTTTAATAAAACACAAAAAAATATTAATTCATATCTTGACTCATATAAGATGAGACATCAATTATGGATCCGAGGATCCTAACTCGTATTAGAGGAAAATGTAAATTGATGCGATAACTTATTTCAACAAACTCGTAACATACACTTAGTAATATAAAACTAAAGAAAACACGTTAGAATGTTTCTCTCTTTTTTTGGGTCAATTAATACATAAATTTTAAAGGCTGCGTCACGGTGGACTCGAACCCGAGACCTTCGGCCTCGGGCATTAATCACTCTACCACTAGGCCAACACACACACGTTAGAATGTTTCTCGTTACCTCACAATGCGTCCAACAAACACTATTAAAGTGTGAGATGTATGCTAAGAAAGATATTGTAACAAGAGTGAAAAAATGCTACGAACTCAAAAACATTATATAATCAAATGTGAAATAGATGAGAGTACGTAATAAAAGAATCAATCATTTCATGTCCATATTCAAGTAGAAGCAAATATTGGTAGCAAGTACATTATATTATTGACATTACAGTTGCTAAGTCTAATGAACAGCTTACATATAATTATATACAAAAACTTTTGTATATCCGTCCGCACCGTGCGGACGGATAAAAATATCATTTACATTAAAAAAAACATAATTTGCTTAAATATCATTTACATTGAAGAACAATATCATATATAATTTACACTAAAGAAAAGTATCAAAGTCTGTATTTGTGGACGAATGTACATGAGACCATCTCATAGTATATAGTTATGACTTAGATCGTTGTATACGCTGAAATACACCGAAATAATACAACATTGTATACTTTAAATGTAGTTTATTGTACTCAATCCATCCTTGATATTTGTTCACTTAATTCCATTTCAATACGTCCACAAAATTCATTCACTTCCCTTTTATAAACATAGACCACACCAAAACTTCAACACTTTTACCCACACTCAATCCACTTATTACAAAAAAATCATTCATGACCCACTTTTTCACTCACATAACATATTTTATTATGTGAGTCTCATTCTCCATTCACTTTATACTCATTAGATTTATGAAAATCCGTACCAGTAAAAACTAAGACTATATACTCCATCGTCCCAATTATATAGGTTGATTGAAGTTTTCACAAGGATTAAGAAAATTTATTGAAAAAAAATTATACAAGTAATTTTATAATGTGTCCATATTTATTATTTGACTATTAATTAATGCATATTAAAAAATTACATAGGGCTATATTATTAAATGAGTTAAAAAAATATTACAATTGATGAAAACAAATCTATAAATTGAAGACATTAAAAAAAATCTATATAATTGAGACGTGGATATCAAGAACAGAGGGATTAGTATTTTGCCATTAATTAAGGGAAGGCTAGCTGCACAACACCATTAATTAATACATCCTCATCAACCACCTCCACTCTATATAATAGACCCAACTTTGATATGAAAGCAACTAGTTTTTATGATTCGCAATAAACATTTAATATCTGTAAATTAGAATTATTGTTTTATCCCTTGAGGGTGACTTGGTGGTGGGACGAGTAAACCTGCGGTAAATAATCGAATCTCGTAAAAAAAAACGCAGCTTATAAGTTATAGTTACAGTCCAATGGTAAAATTAATGCTGCTTTTCGAGAGATTATTCCAAAATAAGTTGCACGGAGTTTTTAGACAAATACGTGTAGATATACTTATAATAGGTATATCTAGCTAGGTGTATTTAGGGAAAACAAAACACTCGTTATTCATAAATATTACATTGCCTAATGCCTATACATATTTGTCCACATGTTACCTACAATATATATTTGGGAACAATGTTCCCAATTTTAGCATGGACAACTTCCAAAAAATAAAATAAAAATTCCTTCAAGAAAAAATTAAAAATAAAAACAAGGTAGATATCGATGAGAAAAATAATGATAAGTGAATGCTCCAAATTAAATCACATTTATTTCACTGGTACTAGGAGATGACCTTTAAAAAATATTTAGGTAGTATGCTGTTAAATTGTATTATAAGTGAGAAACTTATGATAGTGAACAATATATTATTAGTAATTGGAATACAAGTCAACTATATTTTTAAGTTCGTTTCCCTTAAAGCACGAGAAAGTCCCTCACAGAAAAGTCCGCTATTCACACAGTTGCAGCAAAATAGACATAGACATGAACAATTGTTTTAATAATTTGCCTAGTTAACATAAATTGCGAGATAAAATAAATTTTATAATTAACTGTAAAGGAGTAATCTCATAAATTTAGAAAATCTAAGTACGCTTATTTGCACCTAGATTAATACACAATTCATCCACCAAAAGCTTATATTTAATTCATTTTCAATTTGTCCTAACATTTAGATTTTTGGAAACATCAAAACTACCATTTATTTACAAAAAATTACACATGATCCACATTTTTAATCTTAATATCCATTAATATTTTAATTTATTATCTCAATGGCACACATTATGTAGGATGTCCGTTAACCAAAACCTATTTTTCGATTAACCGAAATCGAAAATTCCAAAATTTTATAACCGAAATTGACCACGGTAGGCGTACTTTATTGCACAATTATTGGTCATTAACTTCCTAACAGAACAATTAAGATTAAATTGACTATGCATGAGAAGATTTTCTATTTTGATTGTTTTTCAGTTATAATAGTTTATCCTAGTGTTAATATTAAAGTATGGCTTGATTTTTGTCCGTGTAGATATTTTATGGTCCGACATCTAAAATACTTAAATATGACCTCAAAATTGCTATGTTATTAGAAATATAGTGATGCTATTCGACCATAATGTGACCGGCCATAATAAGCTTTATTGAATGAAAAAACAGTTTATTTAATATTTGATCTATTAAAAAATTAGTTTTACATTAAAAAATAGGTGAAAATGGTATTTATGTAAAAATAATTAACATATTAATTTAATATTATTATTTTGTTAATTTCTTATATTGATAATTACTAAAATATTCTCGTATGGTCAGCCATAATGTGGTCGCATAGCTTTATTCTTAGAATGAGTGGTGCTATTCGACCATAATGTGACCGGCCATAATAAGCTTTATTGAATGAAAAAACAGTTTATTTAATATTTGATCTATTAAAAAATTAGTTATACTATGGTTATCTAACGACATCAAACTGCTAGTCTAATCGAGGGCCGTAAATTGACAACTGTTGTTGCTGCCTCGCCGAACTTCATCAACCCCTCGCCTTACCGATGATGTCAGGAGCATTATGCAGTCAATGGTGGCACTCAAGGATTTCATTAATTACGTGACGGTGCTCGTCCTGTCGGAGCAAAGGAGTATCAGTTACACACCGAAGCAGAGAAGAGCAGAGAAGAATGGCGGTGTGAGATTTAGGGAAGGGGCGGTGGCTTAAATAAGATAAAACAATATTATTTTGTCTTATGCGGTAAAAATTAACGAACACATTAGCAGTTGTTAGATACCTAGGTCATATTTGTATTAATAGATCAACTTTTGGATCATATTTAAATATTTTAGAATGTTAGGCTAGAAAGTACTATGAGGAACAAAGTAAGACCATATTTGATTATTAAACAAAGTACTATAAGTGCAGATCTTTTGTACTCCTTCCGTTTCAAGATAACTCATTTCTTTTTGGCACAATTATTTAGAAGAAGTGTATAAAGTGATAAAAAGTTGGTAAGACATACATTTTTTGAAGAGATAATTATATCGAAAACGCAAACATGCTAACTTGAGTGGGATAACCTCAAATTTTTTTTACAGACTATGTTGAATGGGATGGAGGGAGTATAATATAAAAACATAGATGAAAGCATTTTATGGGGCAAAACTCATCAGCAAAACTAAGAGGTGTTTGGTTGAGAACATAAAACTCCCAAAGCAAATTTTATAAACTTTTTTTGGAGTTTATAAGTTCAGCCAAACACCCTTTAAGTCCTAAATTCATACTCATACACAGTGACATTTATACATTTCTTAATTAGTTGTTTATACTATATGAATCCGGATTTTGACCCGATTATATTTAATGAAAATTTTAACTTCCTTTTCATTGTTATACAAACGATGTTTTTTTTTAATGGGGTCATATCACGTAATAATGATTATTAATTAGATGCAACATACTAATATACTAATAACACTTAATGAAGGTAAGATAATATAATAAAGTAATAGTATTGGAGATAATATTATAATGTTAGTATGTTAATTGTACATATAATACGTGTATTGTCATGGAAGATACATACTATTTCTATTCACATGGGGTCAGATAAGGGGCGGACACTATAAAAATTATTGGAGAAAGCTAAAGTCAGAAATTTTCTTATGAAATGTTAAGATTATTGGAGGGTCATGTGGTATAGTGCAAAAGCTTGATTAGAGATGGATTGCCAACTGCAATAGGGATAGATGTTGAGATGAAATGAAATTGAAGGACCCCAAAATGCAGACAGCTACAGCTAAGACCCAAATGCCCCACAGCTTCAACCACGGAAATTTGTATTAAATGCTTCGTAAATGGACCCTTTTTGAGCCCTAATTATTGAAAAGATTGATGCATAATATCTGAATAAAATTTGTGGGGTTTTTGGTCCATGCAAAATAAAAACTGCGACATGATTCAATACCACCAATTTTGTTGTAATGCCAAAGATAAGGCATACGGAAATTGTCCTCATTGGACCCCTACCCTAGCTGTGCCTGTGGGTAACTAATCATAAGCTTTTCAATTTGGAATTTAAAAAATCCCTATTCCCCCAATAATATGTAAGTGGGCATTAATTGGTAATGATGACAATAAAATTAGCATGATGGTTCGAGAGATTGAGCCGGTACTATGATCTGATTAAATAAAATTTGGTGAACTTTTTAGTTATTGATAAAGGATTGGATTTCAAATAATTTGATAAGATTTGTCTGAGTATATAGTAAAAGCAATGAGAAGCTAGTACAAAATTCTTTGACAAGATGTTGTGACTTTGTAAGCCCCTTCAAGAACAAACCCCTTTGTCTTAGTATAAAAATTAATAATACCAATAATTCATTTTCTCAAATTTTAGAAAATAAATATAATAATATCTTAAAAAAATCTTGAACTAAAGAAGAAAATTAAATCCGAAGTTTCCCAAGAGAACGTAAAACTATTAGGCCACTTGAAAACTTTCCAAACTATGAGGCCACTTGAAAACTTTCCAAACTATGAGGCCACCTTCCTTTGGCATGCTCCATAAGAATTAAGCTCATATTAATTTAAGCTCATGTATATGTGGCCCAACCCTTGCTTATCACATCTAGTCCTTTCACAACCCAATCCTTTTCTCCTTTAATTTATATAATACTATAATAGTACTCCCTTGTCCCATGAATCATGTCTTTTTTTTTTACAGGTAGATTAAAGAGAATTATATTTTGTGTGTAAAGTAGTATGTGGTACGAAATTCGAGGTACTTTTAGTATAAAATTATTTCATTTTTGAAACGAGCCAACTTAATGGAACAACCCAAAAAAAAAATGAGTAATAATAATGAGACAGAGGGAGTATATCTTTTTAAAAAAAAATCCTCCAATTGTCTTAATAGTTTAATACAAAAGGCTCTCACTTTGTACAATTTATAGCTAGCTAATAGGACAATTTGGTTGAACTGTCAGTAGAAAAGGGCCCTCAATCCTATCTGTAGTAGATCATTTTTAATTGGTGAGTTTTGTAAGGATTCTAGCATCAGGATAATATGCCACTTCATTGATTAGAGCTGGAAAAGTAACGACTCGATCCGATGGGCTTTCACATTTTTTTCAAGTGCTCTGGGCTGGCCTAAAAAATTTCGAGCATCTAAATATGAAGCCCAACCCAACTTTGGGTAGGTGGTTTTTTTTTTTTTTACTTTTTTTAGTATAAAAATTGACATATTTAATTGGTATTCATTCGTTTTGAAGCTGAATTAATGACTATTAATTCAGCTATTGAATGTGCTCATTGCCATAGCTTTTTTTATAGACTTTTCTGTCATATATCGATCCTCAGGATTTTGGACTCTAGTTGGTTGTTTAATTTCACTTTTGATTACTAGAGATTCTTATAATTTTGCTTACCATAGAGTTGTATAATTTTGTTTTTTTTAAAACCAAACAACTTCCAAAAATTAATGACATATTCGATTTTTATATCTTGATGCACGATAATCTTTTTTCTATTCTGTTTTTTTTTTCTTGGGAGATTACGAGGCATCGGGCTCCCGGATTTTTCAATTTGTGAATTCCTAAGCTTTAGGTTGAAAATGTTTATAAAGTTGTTTGAATTTAGGTGCCGTGATTTTATTTGTTGCGTTTATGTAATTGTCCAAAGATACATAATTGTATAAAATAATAATTAAAATTTAAAAACTAGTAAATAATTATGTATATATATATATATAATATTATAATCGGACGAGTTTTTTAACAAGAAAATCCTGGAGTTTTTGGCTGGAAGCCCGATTGGCCTATTTTTTTTTTTTTGGACGAGCTTTTTAGATCAATTTTTTTTCAAAGCTTTAATTTTGAAGTCCAATCAAATCCAAACCATGACCTATTGGACCTAACCTATTTTGTCACCCTATCAGAGATAGAGATGACAATGGATCTCGGATTCGGTTCAGATCCGTGGATCCAGATCCATTTTTCAGGATCTGGATCCTCAAAAATTTGGATCCGATGGATCTGGATCGGATCTGGATCATACTCTTATATTCTTGATCTGGATCTGAGATTTATTTTTGAGACCCGGATCCGGTCCAGATCCGGTCCGCATATCCATTAGTTTATATATATATATATATATATATATATATATAAATTTATTATAATTAAATATATAACCCCAACTTAAAACTCTTTAATTTCTTTTTTCAAATTCTCCCAAAACAAATCTGCTCCCAATTTCATTTCAAATTCTCCCAATTATGTATCAGCCGGTATTCACGACGGGTCACGCCACTTATACCACCAACGATCGAGTTGTTTGTTGTTTTCTACCTTATAATAAATTTATAACTAACATCTTCCAATATAGTGATAATTGTAGAAATTCTAAATAATTGTTATAGTATTATTGGGTATTTAGATTATTATGATGTTATTGTAAATTATAGTTGATTTAGAATTTATTTTAGAAGCGAAAACATATGGATCCGGGTCTAGACCATGGACCCTGTGGATCTTATGGATCTGGATCTAATTATTTTGGATCCAATGGATCTGGAATGGATCCGAACCCAAGCTAAAAAAAATCGGATCCGGATCCGGGCTGTGGGATCTGGTCCATCCCTGCCATTGCCATTCCTAATCAGAGATGACTACTTTAGAAAAATAAATAACTTATATATCACATTATAAATATAGACAAGGTACGATAAAATATGCCCTTAAGTTTCTATGTATTTGTACAAAAATATAATAATGTATGCTAGTTGCTTTTATTTTTTCCAAGTCGATTCAAATTTATTAGACTAAATGTTGACTTCGATTGATTTATGATAGCAGATCTCAACTTTCTCAATTGAACTCCCTACTCAACTATTCTCGATCACCATTATACAAACAAACACAATTTCCAAGAAAAATGATTGCATATAAAAATGAAATAAAATAAAATAAAATAAAATGAGTCATGAATATTTGTACTGGACAAAGAAAGAACTGGCCAAAATAAAAATAATATAGATAAAAAATAGTGAACTGTACAAAATGAGAGATTTTGTTCTGACAAGACCTGAAGGACAGCAACGTTAGAACTCTATTCGCACACGTACGAATCTAAGAAGTGAGAAATCTACCCGCACACGCTTGACCCCTTAGAATTCCGACACGTGCATCGCATTCAAAGTCTCAACTGCCGTCGCCGTTTCGCTTCGCTAATCTCTCTTTACCTATATTTTCCGGATTTCTTTTCCATGATTAGAGAATATGGAAATCGCTTGCGCATTAATTAGATTTGACTGGCGATGTTGGCATGACTTCCTTTCTTGGGCGTGAGCTCTAAAAATCAAAGATTTATTTATTTGTTTTATCATCATTAAATTATGCGAGTTGTGAGTTTTGTGGATCTCTATGGACATGGAACAGATTAATGGCGAAGAATTTACTTAATTTATTGAGGGTGGATGTGAGCGACAGAGAGTGGGGACTGGGAAGAAGAGGAGGGTGGTTGATTGGGCGCTCCTCCTCTTCGCGATTTTCTCTCTCTAGCTCGCTCTCTCTCTCTCTCTAGAATGTACAGATTCTGATATTGTAGTGAGATAGAGAGGAAGGTGATGTGAGCATATCTGAGGTCTCTCTCTCTTTTAGCCCCCTTCTGTCATTAGTTTATTAAAATATATATATATCGATTTAGAGAGAGATGGGGGCGTGTGTGTCTAGGCCAGAAAATTGCGTGGGAGGTAAACTTGGAGGTTCGAGGAAGAAAAAGAATATAAAGAGAAGAAAAGCGTTGAAGAGAAGGCTTCATTCTCATCACTCTAATCGATCATCGGATAGAGTTGACAAGCTTACATCTTTGCCTGCTGTCGCTAATCCCACTTTTCAAGGTTATTATTATATTTTTTTCCCATGAGCAATGATGCTGTGATTTTTGATTTTGTATCTTAGCTCTGTGAATGTGATAAAACACTTATTTTGACTAAAATGCGATTGAAAACGTTGGGACTAAATCTGGATGGATCTTAAAGATCGGAAGCTCAACTGGAAATGGTTTTTGTATCTATTTTTCACTTTGCGTTTATTAGTGTTTGCTGGAGTTTACTCGTTGATGAAGATGAGTTTAATCTGAAAATTGTTCTCTTGTGTGGTGAATGTGAGTAGAGGAAAATCTCTAAAATTAGTACTGAGAGAAGCCTCTAAGCTGTGGATGCTCAAACTATGGAATGGCGCATTGTTGCCTTCTTGATTAAGTGAAATACTGTATCTACTTATGTATCTTTCTAGAGGAACTGATCATTATTCGGACTATATGTATCGTTTATGGTTTCTTTGGGCGTGTTAGAAGGATATCTGGACCTCTTTTCTTAGTTTAGGTATCAGTAAATAGTGATAGGGTAATTTGAGCAGAGGAACTTTTCCTGCCTATGTGTTTTCGGACCCTTCGTTTGAAGATGAACGAGTTCTTCAGTCATGAACTTGTAAGATTTTTGCAGAATTGACTCAATAACATTAGATTTTGGTACTAACAGGAGGTGTGGATGAAGCATGGTATGATTCTGCTGCAGTACTAGAATCTGACTGGAGCGATGAGGATTTCCAAAGCCTTCCTGATGGTATGTCGAGAATTTATATTCAATCTTTCAAGCTGCTTTTGATTCATCATTCTGATTCTCAAATCAAATTGGGATTTATATTTATAGACGTGATCTCCCTTAGTGGCTTTGATGGCGTTCCGAAAACTGGCATTGTTTCTCAGAGAGTCACTTCCCACACATATAGTGCTTGTTCATCAACAGGCAATGGTGCGTGTAATTTTGTCGGTGAAGCAGCTAGAAGCTCGGTTTCTAGTAGTGCTTCTGAACTCTGTGTGAGAAATGACGGACACACGATTGATGTAAAGCCTGTATACGTTGATGAGATATCGGGATCTTCTAAAGAAAACGCTAATAAGGAGGATAATTTGTTAGATAACTGTGGAATCCTTCCAAACAACTGCTTGCCATGTCTGGCTTCAACTGTTTCTCCTGTAGAAAGGAGAAGATCCCTTAGCTCTAGCCCTCCGAGTGCAAGGAAGAAGACGGCGTTAAAGCTCCCACTCAAATGGAAGGAAGAGCACACTGTGGCCTCTTTATGTGAGTTCATATCATGTTTGTTTTAATTTGATCTCAAAAATTCCCTAAAAATGTAGACGGTCATGAAATAGTGAGATTTCACACCTATCTTGTCTTTTTCACGTTGCAGTTTCTTCAAAGGTGCTGCTACAAAGACCTATAGCTGGTTCACAGGTTCCCTTCTGCCCCCTTGGAAAGAAAATACCTGATAGTTGGTCGGACATTGGGCCTGAGACTTTCAAAATTAGGGGAGTGAATTACTTCAGGTAACGAGCTTGCACTTGTCTTTTCTACGCCTCTGGCTAAGCAAAGCCTATAACTTTTGTCTCGATTTATTGTTTTTGTTCTACTTCAGTCTTCATATTACACATTTACTCTGCAGGGATAAAAGAAAAGAGTTTGCTCGCAATTGTGCTGCATACAATCCTTTTGGTCTTGATGTATTTTTATCTAAGAGGAAAATCAATCACGTTGCTCGATTTGTGGAGCTTCCTGCAATTCATTCTACTGGGAAACTTCCACCCATTCTTGTTGTAAATGTCCAGGTACTCCTACTACTGCAGGCATCAATAACTATTTTATTACAATCTTAGGTAACTTGTTTGAAAGAAAGTCTGTCTAGTATTGCCACCATGTGGATTCTGTTGATACAAAATCAGAGAAATTGATAGTAATCAGTTAAAGAGATGGGTAGGGCAAGATTTATGGATTCTAAATCCTTATAGGATGCATAGACATAACTTGGTAGTGGGGTGTCCCAGATTAGAGAACGTGACCGTGTAGCAGCCTTCTTCTTATTCTTTAGTAAATCTATGTTTTACTCTTCTTTTTCTTATTCTTAACTTCATATATTCACATTTAACCTTTTGTTTAAATAAGTCCCTAGACTTCTATTTGTTTCAACATGTTCTTTTTCAATAGCAATGTTAAAACGATTTTGGCAAGCTTGTGGAAATAGGATATCTGATATGAAACGTAGAAGTAATAATGGCTCGTTTTTCTGGTTTACAGATACCTCTATATCCTGCAACATTTTTTCAAAGTGAAACAGATGGTGAAGGGATAAACTATGTTTTGTATTTCCAGCTTTCCGAAAGCTTTTCCAACGAACATTCGGCCCATTTTCAAGAAAATATTAGGGTGAGTGTGTTGATGAATCTTATGTTAATGCTGACGTGCAACCTGCTCATTATTAGCAATGATTATTGTTTGCTATGCTTCTGAATGAACACAAGAAAACAGTTGGTTTATCTTGGCCATTATCAGTGAGAGTCATTCGAGATTTAATGTGCGTCTGTGTTCTCTTCGCAGATACAACAGCTAGAAGCCCGTTCAACTTTTGTTTTCTTACTTCTGATTGAATTTTGTTGCATCAAATTACCATGCACCTAACACTAAGTTTGAATTTCAGAGACTAATTGATGACGAAGTAGAGAAAGTCAGAGGTTTCACTGTGGACTCAGTTGCGCCTTTCAGGGAAAGACTAAAGATATTGGGCCGCATAGCAAACATGGGGGACCTACCTCTAAGTGCTGCAGAGAGGAAACTCATGCATGCATACAACGAGAAGCCTGTTCTTTCTCGTCCTCAACATGATTTTTACTCAGTAAGTTTGAACTTGATTTAACAATTAAAAAACGCTTAATTTTCATTGTAACTTTGAATAGTATACAACGAACTATGTTTGAAGAGCTCTTTGGCTTGTATCACATGAAACTGATATGCTACTGATGTACACCTTTCTTTAATTAGGAGTAGCATTTCATTCTTATAAGTTTCTTTTATCTTTTCTTGTTGCAGGGTGAAAATTATTTTGAGATAGATTTGGACATGCATAGATTCGGTTACATTTCTAGAAAGGGGTTTGAGACATTCTTCGACAGGCTAAAGCTGTGTGTGATGGATTTTGGATTAACAATCCAGGCAAGTATATGGTGTATAATCACTCTTACTACAGAAAAACTTTTAGTTGTTAATACATGTTTTTCCTGTGATTTTTTCCAGGGTAACAAAGCTGAAGAGTTGCCGGAACAGATCTTGTGTTGTATACGTGTAAACGAAGTCGATTATCTAAATTATCATCAGCTTGGGTTGTCTGAGCAAACCCTTGAATAGGTAAAAAAATCTACAAGTGTAAAGCATCATAGATTTTAGCAAAATAAATGCTTTTTTTTCAGGAGCTTTCTTCCACTATTTTCTTAGTCTCAACATAAACAAACTTACTGGTGGGTACAACAAATGCTGTATTTAATTAGGTTTAAGATGTTCTAATAAATTTTTAATTCACTGACAGATGAAGATACGTATCAAAATACCTGACTAATAAAAAAACCTTTGAGCTGATGCTATTGACTTCCATGAGAATGGATAGATGATACCGATCTTGCTGACATGGACGCTGTCGGACTAGTGATATCATGGTCCGGGTTATCAAAATTGGCTTGTCCCAGCATCATTTTTATCGCGATTTGAGCAACATCAGCAAACCACTCATCTTCGGGCAATACACTGCAAAGTTAAACAAGTTCAGACACAACGAATTTGATGTTAGACAAGATTAGAAGCTATTGAGGAAACTGTGTACCTATATGGATCGATATTGTTTGCCTGAACTGCTTCAATAGCTCTGGCAATAACGTTCTTCATCACTTGATGCAGATTCCGAGATAAGTAGCGTCCTTGAGATGCAAAAAGTATCACAAACTCCATATCCAAATAGAACTGCAACAAGAAAATACAGATTCTTTTGTTAGGAAATTTCTGTGTTTTTTGTAGATTTGAATTTCAATGGCTGGAAAATGAGATGAAGGATGAGACCTGTTGAAGCCCGAGAGGGCCTAACGGCCTTTGTGCTCCATCGATCTCGTCCCAAAAGTTTTGATCCTCAGAAAACCATAGTATGACAGTCTCTGTGAGTCTCATTAGCAGAATAGTTGCAAATCTCTCTCTCCCCACAAATACGTCAGATGCAATGCTGCCTAGCCTTGTCAGCTTAGCAAACAGTTCCTGAACAAGAGTTTAAACCAAAATGTGAAATTCACATCAAACTTGTGAAACTCAACTGTACTAATTCATCACCTGATATACAGGAGATGGAAACCATTCAGGTTCATCCTTGTTTTCGTCCATGCTTATATACATCTCAGCACTCAAACGAACGCCTCCGTCTTCAGTGACTATGAGCTCAAGAGCATGCTGGCGGCAGAAGCTATCTCTTAGCTGTTCAACTGAGCGTTGAAGCCTTTTCTTCAGCTCTCTTTGCTCGGGAGGGCGGTTTTTCCTATCACCACCTCTCTGCTGTGGGTCATCACCTCTGATGGTGGAGCATAACTTGATGGTTGCACGAGGGAGAAGCTCGTCTCCCAGCAACACTGCATTGGCCAGCAAAGCTACCTGTTGAGTCTCAGTTTCTGCTATTCCAACTATTCTTCTTCCACTGCCCTCCAAGTTCTCAGTTTCTGCAGAACTAGGCAATGCGTTTACCAGCAAGCTAATATATGCGTTGAACGACTGCAGGACGCCTTCCAGAGCTTGCTCGGATAAATGCAAGATCTCAAGAGAGCCAATATCTTCACAAAGCTCCTAAACCGAGATTCAGTTCTACAAACTAATACATCTCAAATATCAAAATAGAGGGGAGAATATGTGTCAAAATCACCTGAATCATTGTATGGAACCTGTGCGCCGTGTTTGAAAGCTTCTGGTGAGAGGTGGCCATGCTAACCGAAGCACTTCCCCAAGAACGTCCAGCGATAGGAGAATGACAGAGCGACCAATCTTCCGAAGCAGCAAGTGCAGCTGTACATAGATCGGTCTTTTTTAAGGTCGTGGTGAGGGCCTGCTCCAAGAAGGGCCGGAAGAAATTCAAAACAGTCGGCCAAAGAGCCAATCCACGGTCTTCCAGCAGCAACGAGTGCCCCAAGCATATATGAATGCACTCAGCAACAATCCTTAGGCATCCAGACGCTGCTGGAGTCGCCACAACGTTCCTCTTGATGAGCTGTGCAAAAGCCAATGTTTGATTAACCGCCCAAGTCACAAGCTCAGATGTAAAAGCTGGCTCATCATCAAATATAGTCAAGGAATCATTCGATGCCTGAGCAATAGTCGAGAAAACTAGGTGTGCAAGTGCAGTAGTGTATGCGGGTCCATATGTAGTGCTAGATGGCTGCAAGGACTGCATATTTCTGTGCAACTTCTGCTGGTGTGACTTAAGCAGCAATGTATGTGCTCGAGGGCCATCTCCGATCTTTTTCATCGCTTGAACTGCTGAACGGAGCTCGAACCCGTTTGTGGAAGCTTGGCAGGTCGCATCAGCTAGTTGATCTGCTAAGTTCTGCCTGTTTAACATGATAGAGTGTTCTAATGAGAGAATTGCTTTGGTAGTCATTGATTTAGTCTCCTTAGCCTCCTCGGCTAGAACCTCGCCTTCGTCTAGAATTGCCAAGGCTTCATCAATCCTTCTCTCAGCCAGTAAGACCTCAATCTTTTCCATAAACTGTGACAGCCACTTCTCATATTTTGGAGGCTCTGTCTCCTCGAATTCTAAATCTGCAGCATCTCTGGCGTGATCAGTTCCGTCTGGCAAGGTCTCGATGCGAACACCATCAGCTATCTTGTGGATGATGTTTGCTCGCGACGACAAGAGATTTTTTAAGGAGACAAGCTCCCCTTCAAGATCAGAAATCTCTCTTGATGTCCTGCAGAATATACAAACAAATTGGGGAAACTGTCTCAAGTTGCTTAAAAGGACTCCAAGAGATAAACATAAAACAGAAAAAACAGTTGTTTTTAATTGTGTAAAACGACCACTCGCCTTATGAAAGATGCATAATTGGCATAGACGCTTTTCCGCATTTCTTCCGCAGAAGCCTTCTTCAATCTCTCAAGGTGCATGCACAATTGCCTAATTTCCTGCCCCAAATGCGCGAATTCAGTCAGATTTCACCCCCACAGACAATTATTTAACCATCCTGCAAAATTCAATACTACGAAACAATGCTGTAAGCTTTCCGTTTAAATCAGTCAGATTTCCCTGGAATAATATCAAACAAATTGTATGCACGCCCGAAGCATAAAAAATCCCAAAAATGTGAGGAAGAAGATTGACCTTTTCACTCATGCCGCCGCTGTTGCTGTGGAAGTAGGATTGATGATCGAAATTGTTGGATTTGAAGACTTTGAGCTTGTCACTCAGTGTCATCTCGGCGTCGAAATCTATGGATCCTTGCATCGACGAGAACGCCATTGTCTCTTTCTATTTCTGTATATTGAAATCACTCACCTCTATCTGCGATCAAATTGACGTATCAGATCCAATTACCATGCACCTATCTGTATATTGAAAGATGACGATCGAGACGTGGGATGAATTTTCAGTACGACGAGATTGATTGCTATGTAAGATTTTTTCTTTTTAAGTGCGAGTTTGCGATTGATCGTAAATGCAGATGATCAGTATGGTAATGTGATCGGTTTCATCTAAATCCTCATATGCTGTAGACGGATGATTTGGAATGCCATGCGATGTGGAAATAGGTTGTTATTGTTGAGAATTGCTCGAATAGTTTAACATTTTCAGCTATTTTTTGTCTTTACCATATATAGGGGGTTTGATTTGGTGAATGAGACATATAAGATTAGGTTTGGTGGATATGATATATAAGATTGATAGAATATATTAGAATGAGACTATTTGGATTATTTAGTCTTGTATTTGGATTAATTGATTATGAAGTAGTATAAATTGAAGGATTGCGATTAAAATATAATATTGGTATAACATAAATATAAAAGGTCAAGACAAAGATAACGAAAAAATGATTTTGGTAAGATTTTTTCGAATTTTGCATTATGGAGTGAATGATGATAAAATAATCAATCCAAATTTAGGATGACAAATTATCACTCAAATGGATTATTAAAGCACGGGCATAGTTATCAATAACAGATTTTATCATGAAAAAAAAGTATGTGATATAATATGACTATTTCATGATAAAGTCTAACCACTCAAACTAAACACCTCCATAAAGCGCTTCATTCGTCCTGCTAAACTTTGTTAATTTCTTTTCAATACGATTATTTAGGAAAAGAGTATAAAATGATTAAATAAAACAAATATGAATAACTTATACCTTTAGAAGGGATAATTATTCTCAAAAGGGAAAATGAGTCAAGTTGAATGGAACAATCCGAAAAGAAATACGGGTCAAATTTGATGAGATGGAGAAAATACTATTTATTCTTACAAAACAAATATGAAATAACCAATTCCGATTATAAACTAAAAGATTGAAAGTTAAATTAAATATTAAAAAATAATTGTAAAATTAAAATAAGACAAAAAAACTAAAATTTGATTAAAAAAATTATTACCAAACACTAAAATTTTAAGAAAATGTATATCGTATTATTATGAAATAACCAATGCTGATAAACGATTCTCGATAGGATACGGCCCAACTACTGTGCCCAAGCATCGTGCCCAATACAAGTAACCACGACATCAAGCTCGGCTGGACAAGTTCGCCCATGAAGACTCCTAAAGTCGGTGGGAACGCAGAAAGCTCAAACCATATCTAAAAGAATCCTAATTCAAGAGGGATAGGATCTCGAATCCTAGTTAGAAAAGACTTGGATTCAAGATCTAGTCAATACATTGTGTATAAATAGAGGCTAGATTAGACGAAAGAGGTCATTCACTCTCTTTGTAATCGCTTACACTCTCAATACACATACTCTCTCTCTTGCCCGTGGACGTAGATCTTATTCACGATCGAACCACGTAAATCTTTGGTGTTCTTAGCATTTATTTCCTTACGAAATTAAGATCGATCACTGGCGCCGTCTGGAAAGCGAAATTTTGTGTTTTCGATCAACCACCGCTTACGGAAATAATCATGACCGGTACACCGTAAGCCGTGCATCCAGACCGTCACGCAAGCAACAACAGCGGCGGCGAAGGAACGCCGAGCTCGGCTCGGAAAGAGCCCAATTAGAGAAGAAACCCCGAAGGACATATCCAAAGTCTCGACGAGCACGGACACCCGCCTGCAGGAGGCGGTTACCATAGCGAAGAAATCGCAGCAATAATCCGGGGGAACATCCGCTCATAAGTAAACCTCGACGACGCCGTCGAGGATTTCTCGAGAAAAATAAGGAGAGCTTTCTCGAAGACCTCGGTGAAGCATGTGGTCGGCCACGTCACGAAGAACGGGCAAGCCTCATCTAGATACGAGGCATCACAACGGAGGTCGGGCCCAAACCGACCACGCAAGCGAACGAGCAACGCGGAGAGGACGTCGTGATCGCCGCGGCCGGCCTCGATCGCCAGAATGAATCCATCCAGCGAACTCCGTCCCGATCTCCAAGGGACGAGCAGCGCAGGAAAAGGCATCAGGGCCGCCGTGAAGTCGGTCCGAGTCACCTAAACGAGTTCGATCGTCGAACTCCGTCCCAATCACCAGAGGACGGCTTCGATGGATACGGGAAGATAGTCACCCCGTTCTCAAATAGGATACTCAACACTTCTCTCCCGGATAAATACCGGGTACCAAGCATCGCCCCCTATGACGGGCTGAGGGATCCACAGAACTTCCTCTCGCAGTTCCAATACAACATGATCAACCAACGTCTCAGCTCAGTTCATATGTGTAAACTCTTCCCGGAGTTACTCGTCGACAACGCCCGCAGGTGGTTCGACAGTCTACCTACGGGAAGCATCGGCTCCTATCGCGACCTCATGGCAGCCTTCCATCGAAGGTTCTTTCAAAAGGCGGAGTCAAAAACATCGTCGGCACACCTCCTCACCATAAGGTAAAGCCGTAACGAGCCCATCAGTGACTTCATGACAAGGTTTAACAAGGAGTGCTTGAAGGTCGAAGACGTGAACGACCTGTTAGTCATCTCGGCCTTCCAAAACGGCATCTTGCCGGGGGCCTTATACCGAGAGATCGTCATCACGAACCCGTCTCGCGACGTAGGCGTGGCGCATAGCCAACCGGTTCGCCAAAGCGGACGAGGCCGACAAGAGAAAGCGCGGCGAACAAGCCGAGACCCCGGAAAAAGGAAGAAGAGACGAAGGAAGGAAGATCGGAACCAAGGCGGTGAGCGCTTGGAAAGATTACATCGCCCGATAAGGTCGAGCTCGGTCCGCGTGGCGCCTGGGCGACCTCAATACACCCCGTTGACAAAGCCGAGGGCGAAATCTACGCACTCCATATGAACTGCTCGAGAAGCCTCGACCGATGACGAGGAGGAAGAGGTGCCGACCTATGGATAACATCGCTCATTCCACGAGGATTACGCACGACATCGAAGAGTGCAAAGAGCTCATGGGTGAAATAGAGATGCTAGTTCGTGACGGATCCTCAAGAAATACCGAGGACAAAGTCGCCAAGCCGACCAGTCGAAAAGAAGAAAGCGGAGGAAGAAGGAAATTGCGCCCTACAATAAAACGAGCGCAACACCGACGAGGAAGGAGACGACGAACCCTAATATGACGGGTGATCTCCACTATTACGGGCTCCCGGTGAGTCACGAAGTCCTCCTCAAGGCCGATGCCAAGTCCTAAAACCGCGAACCTACCAACAAGAGGTTCGAAAAGGACGAGGCAATCACCTTCTCCGAGGATCCACCCGTCACTGCTGACAAGACCCCACCGTGATGCGTTGGTGATCCGTGTAGTCGTCGCAATAAGTTGGTAAACAGCGTTTACATTGAACAAGGCGTCGGTGAGCATCCTTTTCAAGGAATGCTTTGACAAGCTAGAGTAGAAAGCACACCTTGCACGCACGCCGCCACTCAAGCTTTGTCCGGGAAGAGACACGCCCGGAAGGAATAATCGAGCTACCGTCACGGTGGGAAAGCACCAACGACCTCGACCAAGGTGGTGCGGTTCAGTAGTGAAGGCCCACTCGCCGTATAACATCATACTAGGCGAGATTGGCTGAACGCCGTGAGGCGGTATGCTCAACGTACACCCGACGATAAAGATACCCACCACGAGGGAACAGCCGTGATCCGGGTGATCGAAAGCAAGCGAGGAATGTATGCAAGTTGCCTTACGAGGTGCCGGGACCTCGGTCCAAAGACCCACAGGCATAGCAATTAAGGAAACCCGAGGAGTTGGAGTCGAAGACATCGCCACTCCCGGCGGTCGGTGGAAGAGGTCGCATTGTACAAAGATGAGCCATTGAAGGTCGTCCGTGTTGGTTTCACCACGGCACTGAAGTGAGGATCGATCATCCAACTCTAAGGGAATTCGGGATGTGTTTGCTTGGTCTCCCCGACATGACCGAGTCTCGCCGAGTATCATCACTCCGGCTCAATATCGACCCGACCATAAAGCCGCTTCGACAGAACCCAATTGGATGACTCCCATTCGAGAGTACCGGAGAAGGCGAATCGCCCCATGACAAGTGGAAGCTAGGAGGATCTGAACAAATCTGCGATATACAATTGAGCAGGGGGTCCTATACAGAAAGTCATATCTCCAACCTCTCTTAAGGTGCTTGGGTCCGAACCGAGCTAATTACGTTCTACGAGAAATACACGAAGGATCGTGCGGAAGTCACATCGGACCCCGAGCCTTGTCAAAGAAAGTCATGCGATGGGGATACTATTGGCCAACAATGTTCCAAGACTCAATGGACCTCGTAAAAAAGTGTCCGAAGTGTCAAATCCATGGGAACGTACCAAGGCTACCGCAGACCGACCTCACCTCCATACAGAGCCCTTGGCCGTTTATGCAATGGGGATCGACATTGTGGGCCCTTTGTAAAGCACCGGGCGACTCCCATTCTTAATTGTTGCGATCGACTACTTCACGAAGTGGGTGGGCGGAGCCCTCGCGAAAATCACAAGCAAGAACGCCTCAACTTCGTGCGGAAGAACATAGTGTGTCGCTTCGGCATCCCCATATCCTCCTTTCGGATAACGGAACACAATTCACGGATAAGACATTCAAAGATTGGTGTCGAGAGCTTGGATCCAACAAAGTTCACCTCGGTGGCCCATCCTCAAGCAAATGGTCGACCAAGTCACCAATGTAACCATCGTAAAGGTCTAAAACTCGTCTCGACCGAGCTAAGGGCCTCTGGGTGAAAAATTTACCACGGTCTTATGGTCGTCCAACCCACACCCTCGGACCTCGAACGGAGAAACACCCTACAGTTTGGTGTATGGAACCAAGCGTTGATCCCTGCAAATCGGATACCGAGTCCCCGCGTCATTGACTTCTCTTTGAAACAAATGGGGAAAATCTACGAGCTGATCTAGACCTACTCGAAGAAAGAGACCTCGCCTACATCAAGGAAGCTCGGTCAAGCAACAAGTAGCTCGGTATTACAACCAGCGTGTTAAAACCCGACAATTCCAAGTGGGCGACCTCGTACTCGAAATAATGAAGTCAAGAAAGCAAGCAGCTCGGCAAGCCGGAAGCCACATGGGAAGGACCTTCAAGTCGACGAAGTCCTCGGCAAAGGGGCTATAAGCTCGCTCAATTGTCCGTGAGCAATTACCCAACGATGGCACATCATTCATCCAAGAGATATTATGCATAAGTGTCATGGTCGGGTCTTGTTCGGTCGTGTCTTTAAAGTCTGTTTAGAGTCCGAGTCTTATTTGGTGGTCGCGTCATCTTTTATCAATAAAATATTATTTTTGCAAGTTCTACTCACACTAATGCATAATTAATCTTCACATTATTATTTACCCTCTACGGAGGACAAATTCCCTCGACGGAGGTCGATTACATTCGTTTCATACGAATGTAAATTTAAACGCATGCCTACATACGAGATCGATTACCTTCGTTTATTTGAAGCGCCTTCTATGTAGATGAAGGGACCACCCTCCCGATAACCTCGGCAAAAACAGAACCATTCCTACATACGAGATCAGATTTCCTTCGTTTATTTCGAAGCAGTTCTCTCTATGTAGATGAAGGGGACCACCCCTCCCGATAACCTCGCAAAAACAGAACCATTCCTACATACGAGATCGATTTCCTTCGTTTATTTCAAGCGTTCTCTATGTGGATGAAGGGATCACCCTCCCGACGACCTCGGCAAAAACAGAACCATTCCTACATACGAGATCGACACCTCGCCTATTTCGAAGCCGTTCTCTCTATGTAGATGAAGGGACCACCCTCCCGACGACCTCGGCAAAAACAGAACCCCTACCTTCAGACAGAACGACTTCCTTCGCTTATTTCAAGTGGAATTTTCTACGAGACGAACTACCTTCGTGATATTACTTTTGTTCAATACAAAGTTAAAAAGAAATCATTCTTATTAAATAAAAGATGTACAGTTACATTTTACGAGGACGGAGCGGATCGGGAAAAGGAGCCAATCCCTAGAAAATCGAAATTCAGAACTCATCTATACTAATCCTACCTCTACCTCTTCCTCGGTCTACATTACGGGCCCGGCCAGCGCGACCTCGGTCACTTGAAGATGCCGCTCTGCGAACTCGACCTCGGACACTCGAGGACGCCTGGTTTCGACGCCTTGAGGATCCACGTCGTTCGAGGGCAATAGCACGCCTCTCTTGAGCGCCACTCCGGATCGTCATAATTGGTTCATTTATTCTAGGCGAGAAGCTCCGCGAGAAGAAGAGGCCTCTGCGTCCCGTCAAGCATCTCATCGAGCCGTGGTTGTCGGCGATGACAGTTTTGTATATGCTCCGAGCCTTTTTAATTCAGCGATCGCTCCGTGGTGCCGGAGGCCCGACCATATTCGCCGGTACCTCGCCAGTGACGGGCAAAGCAGCCTCGACAACCTCGCTTCAACTTCCGGGATCGTCATCCCACCATTTCGGTGGATAACCTCTTCGTACTCGGCATGCTCCTCGGCTACCACCTGCCTTCTCCTGGCGACCTCGAACGCCTCCAATTCCAAAAGGCGAGCACGGAGCTCGTCACAGCTCTCTGGCGGCTCTATGTGACAACAGACTCACCAGAAATGACCAAGCGTGTCCTTTATATGGAGGAGTTCGATCTCTTTCAACTCAAGAGCCCGCGATAGGTCTTCGATTCGGTTCAACCAGGAGAAGCATCAAGCATTTCGAGAGACAATGAATAAAAAAAGATAAGTTTCTTAACATAAACTTGTGATTTTATTAACATGCCCTTAGTAAAAATCAATATACATTTACATTCAAAAAAAAAAAAAAAAGTGAAAAGATGGGATCAATCGACCCTCCGAAGCTTCGGCCATGTCCACATCCGCCTCCCAAGCTCGGATAGCCTCGCCTCTTCCGCCTATTTTCCGCCGTCCCCCTGCCTCTTGGGAACCACCGAGTCTCGACGCCAAGCATCACCGCCTCCCGACCCCTTTGCATGATCAGACACAAAAGCGTCGGTCAGGGGATCCCGATCCACGGGACAGGCGCGAACAGACTCCGCGGACAAAAGAACCGAGGAGGAGGCAAGGTTCTGCAGCACGGGAAGCTCCTTCAGGCCGCGGACAAGCACACCAAAATAGGCCCGTCTCAGGACATCATCCTCAGTCTCCTCGTACCCATACTTGGCTTTGTCCAGGTCTGGGTAGTCCTCGGCGACCTCTTCGATTGCATCCGAGACGGCGCGCTTATTAAGCACCTCAGCCGCGTCCGAAACCATCCCGGAGAAGCTCGCCGACATGAACAGCCTCTCGCAAAGGCACGGCGTTCTCCTGCGAGCTCGCCATGTCCGCCTCCCGACGGCGAACCTGTTCCACCTCGCCTTCATCAAGCAACCTCGGCCTCGCCTTGCCCTGCCGCCTCCTCCGCCACACAGTTGCCTCGTGACGACCCGACCTTGCCGCCGCCTCAATGGCCGTCGCGATCCGCCTTCTGCTTGACGAGGTCCGGATCTTAGCCTCGGCCTCGGAAATTTCTTGAGCGAGGGTATTCTCCTCCTCCACCTCCCGAGCATACCGGCCACCTCGTCAAACTGCATGTGGCGCCCTTCAAGTAATCCGATATAAGATCGGATACTTTGACACTCACCGCCACGCCCTCGACCCCTATACAATGTATACATCGGTCGGAAGAACACAATTTTATACTACTACACAAAGTATAAGGACAAGTACAAAACCTCGGGAAAGAGATCGTGACTTGGAACCAATGATCTACTTTCACCCTCGGCAAAGAACCGAGGACTCGGGGATTACATGCTTCCGCCTCTTGGCGCTTGAGTGGCTGCGGTGAAGGGATCTCAAGGCTCCACACTAATTTCGGGCATGTCCTCGACATCCTTCAAGGTCAAAGACGGCTCGGTCGCAGAGATCGGCTCGGCCGCAGAGATCGGCCTTCCTTTTCTTCTTTTTTTCCCTTAGAAGGTTCACTACCAGGAAATACATAGGTCAGCATCAACACGTATAAACATGGAATAAAGAGAAAAGAGAAGAAGGGGCCTCACCCTTCACCGACTCCACCCTGGAGGTAGGATCATAAGGGCTAAGCCCCGCCTCTGCAAGCTCGGCCTCGGAGAAGACCTCGTCAACAAGGTCAATTTTGTCCAGCGCTCCAGTCACCGCCCCTTGTCGACAAACACATCGGCGATCTTATCGATCGCCATGGAAACTCCATATGTCTCGAAACCGATGTAAGAAGAACTTCTTCGCGGTTGAGATCTTCGATTTAATCTTTGCTTTGAATTTCCTACGGGGTGATAGATAATACCACCCCGAGCCGCCTTCAATTGCAAAAGCGAAGGACAAGCCCCAAGGTCAAAGGAAAATTATGCTATAGGCATAGACACCTAGGGCAGTCATATGCCGGAATGAGTTCGGCGAGAGTTGGGCAAGAGATATGCCAAACATCTCTTGGAACTCAACGTATACGTAAGGGAAAGGAAGACGAAGACCAGCCTTGAGGCTGTCCTCGTACACGGTAATAAAACCATCCGGAGGGGCACAAGCCCTATCCTCCGGACGGGGGGCAACGAACTCAATATTAGAAGGAATACTATATTGAAAACAGATATCCCTAATATCAGAAATACCTAAGATTGAAGAAAAAGAAGACACTTTACCGCAATCCCCCACTGAGGGGAATCGCAGACTACACTCAGAAAGAGGCATATGAATACGGGTAAAAACAGGCAGAGACACTAACGAATCAGACGGGGGAACAGACACGATTTGACGCTCAGGCGACTCGTTATAAGAAGAAGTAGCCATTACTTACTTTTGTTTATCGATGAAGAAGACAAGAAGCTTCAAGTCGTCAATGGCGCAGAATAACTGTTTCTCGCAGAAGGCAAGGAGTTTTTGAAAATCAGAGAAATGTAGAAGGCAAGTGATAAGAGATATGCGTATCAGGAAGACATTCCCTAATATGCACTTTATCGAATCCAACCGCCCAATTTAATGCGCATTAAATGCGTATCCGCGTCGAAGACTCGACAGAACGGCGGAAAATCCGTCTTGACCCGCTAACGCCCGTCGGTGACGGTCGAAGACCTCGGCATAACGCCTCGTCGGCGGTCGATCGAAGACCGGGGATAACGCCGACGGTGAGGTCGGTCGAAGACTTCGCTTAACGCCGATGGGTCAAGCCGACCAAGACATCAACTTAACGCCGCCAAGTGAAGTCAATCGAAGACCTCGACGCGCCTCGTCGGGTGAAGCGGTCAGAGACCTCGCTTAACGCCTCGTCGGGTGAAGCGGTCCAGAGACCTCGACTTAACGCCGCCGGTGAAGTCGGTCGAAGACTTGACTTAACGCCCGTCGGTGAAGCGGTCGAAGACCTCGGTATAACGCCTCGTTGCGAGAAGCCAGGAAACCTCGCCAGAGATACAAACAACAAACAAGACCTCGGCAGACGCCTCTGCGAGCACAGCATACGATATACGACGTCAGAAGCATTGACACACACAAAGTCAGACAATGAAAAGAATGTCAAAGATCGTCCAAACCCCGCTTCGTCACAAACAACCCCCAATCCAGCATGACCTCGTTTCTGCGTCTTTTGGGGGGTTGTGATAGGATACGGCCCAACTACCAGGCCCAAGCATCAGGCCCAATACAAGTAACCCTGACATCAAGCTCGGCCTGGACAAGTTCGGCCCATGAAGACTCCTAAAGTCAGTGGGAACGCAGAAAGCTCAGCCATATCTAAAAGAATCCTAATTCAAGAAGGGATAGGATCTCGAATCCTAGTTAGAAAAGACTTCGGATTCAAGATCTAGGTCAATACATTGTGTATAAATAGAGGCTAGATTAGACGAAAGAGGTCATTCACTCTCTTTGTAATCGCTTCTTACACTCTCAATACACATACTCTCTCTCTTGCCCCGTGGACGTAGATCTTATTCACAGATCGAACCACGTAAATCTTTGGTGTTCTTGCGCATTTATTTCCCTTACGAAATTAAGATCGATCAATTACTAAGTAAAAGATTGAAAGTTAGATTAAATACTAAAAAAATGTAAAACTATAATAAGTTACAAAAAACTAAAATTTGACAAATAAATTAATAATAGGATATGAGTTGGACAGCGAAAAAAAGGATATAAAATCCCTAATGCTGTTAGTGTTTATTAAAGACAAGTTGCAAAATTACGATGTCATCTAATACATACGTGTTTAAATGAGAAAAAGAATTTAAAATATAATAGAGTCAGTAGTAAGACACGATTAAGGGGGTGTTTGGCTAAGCTTATTTTAAAGAGCTTATAAGCTTCAAGAGCTTATAAGATGTTTCAAGAGCTTATAAGAGGTGATGTTTCAAGAACTTATAAGTTATTAAAGTGTTTGGATAATGATCTTATAAGCTAGAGAAAGAATCATGAGTTAGAGATAAAATTGATTTAAAATGAAATTGGTAGTATATATGTAGAAATAACGAACTATAATAAGATTATTTTGATAAATTGATGGTTCTTATAAAACATTATGAAAAAATAAGTTGGGTTTGAAGAACTTATTTTTAGGAGCTTATAAAATGTTGGAGCTTATTTTCACGAAATTAAAACGCTTGGGAATTATTTTACCAAACACTGCAACAACATTATAAGACTCTAAACAACTTATAAACTGTTTTAAAGAACTTATAAACTCAGCCAAACACCCACTAAAACAGACCTCCGTCACAACCACGAAACTTGATCTACGTCACCATAACCACAAACCGCCACCACTGTCACCGACTCTTATCACAAAAGTCCACTACTCAATTCAACAACCCAAAATTGGCGTTATTTAACTAAAACTTCTACATTATTTATTGTCAGTGTCACTGTCGTTTTATTCACTTCAAAAGAATCTTGTGATCATCATTTTATTTTATTGACATGGTGAGCAGTCTTGATTTTGTACATGGTTAAATTCACTTCATTTAAAATAGAATCGGTGCTTGAATTGGAAATCCGGAGAATCTGCCTCCAAAGATGAAGCTGCCGATGATATATTTTAATATTATATAAATTGGGATACTTCAACACAATGTCAAATACATATTCATTCCTTTATCAAAAAGGCAAAAAGAAATACATACTCATTCTCTCATCTCTAAATTATATCAGCGTTACTCATCAATAAATTTCAACATGCAAATGAGAACTTTGAATTGTTCTAGAAAATATATCCTAAATAAATTTCTTTGTTGGACAGTAAACAAAATTTTACAATTTATTCAGTCTCTATGTTATACACACACACAAGCAGCACTATGAAGCATATTCTGTATATAAGACATTCCAAAATTTTCTTCAATTTTAGCCAATTAATTAAACAGCTCAAAAATGAATCAGATCAACGCTCAGCTAGCACCCCATCACTTGTTTCGGCTTCAGCTTCGTCTTCTCCGCCACCGTGCCGTCGTTTCCGGCGAGGGCCGTGTACTTGTCCTTCCTCGTGAAAGTCGTGCACTCGTACGACAGCGTGGCGGCGATCAACCTCTGTATGTAATTCGCCACCTCGTGGCTCGACTTCCCGCCGGTGCCGCGTGTGAGCTCGCGCGGCACCTTGCTGAGGAACGTGACCTCGTAGGCGGGGCTAGGGTTCATGAAGAAGTAGAAGGGGTCCATCCCCTTCCAACCCCGCGCTGTCGTGCCATGGAACATGCTCATCCGGTTCACCATCGCCACCGGCACCAGCTCGTCGGTGAGCTCTGCGAACAGCGAGGAGAAGCGGAGGAGGAACGGCTCGCGGCTGGTGGTTCCCTCGGGGCAGATGGCGAGGTCACCCTCCCGCAGCAGTTTCCGGATCATTGCGGCGTCGGTGTCTCGGTCGCGGCTGAGGCGGACTGTCCTGATCGGGGAGATGAGCTCGGAGAGGCGGGAGACGGAGTACGTGACGGCCGGGATGGGGCGGCCGAGGGCGGTGGAGAGGAAGATGGGGTCGAGGAGGGTGCGGTGGGAGCAGATGAAGAGGACGCCCGAGTTGGCGGAGGATTCTGTCACAGGCGGCGGTGGGGTCCCCTTGACAGTGACGCGGACGCCAAGGGACCAGAAGGCGTAGTAGACGAGCGGCATTGGGAGGAGGGCACCGGCCGCGATGCGGAGGCAGGCGAGGAGGAAGCCGACGGGGATCCACAGGATGATGAGGAGAGCGAGGAAGGGGGTCGGCTTCTGCACGAGGCGGCCGTCATGGAATATCACCGCTTTGGGGAGCTTATCCACGCTCACCGCCTTCACTTCTGGTTTTGCCGGCACTATGTAACTCTCCTGCATTTTCAATTTACCACAATTTCATTAGATTATATAAGCGATAATAAGTTACTTTCAGCCTTTTTTTGGTTTTGTATTTGAATCTTTCTTTCTAATTTAAATACATCAATTTTCTCTCTCTCTCTCTCTCTCGCAGACCGCCGTTTGTCGCCTGTTATTTCTCCGACGCCGCCATCGACGTTCACGAAAGTTGCTGGTGAACATTAATGTACAGAGGAGCCTGTTCCCGTGGTCGTATGTTGATGCCGTCGGAGGTGACCATCAGAACTTGATATCGGCGGCGGTGGGCCAGTATGTGAAAGAGGCGCGGGGACCGATTCTTCCATCAACCACCGTTCACCTTCGATCTCCATCACTCCCAGTTCAGTTCATAGAAATTAGCCCTTATTGTCTTGAATTTGAGCTTTTGTCTCATCCAGTTTTCTTTCACAAATGAATGAATGATTAATAGGTTTCGAAGATTTTTATGAAAATTGTTTCATGATTGATTGAAATTAGTAAAATCAAAACAACCAAAAGCTAATTATGTGGTGGTAGGCAGGTTTGGATAGAGGTAAAATGGCGGCAGTGAAGAACTCGCCGAGAGACAAAGAGGAGTGATGGTGACTTGGTGAGGGTGAGTTGACATTTCTTTTACTATTTAGTATTTTAAAATTTTTATAAAACAAAACTATGTATACTTCATTTTAAATTTTCCATGTCAGAATCGATTAGGAGCAATTCAATTTGGAAGGAAAAAATAAGGAAAAAAATATCTAAAGTTAGTGTATTTAAATTGAAAAATAGAAATCCGTAAAACCAGAAAACCGTGTATTTACAAACTATTATCCCTTTATATAAAATGGTAATTGCAAAATAAGTTTCGAACTTATACCTATAGCATAATTTAGATCTTAAATACTATTTTTCTTTTAATTTTTGTAATTGAGGTTTCCTCAATTTTTCGACTATCAAAAAATGACAATGTGGACTAAGATCAATAAAAAAATATGATATGGATGCTAGTTTTGCTAAAACAAAGGTCTTGGATTTGATCCTATAATTCATTTTTGAGTTGAAATGGACAATACACAATTAATATAAGTTCGTAATTTATTTTGTAATTATCCATTATATAAATGAAAAAACTATGAAATGAGGTGGGAAAAAATTTGTGCCATTAACAACAGTACAGTAAAATAGATATTCATATTATCGATTGTGATATAGTAGAATAGATATTCATAATATCGGTTCTTGAGGTGAAATGTCTAAATTCGAATTTTACCAATATCTTTATATTTAAAAAAAAGCGAAGAAAAAAGAACAAACAGCTGTATACCTTGCATAAACTCATGAAGGGAAAATCGGTGTGTCTGTCGCCGAGTCCGATATCCGGCAACTCATCGGCGAACGCCGCCTTAAGCGCCGCCGCCTTCTTCGTCCCGACCAAAACGCCTGGCCGCTTGACAAACCCCGTGGCTCTCCCCCTAAACGTCGAAACCTCAGTCCCCAACACCAAATCCGCCCCCAAAAACTCCTTCAAAAACGGCTCCACCATAATCCGAGGGTTCGCCGTCAGCACGTAGCGCTTGTCGCAGGCGGAGAACACCCGCCACGATTCCGGATGGAGGTCCCCGGAGTAGAACTTGGGCAGCACCGCGTGCGCCACCGACTCTATGTCTGAGACGCGCATCCCGGCAAACGCCGCGAAGATGAGCACGCAGATCCCCGCCGACTCCGATATGAGGTAGTAGAGGACTCCGGCGAGAGGCGACAGCAGGAGCAGGAAGAGGAGGCGCAGAGCGCCGCCGGCTTCGAAAGCGACCAATGCGAAGTACGGGAATGAGCTCCGCCCCCTCAGCAGCGTCCCGTCCAAGTCCGCCACCACGGCGTCGTTTTCTCGCCCTATCGATTCGCAGTCGTGGACGCTGCGGAAACCCGTTGCCGCCATGATTTGCGAAATATGTGTTATTGTGTGGAAAAAATGTGTGTAATGATGAGTTGTTGAATTTTCTGGTTGGGTATATATAGAGAGAGAAGGGATGGTGCCAATGAAGAGAGCGGTTGGCAAAGGAACAAAACAAAAAAGCATGGTATTTGTGGAAGAACGATGATAAAATTTATGTTTGGTGTCTGGTTTTACTAGAAAGAGACTGACAGCTTGTGGAATTTGGTTACTGATCTTGTTTTGCTTCTTTGAGTTGTTTCTTAGGGAAAATCTTCGGTTTTTGTTTTAGTTATTTTTTTTAGTTAATTTAATACGAAATTTTAAAAGGCTGCGTGACGATGAATGAACAAGGCACCTTTGCCCCTGACATTAACCACTCTACTGCGCCAACACACACACACTTGTTTTAGTTATTTATTTATATTGAAGAGCATCAACTGCTTACATTTGAAATTACTTTTTCTTTAAGGCTTTGGAGAATTACTTTGTTACAGCAGTGCAGAATCTATGCAATTACAATACTCAGATTCTTGTGAACGTTAAACTATGAATTTTCAAATTAGGCTTGCAATGGAATATTCTTCTCCCGGACAACAGATCATGTACTTAACGAGATTTCGGTTTCAAATGTTATTTCTATCTCAAATATAAAAATAAATATAATTATATCGCTATATATCCTTATTTGATTTTATTTTTTTAAATTTGCTTGTCAGCTATTTACATAACGGTAAATAAGAGTATATAAAAGTATAGTTTTTATTACAAAAGATTTTTAGTATCTACGGGCATAATAAAGATAACTTTAACTACTTTTTATGCTTATATTGCCTATATATCCTTAACCTTCTTTTCTTTTCTTTTCTTTTCTTTTCTTTCATTTTTTTCTCTTTTCTTTCCTAAACGTACGAATACGAACTCCATAAAGTTTTCAAAAATAAATAACATATGAACTATTATTTTACTAGATTCTTTTGTATAGAAATTCCATCATTTTTTTTAATATCCTGTAATACAATCTTTTTCTTCATCCAATTTACGAAGTTTCGTTCGAATTGTTGAAAAGGGGCTTCTTCTTTTTTGGGTGGGAGTTACGAGAGTATTTATTGGATCAAATGACAGTTGAAAATTGTCAAAGCATCAAAATCTTGAAAACCCTGCAGCGTTTGACTTACGGAGAAAGGTCAAAGAGTGAGAATAAAGGCAAATATAGGTTGGGGTTTTGACTTGTGACAAGATTAAGCTGTACCTATTAATTGCTGCATTTCGTCCGAATTTCATCCTTTCAGTTTCCAAGAACTTAATTATGGAATATAAAGGAAATTCATTTTAAGTGGGGATGGGTTTTAAACTTTTGCGACGACATGGTGCGTTCACACGCACAACTTACTTGGTTCTAATCTAAATTTAATTTTTGAAAGTTAGTTTTTCAGTTATAAAAAATTCATTGTGTAAAACAGATGGCGTTACTCGTAAATAAGGATGAATGTTTTTTGCATTTCTTTTAAGTATAATACTTAAAGATGAATTTGTCGATGCCATTTTTATCTCATAATGTGCTCATGATTTTAGTAGGTCGGTGTTCAAATCATTTAAAGGGATAAGTGGCAGTTGAGTCAAAACAAAAAAAAAAAAAAGATAAGTTTGCATATGTTATTGAGTCGTGATTTGATTATTCAATGTCGAAAGAAAGAAAGGAGTTGAAGTTGAGTTCTTTAATTTTGACCACAATCACGAATTACCCAAAATCGCAACCAACCATAGAAACTCGAATGATAGTTTATTCATTTAGGCCTTGTAAAGAAGGCATGCCATTGTGCTAGAGCGACCGTTTTAACTAGGCCCAATTCATAGCAAATTATCACTCTAACTTATACGCGAAGTTGGGAACTCGAAATATTAAGTTAATGAGATGTCTCATATGTAGATATTGATATTTTTCTTCATTATAAATAATATTTTGTTAATATAAATGATATTTTCAATTACAGAGTAAAATATAAATAATACTTTTTTAAATATCAATGATACTTTTTCTATATATTAATGATTTTTTTTATGAAAACAAATGATATTTTTATCTTTCCGTAACGTGGAAACATATGTACATTAATTTTTATCCTTATTAATTAAACCGCATTCTCTAGAAATGAATTGTTGTCTGCATGAACTTAATTTCCAAATGAAAACCTACATACGTAATATTTCTAAAAGAATATTATGATTATTTTACCATAGTATATTAGTAAAGAGTTGAATACAAAAAACTAGTGTAAGGTCTCTTACAATACTAGTTATCCCAAAATGACAAGTTCAACCAACCTTTAGCTAAACACCCCTTAGTTAAACATTACAATTGGCGAAAGTTGAACATCCCTTTAACCTTAAAAAACAATATTTCTTCCGTCCATTAAAAATATATCACAATTATTTTATTTAGCTCTATAAAGAGTGTTCTATTTTCTTTTTTGAAATATTCAAGTTTTATAATTTAATCTCACACTCATATATTATTTACCAAAAAACAACCATAGCTCCATGCTTACTTCTTATAATTCATTCTTAATGGAGGGAGGGATTACTATTTTTAAAAGAACAACCTCAAGACTCATGTGTTTAACTCACAGACACCTGTCTCTCCTGTCATTAACAATAATTCATTGGCGTACTGTTTGATTATATTTCCTCCTTAACCGCACCTGATCTGTTGCAGTTGCAACTCAAACAAAAAAAGTCAAAAAAGAAAGAAAAAAGAAACTTCATCTCTGAAGCCATTCTTTCGGCATTGGATTCACCTCTTCCACTTTGGAATATTGGATCGAATTCTTGTACTTGTTTATGAAATTACTTCATTAGTATTTGGGGAAATCGTCCTGAATAGGAAAATAAAATCTTGATCTGCGATTAATTCCTATTAAGATCCAAAACCCATAAATTTTGCTTTTGGGGTTTTTTAGTTAGTTTGATATCCACGTAGAAATGAGTCTGAATAAGCGAGCTAAGATAGACTCGCTGATCTCACTGAGTCGACTCCGATTGATTCAAGTGTTCTCAGGTTTGCTGTTTTTATATTTGATTTTCGTTAGCTTTGAGATTCCTATGGTTTTGAGAGCTGGGTTAGGGTTAGAATCCACCGAGGCAGAGTCTACTATACCTCTTATTTCACATCCCTCAAAGAAAGCGGAAAATGGTAATCAGCTACCGAGATCAAAAGAAAAAGGAAATTTGATTTTCCGGGGGCAGGGGCAGAAAATGGGTTAGTTTAAGAATATTTTGGGTCTGAATTTCGACGATGATGCGTTCAATAGTGTGAGTAAACATTAGTTTTCTGAGCTGCACAAGGTAGCTAGGGATGCATTTGTTCTAGGAAAGAAATGGATGGAGGATTTGAATTCAGGAAAAATGCAGAGAGCTGGAAAATCGGACGACTCTGAATAGAACAGAGAAGCCCTGCCCAAGTTCGGTTGTGTTGTCTGGGGAAGATTTGGTGAGTAAAGGGAAAATTATGGTGATACCATGTGCTTTGTCGTTGGGTTCCCACTAGGGATGTCAATACGGATCGAAATCCACTACTGGCGAATAATTCGATAAAATTAATGGATTGAATATAAAATCAGAACCGAATATAAATCGGGCTATTCGGCCACCCCATTTGGGTTGACGGGTTAATCGGATGGCCCGATCGGGTCATGGGCGATCCATCGAAGCAGCATAAAAAAAAGAACTCAACTCATTTTTTTTTCTTTATCTAATAGTTAGAAATTCAAAATTCTTGATTTCAAAATTTACTTTTCATGTTTAATTATCTTAACTTTTGTAGCTATTATAGATTGATTGTTTATTTAGTTATTTATAGTGAATTAATTTTTTTCAAAATATAAATTTTAATTGGTATTATAGTGAATTAACTTATAAAATATTTATTAAATATTGAATTAGCTATTATGGAATATGAATATTCAGATATATTAAAAAATAATTTAGTTGTGATCATTAATTTTATTTTTGATATTGTAATATAATTTAAATAATACTATTATATTGAATTAACTTATTAAATTTTTCTAGATATAAGTTTTAACTCCGCTATAATTGTATTATATTATTTAGAGATCATTTAGTTATATGGAATGCGAATATTAAAGCATATTAGAAAAAATGAATTTAATCATGAGCACTATTTTTAATTTTCATTGTTTGCTCTTCAAAGTTAGTATAATAAGATTAAAAAAAAAAACTTGTGGAATATATTATATTTATTTTTCACTTATTTGTTTTTTACTCCAACGTTTAATATAAAATATTTGTTATAAATATTATTATTATCAAATATATATATATATATATATATATATATATATATATATTTATTTATTTATTTATTTTTCTTAAACTTTCTCGATCCGATTGACCCGATAGGTTAGCTCGAAACCTGAGAGTTTAGGGTTAGGGTTGAATATTTCAAACCCGAAAAAAATGTCAACCCGAATAGCCCGATAACCCGAGTGGGTTGGCCCGAACCCGAGCGGACTGGTCCGATTGACCTCCCTAGTTCCCACATCACACTTGTTGGGACTCCAAGGTGGGCCCGCGTCGACAAGGAGCCGAAGGAGGGGCTGAGGAAGGGTGGTGGAGGTGGCAAGCTGGTTTTGCAGTTCCAAATGGAGCTGCAGGGGTTGAGAGCTGTGGATAGGGAGGCGCCGCCTAGGATACTGCATTTCAACCCGAGGTTAAAGGGGGATTGGAGTGGGCACCCCGTGATTGAGCTGAATACCTGTTATAGGATGCAGTGGGGGACTTCTCAGTGCTGTCAAGGGTGGAAGTCGAGGGCTGATGAGGAAACTGGTGAGACGCGTCTTATGTGGAGTCTATGGCTTTTAGTATTTGTTGATGGCTGTTGATTATATGGATATGTGTTTTTTGTATTCGAATAATAGAGGTGAAGTAAATGATAGTTACTATCACATTCTAGAGTCGTGTTACACGTTCAGTAAGGTAGCTCCTGCCAGTTGCTTAAGTAAATCTCAGAACCATCCTGCTCTAAGTGTATAGTAAAATATAATGCAACACTTCCGCTCTAAAAAGTTTATTATTTCCTGGATCTTCATATTGTGGTTTTACCCTGCTAATTATGTGTTTATCTTGACTTCTTCGATTTAATGAAGCTGATGGACAGGTGAAATGCGAGAAATGGATTCGCGTTGATAGTGGGTCTGAGGAATCAAAGGCCAGATGGTGGTTAAAAAGGCTGATTGGGAGGACAAAGAAGGTCACCGTTGATTGGCCTTTTCCTTTTGCAGAGAACAAGTTGTTTGTACTTACACTAATTACTGGTTTGGAAGGGTATCACATCAATGTAGATGGGAGACATATTTTATCCTTCCATATCGTCTTGTGAGTAGTCTTGTCTAGTAACTCTTTATGTGGAGAAGTTGTGATGTATGCTGACATCTCAGAGACTGTATGATGTCAACAGGGTTTCACTCTCGAGGATGCTATGGCGCTGTTTCTCAATGGGGATATTGACATTCATTCCATCGTTGCTGCTGCTCTGCCTACTTCACACCCAAGTGCTGCCCCCAGGGAGAGTCTAGATAAGTCCGTTAAGTGGAAAGCCCCGAGTCTGCCCACTGAACCTGTAGATCTCTTTATCAGCATCCTTTCTGCTGGCAATCATTTTGCTGAGCGGATGGCTGTCAGAAAATCTTGGATGCAGTACGAACTAGTCAAGTCTGCAAATGTTGTCGCTTGCTTTTTGTGGCAGTGGTAAGTCTCCATAACAGATGGAAATGTCAGTTAAAGTCTATCCTATATGGAAGCCTTTACTTTTACTGATTAATGGTCTTTTTGTTTCTTGAATTCGCATCTTGGGAGCATGGCAGAAAGGAAGTGAATGTGGAGCTCATGAAGGAAGCAGATTATTTTGGTGATATAATCATGGTGCCTCACATGGACAACTATGATCTCGTTGTACTGAAGACTATTGCAATTTGCGACTATGGAGTGAGTCTGTGCTATTCGTTGTTTCAGATTCTTTGCCATTGGCCCATTATCCCATGATCTTCCTGTTGAAAATCGCGTGCATATATATATAATATTATATATGTGGTCAAGTTTCCAGGAAGCTACTTTGACCAAGATTTTGAGTGACGTAACGTTTAATTTTGTGAAATTAAGCGGCATAGGATCGATCTACGCCCGAGTAGATGATCGTGGTGTATTCACATTCTCAAATCCGATTTCCGGTGAGTGAGAAATAATGGATCAAAGTTGGTCACTTAAACATGGAGTTATGTGATTAATGGGATAAGCATGGATTAATTAATCCTTATCCCACATTGATTAATGTACCTTCATTAATTGTCTATATAAGTGGGTCATTGAACACTTAGTATAATTATGTGCTTGTGATGGGTTGGAAAGCCCACGCGTACACACCTTGCCCGCCGCCGCCGCCGCCCGCCCGGTGCCGTCGCCGCGCCAGCGCCAGCGCCAGCGCCCGCCAGCCCCGTGCCAGGTTCGCCCGCCCGCCCGGCTCGCTCGGTTCGGTTCCGGTTCGGTTCCGTGGATCGTGGATCTTGGATCTTGGATCTTGGATCTTGGATCTTGGATCTTGGATCTTGATCTTTGAGAACATTCTTTGGGCTGTTCGTGGGCTTGCTTGGTGGGCTGGTTCCGTGGGCCATTGTCGCATATTTTGGATCAACGCTTGATCGAGCCCAAAGATGAAGTTGGTCCGGGGCCCAATTGTGTAGCCCAATCCGTTGGGCTGGCGTGCGATGGAGTTGGTCCGGGCTCAACTCGTGTGGCCCAATCCGTTGGGCTCTTTGTACTTCAAGAGACGTCCGGATACGTCCAATGAACCCGACGCACGCGTTGTCCGATTCGTCGTGAACCGCTCGGTAACGCCCCGACATGATGGCTCTGCGGAAGCGTGCCCACGTTGTCTCCGTAAACCGCCACAGACTCGATAGGGGACATAATCTCCGTAACACCCGACATCAATGCGGTGTTGACTCCAAAGATGCTTTCCCGTGAGGGGACGACGCCTATAAATAGGACATGTCTCCCAAAGATAAGCCTACCATCGCTAATCGCATTCCAAGATTCCAAAGCACTCACTGCATCATAGCTAGTGTCCAAGCTTTGTCCTCGCCTCATTCCGTTCACGGAGCTCGTTGGTCCGCGGTGCCGCCACCAGCGAGACGCCGCTTTATCTTTGGAGACGATACGCGGTAACCGAGAGCACTACCGGGCGATCTCGTCTTCTGGAAAGAGGCCTCCTCGACTCGGCATTAGAATACTGTTAATCAGATTTTATTACATTTTCTAGTTTCAAATTCATTGTTAGTTTTGATCTTTCTACCTTTACATTTCACGTTGAATCCGCCCGCAAGTTCTGCATCTTGTTTTGTACACCTTTTTCCAACAATCGCAAGACGAGATATTACTTGCCACGAAGGAGTTCGGACTCTTAATAAACTTAAAACGTTGAAACTAATACATTTGCTTGGAGATGTCGACCGTACACACTTACCGACCGCCTCACTTGCCTTTGCCGTCGCCGCCGCCTTCTTCTTCCGCCGCCTCTCTTCTTGCCACCATTCGCACAATGGCTTCGGTCATGTTTGGTTCGATGCCGGGGTCAACCATGGGACCTTTTGGGTCGATTGTTGGTTCCACTTTTAGTGGTTCAACAATTGGTTCCACTTTAGTGGTTCCTTTGTTCGACGATCGCACTTTTCAGCTGGTCGACCGTTGGATCCATGGGATCTAACACCGTGGATCCGGTCACGGATCGATCTCGGCCCGCTCATACCGCAGGATGATGCCGCCGCCGAGAAGCCGCCAAGTTTGGAGGATCCGACTTGAGATGGCGAGAAAGATGCCGTTTCACCACGACGTTGGGCCGCCAACTTCTTGGTAGAAGATGAGCCCGCCGTTCGGGTCAAGGTGACGACTTTCACGTCCGAGCAAAGATATGACAATCATGACCGCGACTACCTTTGTAAAAATTTTATACTGGTAGTTTAGAAGATAGCTTGTATAGTGTTTATCTTTGTTGTAACGACATCCAAAAGTATGTGGGATGCGTTAGAAAAGAAGTACCGTAGTGATAATGCAGTAATAAAGAAGTTCATTGTAGCCAAATATTTGGACTACAAGATGGTCGATTCCGACCGATCATGGACCAAGTCAAGAGTTTCAACTCATTGTGCACGAGGTTCGGCGAAGCGGCACACTGCTTTGGACGGCTTTGTCGTCGCTACGATGATTGAGAAGTTACCCCTGGTGGAGAGACTTCAGGTCTACCTTAAGCCTGGCGAAAGGATATGACACTGAAGACTTGATCGTCGATCGCGATCGAGTCCGACGTGAAAAGCTAGAACTAAAGGGAAAGGCGATCGATGCTAGAGCCAACTGTTGGAGAGCGGTCCCTCCAACAAACGTGTTCGTCCCAATGTCAAAGATAAAGGCAAAGGAAGGTGGTTTCCGTAAGTTCGACGGATCGTTACAATTGTGGCAAGCATGGCCACACGAGTGGGCTGCCGTCGGCTAAGAAGAAGAAGGCGCAAGTTACCAGCGTTGTCGGAAGGACTTCGACAAATGGGACAAGGATGACTTGGCTGCTGTGGTGACCGAAGTCAACCACGCCGAGAATCAAGGTGGATGGTTCATCGACATCGGCGCAATCTAGCACGTATGCGCCGAAAAGATCGTTTCTCCACCTACAAGCCTGTTGAGGGAGGAAGCTCAACATGGGGAACCAAGCTCATCCGAGGTTGTCGGAGTTGGTGATGTGGTGCTCAAGATGTCGTCCGCATTGAGATCACCTTGAAGGATGTCTTGCATGTCCCGGACATTCGCAAGAATTTAGTGTCGGCCTCATTCTAGTTAATAAGGGTTTTAGACTAGTTTTGAGTCGGACGAGTTTGTCTCGACTAAGTTTGGAAAGTTCCTTGGTAGGGGTTATCTCAACGGGTCTTTTCAAATTGAATGTAATGGCCGCTACTGTACCCAAGATTGCTATGAATAAAATGCATCTACTTCCTCTTACTGACCGAGTGCTCGATTTATGGCATTGTAGATTAGACATGTTAATCTAAATGCAATAAAAGATTAGTAAATTTAGATTTACTAAAGTTAAATGAAGTTAATACACAAACGAAATGTGAGGTTTGTGTGGAAGCCAAAATGGCTAAGTTACCGTTTCATTCGGTAGAACAGAGCACTAAGCCTCTAGAACTTATTCACACTGATGTGTGTGATTTAAAGTTTGTACAAACTAGAGGTGGTAAAAAGTACTTCATCACGTTTATTGATGACTGTACAAGATATTGTTATCTTTACCTTCTAAGAAGTAAAGACGAGGCTATTGAAGCTTTTAAAACTTCAAGAACGGCCGAGAATCAATTGTCGTCGAATTAAGACTATTCAAGTGATAGAGGGAGAATATGTAGTTCCGCTTGAGGCATTATGCAACGAAAGTGGTATAATACATCAAACGACAGCCCTTATTCACCTCGGTCTAATGGCGTTCTTGAACGTAAAATCGAACACTTAAGGAGATGATGAATGCTTTGTTGATTAGTTGAGGTTACCCCGAACTTGTGGGGGAAGTCGCTTTTGACGACCAACTACATACCGAACAAGATTCCACTCAAAGGTAAGGATGTCACTCCTACGAGTTGTGGAAAGGAAGAAAGCCATCGTCAAATATCTCAAAGTGTGGGGTGTTTGGCGAAGGTTGAGTGCCTCTTCCCAAACAAGTTACAATTGGACCTAAAGCGATCGATTGTATCTTTATTGGGTATGCATCAACAGTGGCTTATCGTTTCGATCCACGTGTCGAGGTACCAGATATGATTTGTGGGGACGACGATTGAATCAAGGAATGCTATATTCTTTGAAAGTGTTTATCCTCAGAAAGACAAGGATAAAATGAAGCCGCCTCTAGCAATAGAGCGATGGTGAAGCTTCGAGTTCTAAACCTTTGGAGAAGAACCGATATCGCATAAGCGATCGAGGTCCGATCCGCAGGGGTCGGAACCGGCGTGGCGAGAGAGTCGAACGCCAAAGAATTTTGGTCCCGACTATATTGCGTTCATGTTGACGAAGAACCAACTTGATCAAAGTAGCCTATGCTCGGTCGGACGGGATGCTCTCGGCGAGAGGTCGCTCAAAGCGAAATTGATTCCATTCGCAAAACCACACTTGGGTGTTGGTTGATTTGCGAAGGTTGTAAGCCCTTAGGATGCAAATGGATCCTTAAAAGAAAGTACAAGCGAGATGGATCAATTGAAAAGTATAAGGCCCGTTTGGTTGTCAAAGGGTTTAAACAAAGAGGGATACGATTTCTTGATACCTATTCACCGTGACGAGGATTACGTCTATTAGGGTGCTTACGCAATTCTTTGCTTTGCACAATCTTGAGATTCATCAAATGGACGTTAAGACCGCATTTTGAATGGTGACCTCGAGGATGAGGTATATATAGAGCAACCCGAAGGGTTTGTAGTACCCGTCGAGAGGGTAAGGTATGCAAACTCGTGAAGTCTCTATATGGTTTGAAACAAGCGCCGCAGAATGGCACTGAAATTTGACAATGTAATGTTGGCAAATGGTTTCAAAATCAACGAGTGTGACAAATGTGTCACGTTAAGAACACCGATAATGGTTATGTTATAGTGTGTCCGTATGTAGATGACATGTTGATCATGGGTAGCAATACTCAAGTCATTAATGACACAAAGCGCATGTTAAATAGAAATTTTGACATGAAGGACATGGGTTTAGTGATGTGATTCTTGGAATCAAGATTCTAAGAAGATCGACGGAATTGTCTTGACACAATCTCACTCGTTGAGAAAGTGCTTAAGAAATTCAACGCGTTTGATAGTTTGCTGCTAAGACCCCATTAGAGCTCAATGTTCACTTGAGTAAGAACAGGTAACTTTGTTGGGCGAAGACTATGCTAAGGTCATCGGTGTTTGATGTATCTTACAAATTGCACCCGACCCGACATAGCTTGCGTGTGAACAAATTGAGTCGTTACGAGCAATCCAAGCAAGGAGCATTGGAAGGCTTTAGTGAGAGTTTTGAGGTACTCAAGTATACTCAAAATCATGGGTCGCATTTCACGAGATATCCCCGTGCTTGAAGGGCTTGTGATGCCAATTGGATATCGACACGAAGATTCACTTTCTACAAGTGGAGTGCGTGTTCACGATTGGGAGGTCTTGTTTCTTGGAGATCCACGAAGCAGGCGTGTATAGCCCGATCCACCATGAAATCGTAATTCATAGCTTTGGATAAAGGCGGTGAGGAAGCCGAGTGGCTCTGTAATTTTTGGAAGATATTCCATGTTGGTCTAAACCCGTGCCACCGGTGATGATTCACCGTGATAGCCAACGCCTATTGGAAGGGCGAAAAGTGGTTTGTATAATGGTAAGTCTCGACATATCGTCGGCGACATAATACCGTGAGGCATTTGATCTCAGTGGGGTTATATCAATTGACTATGTCAAGTCAATAGATAATCTGCGATCCGTTAACCAAAGGGTTGAACCGGATCAAATGATCAAGTTGCTAGAGGAATGGGACTAAAATCCACATCTTAAGAATAATCATAGTGGTAACCCAACCATGATGACCTGAGATCCCAAGAACTTGGTTGATGGGAGAACTAAGCTATATGAGTTCGTGTATAAACACTCGAGTTAGTATGTTCCTAGAAAGCAAACGAGTGTTGAAAAACTTGCCTAGTGGTGAGGTTGGTCGTTGACTCTTAATGATTCCTAAGATACCTCGGGAGGTTGAGTATGACAAGATACTCGGTAAAGAATCACCTATGTAAGTGCGAGTGGGGCCGCTTGAAACAAAACACTTATGAATCCAAAGTGGATGTCCATGGCCAAAATGGAATCAAACGTGAGAACGGATGAGGTTGAGGTGTTAAAGTGTTAATACCATTGTTTCATTACCTTATCTGTGGGGAATAGTTCAGGCATCGTGTCCACTAATCCGCCTGTGTACTCGATGGTACTAACTATGGAAGGTTCAAGGCCATAAACCACCGTCCAAATATTTTAACATCTCTTGAGGATCGAGCGTGTCTCGATCATGCATATGGCTATTTCCACTCATGTGGGGATTGTTGAAAATCGCGTGCATATATATATATATTATATATGTGGTCAAGTTTCGAGAAGCTACTTTGACCAAGATTTTGAGTGACGAACGTTTAATTTTGTGAAATTAAGCGGCATAGGATCGATCTACGTTCCGAGTAGATGATCGTGGTGTATTCACATTCTCAAATCCGATTTCCGGTGGAGAAATAATGGATCAAAGTTGGTCACTTAAACATGGAGTTATGTGATTAATGGGATAAGCATGGATTAATTAATCCTTATCCCACATTGATTAATGTACCTTCATTAATTGTCATATAAGTGGGTCATTGAACACTTAGTATAATTATGTGCACAAGTGATGGGTTTGGAAAGCCCACGCACATGTACTGCTGCCGCCGCCGCCGCCGCCGCCGCCCGGTGCCGCGGTGCGGCGCCCGCCGCCCGCCGCCCGCCGCGCCCGCGCCAGCGCCGCCGCCGGCGCCCGCCCGGCCCGGCTCCGGCTCGGCTCCGGCTCGGCCCGGCTCCGGTTCGGTTCGGCCCGCGATTCGGGTCCGTGGTCCGGATCGTGGATCGTGGATCTTGGATCTTGGATCTTGGATCTTGGCAATTGGTCTTTGGGTGGTCTTTGGGCATTCTTTGGGCCTGCTCAGGTGGGCTTGCTTGTGGGCTGGTTAAGTGGCCCATTGTCCTTATATTTGGATCAACGTTTGATCGAGCCCAGATGAAGTTGGTCCGGTGCCCAATTCGTGTAGCCCAATCCGTTGGGCTCGTGTGCGATGGAGTTGGTCCGGGGCCCAACTCGTGTGGCCCAACCGTTGGGCTGCTGTGCACTTGAAGAGACGCCCGATACGCCCAATGAACCCGACGCACGCGTTGTCCAGATTCGCCGTAACCGCTTTAACGCCCGACATGATGGCTCATGCGAAACGTGCCCACGTTGTCTCCGAAACCGCCACAGACTCAATAGGGACATAACTCCGTAACACCCGACATCAATGCGGTGTTGACTCGAGATGCTTTCCCAGGGGGACGACGCCTATAAATAGGACATGTCTCACGGCATAAGCCTACCATCGCCAATCGCATTCCAAATTCCAAAGCACTCCTGCATACATAGCTAGTGTCCAAGCTTTGTCCTCGCCTCATTCCGGTTCGCGGAGCTCGTTGGTCCGCGGTCGCCACCACCGAGACGCTGCTTTTATCTTTGGAGACGATCGCGAACCGAGAGCACTACCGGGCGTATCTCGTCTTCGGAAAGAGGCCTCCTCGACTCGGCATTAGAATACGGTTAACGTATTTTATTCTGCTTTCTAGTTTCAAATTCATTGTTAGTTTTGATCTTTCTACCTTCTGCTTCACGTTGTGTACGCCCGCAAGTTCTGTCTTGCTTTTGTACACCTTTTTCCAACACTTCCTATATTGTTCATGTGCCTGGTTGTTAGGTTCACTCGGTGGCAGCTAAGTATATTATGAAACGTGATGATGATACATTCGTAAGGGTAGATGCTGTTATGAGGGAAGTAATCAAACAAAGTGGTAGAAGCTTCTACATTGGAAATATCAACTACTATCACAACCCTCTACGGCATCGTAAATTGGCCATCACTTATGAGGTACGAATATTTAGTGCATTTCCCCTATAGCTATATAATATGGATATTGTTTCTAGTCTGTAAGTAATTCCATGGACCAACTTCGTCACCATATTTTTATATTTTAATTTTTGGCTTCTTTGTTTGAGTCAAAAGCACATGCAATTTCTTTGGTAGTAGATGCTTTGGTTTAGGGCCAAATTTGAATTCATCTTTGCTTCTATATGGTTTAGTCTATATTTTCACGATTTAAAGTAATGCTTGATAATCAACTGAACCCTACACAGGAATGGCCAGAGGGAGTGTATCCACCCTATGCAAAATGGCCCTGTCTATATTATGTCATCCGACATAGCAGAGTATGTTGCATCCAAGTTTAAGGAACATAAATTAAAGGTAAGTAAGCTTCCGGCTTCCTCTAACAATCCTCTGTATGTGTATGTTTGGGGTTTGGAATGGTTTGAACGGCAAATAATGGCTGTGCTTGTAGATTGGAGTGTATGTCGCACACCAGTTCTTCTGGTTTCAGTTATACACTTGTACTACTTTGCTGTTGGTAATTCTTGATGTGCTGACTAAATCGAGATTTTCTTTCATCCTACTCAGTTATTCAAGATGGAAGATGTTAGCATGGGGATGTGGGTTGAAAATTTCAACAGCTCGAGGCCTGTTGAGTATGTCCACAGCTTGAAGTTCTGCCAATTTGGATATGTTGAAGGTTATTACACTTCACATTACCAATCTCCTAGACAGATGACCTGCTTATGGGAAAGGTTGCAACTTCACGGGATACCACGATGCTGCAACATCAAATGACCCGTTATGATGAAGATGGACTGTTCGCGACATCGTAACCTGTACATAACCCGAGTACGAGCCTTGGGGTCGTTTCTGCTATTTTTTTAGTTCATTCATTTCCTGATCCACCTTGTTTCAGGGGCCCATTTTTGTAATTGTTGTCTCATATTAGGACTATGTGAAACTAATCCCAACTACTCTTGTAGTTGATATTAGTCGTTGTAACATCAATATAAGAATTTTGATGGACTCACTCTGCCTCGTTCCCCTTATACACACGTTCTATTTTTCCATTTTCCTTAGCAAAGCTGACCAGATTAAGATAGATTAGATAGCTGCTGCAGATGTTGGCGAATTTGATATGCCTAAATGGTATCCTCTTGAGAAATCAAACGTTTGATTTCTGTGAGATATTATTCTTGGTGCTGGCTGTATACCTTGTCGTGATGTTCTTTGCCAGTAATTTACAGGATAAGTTAAGAGATTGTTTTGCTAATTATGCTGCTTCTGTCTCTGAATGTTGCGTTGATTGTGCTTATCTGCTGCTCAAGCTGTCCTGTTCTTTAACAGCTCTAACTATTCTTGCACTTCATGGTGATATGTTTGTTTTCCTGCATCTGGTTGTATTTGTGTTTAACCTGATGAATTGAAGCTTTTCTTTTTCTTCTCCTTTGAAGAAGCAGGTGGAGCTTTTTCTGGAGTGCTCAGGGACTGATCACCTAGTGGGGATGCAAATGATACCAGAGCAAATGGTGGACAGTAACTTTGATGGAATTTGGGATAAAGAAAGAACATTTGAGAAGAAAGTGGTTTCCCTTTGAGTGGTGGCGCTTTAAAGAAGGAATATATTCCGTAAGGTATTATTGTTGCATCTTATTTTTTTAATTCCTTGAGGCTTGAAACTCTACTTTTTGCTAGCTGTGCTACATATTTTGCTATTGTCTTGACCCACAGTTTCGGTTGGATGGTTATGAGATAAAGTCGAATTCAACTTTAAAGTCTCATCCTTTGGGAACTGATAGAATGATCGGAACTTTTGTGAGTTTCATGCGAAGATGACTGACTTCTTTTCGGGATTCAGTTTTGTTTCATTTTATGTGGTTTGCTGTATGAGATTATTGAAGATAACAGCAATTCTGCCCATTTTCCTCTGATTAATGATTATCTTGCAACGAGCGAATGAGTAACGTTGTTCTTGACTGAATACAGTAAAATATTTGCAGCTAATAGAGATACATGGTAAAGGAATTCAACATCTGCCGTACATGATCTTTATACATTAGGAACATCAATTTACCTCAAACTGGCAAGAGCATGATTTTCGGAGTTATTCAAGACGACGGGTGAAAGTCTAGATGAAGGTAAGCATGACGAACCATGTGAAGGCGAGGAGCAACAGAGCCTCTGCAAGTCACAAATATCATGTCAGTTTCAAGGAAGAAGCTACATCTCAAGGTAAAACTTCTTCTTACCAGCTATCCAAGGAAGAAATCTCGAGCCATGGCTCCACGATCCTCCATAGAAACAATCTGTTGTTGTGTTCAAGCCATCGGGGCAGTTGCAAGCGAACACCTTGTCGGGGCTCTTGTATCCGCAGACTCCGCCACTCTTCTCACAGGCTGCGCACAACGTCGGGTAATCGTTGTCGTAGTTGAACTTGTACTTGATCGCGATCCCGTATTTCCACCCCCCGGGGTTGGATTCTTGGCCTTTTAATCCGTACAGCGCTGAGTAAGATGCGCAGTGCAGCTTCTGCAGGTCCATCTCGAAGGAAGGTCCGAGGTCCACGGGCGTGTAGATGCAGCACGTCGTGATCGGCAGGCTGAGCCTGCTGATGGCCTCGCAGGAGTAGAGCTGGCTGCAGACGGGGCCGCCCTCGGAGTCGCACATGGGGATAGTGGAGTTGCTTCCACTGCCGCTGTAGATCGGCGAGGAGGGCGTGGAGCAGTCGAGCAGCGCAAAGACCGTGTTGTCGTGGAAGGTGAATGGGGCGTCCCAGTCGAGGCCGAAGCCTTTGCTGGGCTGCATGCAGGAGCAGGTCGACATAGTGGGGTCGGAAATGTACATGACTTGGTTGCTGTAGTCGATGGTGGTGACCTTGTAGCAGCCGGTGTGGGTGGTGAACGTTAGTTGCCCCGCTGCAGGTGACGTAGGGCTCGAAGCGGGGATCGCCGCAACCGACGCCGGTGCCGAAAGGGTACTTGATTGGGAGGTCACCACATGTTTTTTGACAGGTTTGGGATGAGACTAAGTAGGGAAGAATGATGATGAGGAATGAAGAAATATGAATGACGAATGAGTTATTGGCCTTCATTGTGACTGCAATGGAGACTATAGAGTAGGAGAGTGAGGGAAAATAAGTGCAAGACTAGGCCAGTTGTTGGCTCGGTATATATAGATGTTTTATGGGTCAAAATATATACCATGAGTTAAGTTTGAATTCTAATATAATTAAATCACAACAAATTTATAAATATACTGTTGCTTACGGGTATGGATCCGTAAAATGGTCTTATAGAAATTTCTGTGCATATGACGTGTCGTAAAGACATTTAAAGAAAGAACCTTTAAAAAAAAGGTAGCATGTATTATATTACATGGAAATAAAATGGTAATATTTGTACATGACTGGCTAATTAAATTAAATAAGTTGAGATCCCAAGTAGCTATGCCGATTCAGGAAGAAGGTCTGAACTTTTGAGTCATGGCTGCAATTCTATTAAATAGATATGTAATTACTTTAACTTTTTTTAGTGGATATATTTAATATAATTTAATAAGGGGGCCCAACTTATATACCCAACTATCAAAAATTAAGTTCACCCCATCTCCAAACTAAAATTAACTACACCCTATACCCAAACCTATTAAAAACTATATTCTTGTTCGAAAACAACAAAATTTGCGAACAACACGCTTAAAATTTGCGAAAATTTTGCAGACGCCTTATCTACTTTTTTTCGTGCGAAATGGAATCGATTCTTCTTTTTTCTCGTGAAATGGAATCGTGCTAATATTAACTAAGCCAACTCCACCCAACCCACATTCACGCATTCAATTCCAAATTCTTCTTCAAAAATTTGAAAAACTCACCTTCTTCAAAAAATTTGAATTTCTAAGCCAACTCCACCCACATTCACGCATTCAATTCCAAATTCTTCTTCAAAAATTTGAAAAACTCACCTTCTTCAAAAAATTTGAATTTCGTTCTTCGCAATTTTAAAAAAACTCACCCACATTCACGCAATTTTCTTCAATTTTCATTCCCATTCGTCAATTTCGATTTGTATTTCCATTACCATTCCCATTACCATTCCCATTCCCGTCGAAAGATAAGAAGAGACGTCGAAAGATAAGAAGAGACGTGAAGAACAAGAGGTAATGCCAAAATAATTTCGCAAAAATTGAAGTTTCCGGTGGGATGTTTCCGGTCGACCCGGAGAGTTTTATTTGACTTTTTTAATAATTATGTATTAACTCAATTTTCTAATAATTAGGGTTTTGCGAAAGGAATATTTGGTTGCTTATTCGAATCGAGCGAGAATATTTGGTATGTTTTATGTTTTCAGATTATTTGCTATAAATATAGTTATGCGATTTTTGCGATTTTGTTTTGATATGTTAAGATGATTTTGATGATTTGTAAGATTATAATAATGTTTAGGAAATATAGGAAATATTTTGTTGGTTATTGTTGGTTTTACAATTTCCGATAGGAAATATTTTAGATTTATAAGTGGAATGTAAAAATTTGAAATGATAAATGTTGGTTTTATCGCAAAAATTGAATTAATTTGTTGTCAATTGAACTTTCCGATCGGTGAAGGAGAAGCCATCACCGATCGGAAAGTTCAATTGGTCGATCGGAGACAACAAATTAATTCAAGAATTGAATTAATTTGTTGTCTATTAATTGAATTATTTAATTTTCTAATTATTAGTTATTAATTGAAATTATTAATTGAATTTTGTATAATTAGTTATTAATAATTAGTTATTAATTGAATTATTTAATTTTCTAATTATTAGTTAGTAATTGAAATAATTATTAGTTATTAATTGAAATTATTAATTGAATTTTGTAATGATGCAGGTATTATTTTCGAAGGCAATATGTCGCATTTACCGGTATGTTTTCGTGTGAACCCTTAGTTATGTTTACCTTAAATATATTTTGTAATTGAGATTGGATAAATGTTGGTAGATGTGATTGAATAATATGATTGTATATGATTGAATATGAGTAGTTGAATTATGTTATTGAGATTGGATAAATGTTGGTAAATGTTATTGAATAATATGATTGTATATAATTGAATATGAATCGTTGAATTATGTTATTGAGTATGTTAATATTGTTTATAGGCTTGTATGTTTTCGAGATATCCGTTTTGGAATATGATTGAATAAATAAGCGTTTATGGTATATGATTGAATAATATTTCATTTATGGTTTAGAATGGTTAAATTGTATTATTAAGTTATGGCGATTTTGATAGGTGATTTGTAGTTCTAATTATTTTTATATTTGTATGATAGGATGTTTATTGATGTGAATTATATACAAATGAAATAATTATTGTAGTAGTTTGTTGGTTTGTTGTACGTTGTGTAATATGTGACATTGATATAATTGTAGGTCGATCCTGTTTTCTTGAGGCATACCACGATAAATGTGGTGGCGGATGTAAAGACTTATTATAGGACCGATTATTTTAAATATATTAAGAATGTCTTGCTAGATAAGGCGGCAAGAGTTGGTAGATATGTTTAGGGGGTTGCTTTGGTCATCGATTGATTGGACTCCGGCCTAAGTCTAGTTTTTCTTTGCACCATTTAGTCTCCCGTCGGATAGAGCCTACGATCCGGAGATGTATTTTTCATCAATGGAAGATATATATGTTTTCGATTAAAGATTATGCTCTAGTCACCGGCCCGCAATTTGGGTCATCATCATTTGATCCCACACTAGACTACGACTTGAGCGACGTTGAGGTCTATAGTCTTTTTATGGGGCACACGATTACATTACGTAATCTAGTAGATAGATTTTGTAGTAATGGTTTTAGTGATGATGTAGATCTTCGTCACTATTTACGTGTGGCCCATGTTATTACCCTCATGGGTTCGTATTTGGATACGATACGGGAAGATAATAGTGATTGGGTTTGGGCATTGGTTGACGATCCGGGGCGTTTTGCCGATTTCCGTGGGGCCTACATTACGGATCTTGAGATATTATACGACGCAGTGTCAACCTAATGCTCAATACCACTTTTACGGACCGATCTGGGCACTATATGCTTGGTCACCGAGATCATACCAGGCTTGGGAAGTATAGGCTGGACGACATCAATCCCACAACAGATCCGAGAGTGTTGAGGTGGAAGTTCAAGAGTAGGATTTCACCGGCTGACTTCTACCACTTTTGAGCAAGAGGTATTGAATTTTATTATAATTTTAAATCATGTATGAGGTATTGTATTTATTAGAATATTAAATAACATCTTTCAATTTATTGTAGGTCGGTTATCATCTCACATCCATCGAGCCGGACTCATTCGAGGTTAGCACCGCCATTGGGTGTCTGCTCACACCCTCTCCACTCGGTGTGACTTTTGTTATACCGTCAAATCCTTTGAGGAGGGACGACGCCCTTCGTCGTGGTGGTGTCTCATCCACCTCCGGTGGATGAGCCTCGACGAGACGTCGAGTTCCGAGGAGGGCTCCACGCTTGTTGAGGATCACGATCTTCGTGGTCTCCATCGAGCAGCCTCGAGCCTTCACCGATACCCGGCCGGAGGACATCGTCGGTTGGGTTCGTTGAGGTTCCGATTGTTGATGAGCCGCAGCGCCATCCGTTGAGAGGCGGGATACGGGAAGGCAGACTGTGAGGCAGCTTCATCGAGCGGTGGTGGTCGATCCGTATGCCTTAGTTCCGCCGATCGTCGTTGGATTCGAGAATCTATCCGGAATCTGTCCGGAGGGAGGACGAGCGATGCGACGCATGGAGAGGTCTATCAAGACAAATTTATTCCAAAGATAAAGAAGTGGTTTGAAAACCTCTTAGAGAAGAGTCGATGTGGTTGCACACATAGGATGATCGGCTCCACATGCACCTCATGTCCCACTTCATCCGACGACGACGACGACGAGAGGTGAAGATCGAGAGACCACATCACCGCCGGTCCGATGTCCCTCGAGGCGGTGGACATATTGAGCCTACCGAGGCAAAGACCGCATCGCCTCAGTGATACCCTCCCCGCTACTCACTGATCCATGGTACCGATCCCGAACTACATCTCATCATTCCATGATGGACCGGACCTATTTAGTGATCCGACGCCTCGGACGTCGTGAGGCGGACTTTCGAGCCCGTCTGCAGTGCAGCTGGAGAATGTAACTATTAAGTCTCATATTTGGCGGTTTATAATATTTCATTATATTTGTTATGTTTTCATTTTCTAAATTAAATGTTTGTAGTTCGGGATCCGGAGAGGTGAGCAGCACGAGACCTTCTACAGAATGAGGTCACCATACGTGAATAGCCCGATGCCACGTCCATTATCCGATGATACATTGGTAAATTACCAGCGTTTCTTGAACACAAATAAGGCAATGGTGGTTGTTCGGGGTACTGATCGACAAGTCCAGGTTGTATTTTTCGTGAATATCGAAAATCCAGAGAGGCGTTTTGATGTTCGGCTACGTTTTTATACAATATGCTTCGCTTTTTTAAGTACATCTACTTATATTGATTTGTATCCTAAAATAATTTTGCGGTCGTCGATCTATTCATGGTGTATTTGAGGATGAGACTCGATGCGGGATCGACTTATTGGATGGGGTGGATTATCAAAACACAATCATCCTCGATACTAGTTTTTTCGTAAGTCTTTAATACAATCAATATATAGTATATATGTGTAGTATCTCTAATTAATTAATTTTCAATGTTGAATAGATGTTTTGCAAAATTCATGGTCCGAGGTACACGCAATCCTTGCGTCCTACATTCAAGACCAGCGTGAGGCACCATTGATCATGACCCCGAGAGCATTGCTTTACATGGCGTACCACCAACGCATCGGATAGCAGCTTGTCCTCGGCATGGCGGGTTATACATCATGGTTACGTGCCACGCAGTAACCTTATTTAATACAATAAATATTAATTTATCTAAATGGTTACGTGTCCTTGTTTATTTTATCTAAATATTAACTTTTATAGATCATTATCCTTGCGCCATCGGCGTTTACGTGATAATGCGCGTGGATATGCACTCGGTCATTGCGTCTTTGTTTGACTCGCGTATTGGAGGATGGACCGTGGATCAGTGGATGCGAGGATGATGGACTTCGTGTGCTGACTAGATTATTGCGGCGTTTCTTCTCTTCACTAGATGGTTCGAGGCTAACTCCCACCGATACCACCATGGAATAATGATGCGGTTATTACACGAGCCTCTTCGAGGTATTTGACCGAAGACGATTTCGATGATGGTCCATTTGCGTGCATGATCGTGGAACGCCTTATTTCGGTTCACCGAGCATCGAATGGGGTATGTCTAATGTTGTAGCATATAGACATAAAGTAGGTGGAAATATATATGAGATATGTGATCCATATAAGAAGCTAGGGAGGAAGAGGAAGAGGAAGAGGAAGAGGTAGAAATTAGCATGTACTAGTATATTGGTATGTATTTGTATATTGGTATGTATTGGTATATCGGATGCAAATGGATGTTCATATTATTTATCGAATATTTGATTTTTATCGTGTTAGTGATATTTTGTTTGTATTAGAGGTGTGACCTCTATGTATATGTTGTGGAGGTCGTGACCTCTTTGATATTGCTTGTTGTTGGCTATTGCTTGTTGTTGGCTATTTGTTTGAGCGCAGTTGGCTTATCCATATTTTAGAGGTTATCTCGCCGCTTTTTACATGTATATTAACCGAATGTTGTATATTACATGTATAGTTTGTAAGTTTAATAGTTTTGTCGAATTTGCAATTAACCGAATAGGGGGATTGAATTGGATTCAATTAACCGAATTTGCAATTAACCGAATTTGTTGGATTAGGGGGATTGCACGGGCGTGTACGATCGTGCATGGTACACGGTCGTGCACGAGGGTACACGCCCGTGCACGATCGTGCACGTCGTGCACGACCGTGTCTTGTGCGCGATCGTCGCACGCGGCACGATCGCGGTACACGGTCGTGCACGACGCGCGATCGTGCACGGCGTGTACCGCACGCCTGCCTGTACCGCAGCACGGGTACACGCCCGTGCACGATCGTGCGCGCACCGTACCGTGCACGATCGTGCACTCCGTGTACCCCCCCACTCCGTGTACCCCGCGTGCGCACGCCGTACCGCACGCCGTGTACCCACAAGTAGGCATGCAATTTTACGTTTAAAATGAGAAGTTGGTACAAAATTTCTAACACTAGTTAAATATAAGCAACTCTATGAACCACCATCAATAGCGGGGCCTTTAGTTGGTCGTCATCGAAATCTTTCTCTTTCATCACACGTCGCCTTCCTCTTTCATTACTTTGAAATTATTTTCCTTGTGTTTCTTATACAATCCTTAATCGCTTTCATGAGCTTTGAAATGAGGTAAAGTTTCCTTCCGTCCTATTTTTTTTTTTCATTTTCTTTTTGATACTTTTGTTTGTTTGTTTGAATAGAGTGAAAACTTTGATTTTCACGAGTTTTTAGAAGCGATGGAGTGCTAGTATGTGATTTCGGTTGCTTATTTTATCTACATCGACGGATGCATGTTAGTCTTGATTCGCTTCCTTCGCCTGTTTTCGAGATCGCTTTATTCATTTCTCGATAGACTATCTTATCGATAGCTCGTTTGCTTGATAGGTTAAAGTGTATGTTTAACGATTCACTTAACATTGACCGTGCACGATCGTGCACTCCGTGTACCCCGCAGACTCCCGTGTACCCTCGTGCACGCGTGTACCCTCGTGAATCCAACATAATCCAACATAATCCAACAAAAACCAACATAATCCAACTAAAACCAACAACAATCCAACTGAATCCCCCTAATTCAACAAAAACCAACATAATCCAACAAAAACCAACAACAATCCAATCAATCCAACTAAAACCAACAACAATCCAATCAATCCCTAATTCAACAAAACCAACATAATCCAACAAAAACTAACAACAATCCAACTGAATCCCCCTAATTCAACAAAAACCAACAATATTCAACAAAATCCAACATAATCCAACAAAAACTAACAATATTCAACCAAATCCAACATAATTCAACAAAATCCAAAACAACGAAATCTAACAATTTTCCGTCATTGTTAGCATGTTTTTTCTAGTGTCAATTCAATTCAATTTGATTAATTTAAAATAATAATAATGTTAATAATATCTTTACATGAATGTTTTCTTTCATTACAATGTCACTGCCTCGGATAAGTAAGGACACTTCGACGCGTGATGAGATTCATTACCACACAAGCTACATGTCCGTAGTGCACGACTTCTACTACTCGATCCCACTTACTGGATGACGATATCGACCCACTTTCGGCGCCCACTGACGGACTCTATTAGGAGGCATAACCGTAATTCCAAAGAACATCGGAGGCATACCCAAGTAGACCGTGGTGAACAGATTGATCCGATACTGGTATGCTTCGCTAGCTTTGCGAGAATGGTAGTACTCCCACATAGTTAGATATATGGTGACCTTTATGACTAAAAATTTATATAATCAATTATATGTAAGTGAAATCAATTTGATCAAAAAATTAACATAATTAAACTTAAATTGCACCATATAGTCAGAATGACATGAGAACACGTTATCATATCCATGTCCCACTCCAAACACGCACACGATTGCGTATTGAGATTGACTCAATGTTTTGCTTCCGTGCTTGACTTTGAAAGTGGAGTCGATGAGGCACTACATCGTATCTGCGTGATAGTTCCATTGATACCATCATCTTACGCGTTGCTTGAGGTCAATTCACCGCGTACCTTTTTCGCCTTCATGTCTCTCATCGAACCATTTTTCTCGTAATGTGACGGATTGCCTCAATCATTGAGCAAATTGGCAATCGTCAGCCCACAATATTCGAGAATTGAATGATTCGGCAATGTTCGATGTCATAAAACTGTAGCGCCTAACGGGGCACTGTGATCTAGCCCACTTCTGCACTCCAACCTCCACCAACTTGGTATATGCGCCACTACCATCGGCCTTCACGAGAGACTTTAACATAGCCATCGCTTTTCAAAGTGTGCATCTTGAGCGCATAAGCGGCTTTACAAATAACTGCGGATGGTTGCCCAAACGGGTGATTTTTTCAACAGATGGTAGTAGCATAATCCGTGTGTTGCATCGTGGTAAACACACTGACCGCGTTCATTATACTGACATGGGCATCTGAAACAATCAACATCTCTGGATTTGATCCATAAGCAGCTTGTAGTCGAGACAGAAACCAAGTCCATGAGACATCATTCTCGATCGGACCAATTCCATAAGCTAATGGAAAAACTTGCTCGTTGCCGTCCTTTGTCACGCAACGAATAATATCCTTTATTGCGCCCTTCGTGCGTACCGTCGACTACAATCACGGGTCGGAGGCACAATGTGTACGCCAATCTGCATGAACCGAGCGCGACAAAGAGGTGACGGAACCGACCATCTGATCCAATATCCAAGTCACTCATCGAACCGGGATTGCTCATCCGTAACATATGCAGATAACTCGGTAGTAGCTGAAATGATTCTTCATGTCCACCGTATATCATCTCGATCGCCCTATTACGGGCTCGCATTGCTACATCAGATGTAACGTGTACACCGTACTCTCGCCGCAAATCGGCCATAATGGACCTCGGCTTTAGCACTTCACCGTCTTGGCGTATTTTTGTGATATGTATGTCGCAATTACACGGCATTAACCTTCCTTACTCCGATATTCACTAGTTACGTGCAAGTATGTATAGCATCAAACTTGCGGACAAACCAAAATCCACCTCTGCGCGATGCACGTAGTAGAAAAGGACACCGATTATGATATCGACATTTGAATGTAATCCTCGAATTATCGGATCGAGGAATAACAAATTCTACTCGACGTTTCAAATGCCATAGCCCACCGGATATCTTCGATTCACCCTTGTTGTCGAAGATGGAACCTTCGCCACCATCGGCTCGTGAGTGCGGAACCGAGTCCGAGGACGAGCAAAGAGATTAATCAAGCATCATGAGGAATAACGAGGACTAGCCGCTTGCTCATCTCCTCAACTTCTTCGGCTCTCAGCCTCCTACGTGCTCTTGCGTGTTACTCGCATAATCGTAGATAAAGCTTCCCGAATCCACCCTCTCGACGGATCCATGCGTCAAACTCTACAAATGAGCCATAGCTCACCAAAGCGATCGCGATCTTCTTCCTCTTCATCCGACTGCTTTCATCTTCTTCTTCAACGTAGTCGTCGCCATCGCCGTCCTCAACAAGTGTATCACCGTTGTGGTTGCGACATATGTTGGAAACATAATTCTGGATGGATCCATGTGTTGCGGCATATATTGAGATGTATCAGCATCAAACCAATCAGATGATGTAAATTGTTGTGTCAACGACGCATCGAACGATATGTTTTGGGAAGTGTAGTCATATGTTGACGATGATGGTATCTCAAACGAAGGTCTATATAGTTCTTGCTCCGATTGGGATGTGTCGGCATCGTGAGTCACATAGACCTCTGCTTGGGCATCATGAGCCAATCGAAAAGTTGATCATCATTACTCAAAGTAATTTGATAATTCTACCACTCGAGATCTCGATAGATAATGCAGTTGGTAGGTTGTACTCAACGAATTTCCCAACATAATTTCATTAATCATCTCTATGAACTCCCACAAAATTACATTGTCCATTCGAACAAAGGCATTTGACTGATACCCGCCAATGTAACATAAAGAAGGATCCCACTGCCCTCCATATCGAACAATAATGCTCTTCCATCCCGACATCTATAACAAATACAAGATTACATTAACAGAAATATATAGTCTTAATATGATTTTTCTAATGTACAAAACAAATATACATTCTAATCAAATATACAAATAAGAAAAAAATAGCAATCTAATTAAATAAATAAAGTATCTAATAAACGAATTATGTCGGCACTTATCTAAACGAATTATCCAATAATTATATCCAATTATCTAAACGAATTATGCAATAATTATAAATAGCAGAAACAATCGAATTATCTAAACAAATAAGCAAAACAAATGTAAACAAAATTAACAATAATTAATGTAAACAAAATTAACAATAATTAATCTAAACAAATTTAACAATAATAAATCTAAATAAAACTAACAATAAGAAATCTAATATCATAAACAACAATAATTCGAAGATTATCCTAATTGATTTCATTTAAATTAATTTCAGGGATTATCCTAATTGATTTCATTTAAAATTAAAACAACAAATAATTCGAAGATTATCCTAATTGATTTCATTTAAAATTAATTTCAGGGATTATCCTAATTGATTTCATTTAAAATTAAAATTAAGGAATTGGTCGGGGAGAAGGGATTTTTAACTTAATTTAATTAAAGTATGAATTAATTAGTTATTTACATTATAATTAATTACTATATTCATCCTAATTGAAAACTTAAGATAAGTACACTAAAATTATCCTAATTGAAAAGACTTATATGATAAGTTCATTTAATATTAATTTCTAAAACTAAAAATCTATCTCCGGTCGAACACATTGATGTCTCCGGTCGATATTTCCTTGTTTTCAATCGACCGGAGACATCAATTAATAACTAATTAATAATTAGTATTAAATTCAATTGACAATTCGAAGATTTATCGACCGGATACATCAATTAATAACTAATTAATAATTAGTATTAAATTCAATTGACAATTCGAAGATTCCGGTCGACCGGAATCATGATTAAATAAGTTGTTTTTATTATAATTCTTCTTTCCTCGACCGGAATCAATCAAAAAAATAATTTAAACGTAAAATCCAACTCTCCGTCGATGATTCCATGATTCGGTCGACCGAATCATGGTATCATCGACCGAGAGATGGATTTTACATTTAAATTATTATTTTTGTAAAAACCATGATTAAATGATTTAACTATTATATATACGAATTATGCAATTAATTTAATTATGCAATTATACCTCGATCGAATCAATCAAAAATAATTTAAGCGTAAAATCCATCTCTCCGGTCGATGATTCCATGATTCGGTCGACCGAATCATGGTATCATCGACGGAGAGATGGATTTACATTTAAATTATTTTTTTTGTAAAACCATGATTAAATGATTTAACTATTATATATACGAATTATGCAATTAATTTAATTATGCTATTATAAAACATCTAATTTCACCTAAACGAATTATATCCAATTATATATACTAATTATGCAATAATTATCTAAACGAATTCTATCCAATTATGTATACAATTATGCAATAAATTCAAAACACTAAACTAATTATCCAATTAATTTAATTATCCAATTAATTTAATTATGTAGATGAATTATATAAATTATGCAATAAATTCAAAACACTAAACTAATTATCCAATTAATTTAATTATCTAAACGCAATAATTTATCCATACCAATAAACAATAATAAATCTAAACTAAATTAACAATAATAAATCTAAACACAAATTAATATCATAAACAACAATAAATTCAAAACATGTGTCGAAAATAAATAAAATTTGAATAACTTACTTGTTGAGACATAGTCGCTGTTACGGATTGAAGAAATAAATTTGAAAATTTTGAATATAAAATCGAAATGAACGAACGAAAATTAGAGGAGCAAGAGCAAGAGCAATTGGTTGGATTTGTATTTATTACGATCGATTGTATAAATAGGAGAGAATTGGTTCAATTATTGGTGGTCAAATCTTTGTTCAACAATTTTTCGCAATTTTTCAAGATTTATTTGTCTTCTTCAATTTTTCGCAATTTTAGTGTAGCTTTTACTTTTCGTAGTACTATTTTGTACAGATTAATTAATCTGTAAATATTAAGATAATTTCATTATTAAATATTTCAAAATTAATAAGTTGTGAGTTGTGTAAGTGGATGAAAAGAAATTAATATTTTATTAAAAGATTGGGTTAAATTAGATTGAATATAAATATTAATTTAAATATCATACATTCAATTTAAATTAATTAGTATTAAATTAATTTGATATATCTTGTTTCCGATCGAAAAATGGCTGTTTCGGTCGACCCTTTTATGTTTCGGTCGACCGGATACATGAATAAATAATTTGTATTAATTTCATCGCAAAATTGAAGTTTCGGTCGATAATTCCTCTCCCACGACCATTTTATGTTTCGGTCGACGGAGATAGAATTAATTAAAATTGTTATTTTCATTTTAAAAATTCAAATTCGGTCGATGAAATCCAAAATTCGATCGATGATTCCTTGATTCGGTCGACGACCTAAACAAGGAATGTCGACCGAATTTTGGATTTTTGTTAATTAATTTTTGATTCATTTATGTTTTTTATTTAAAAAACATGATTCGATTATTTAATTATTTTTTCTCACACTTTTAACATGATTAAGTGATATATAAAAAAACATGATTCAGAATATATAAAGTAATTTAACATAATAATATCGAATACACTGAAAATAATTTCGCAATCATTTATTGATTCACGTGTTTGTTATGTTTCGGAGTCAGTGTTATGTCAATTTCACATCGAAGACCGCACAAAGACTCAATAGATATATATTAAAAATGGCATTTGGGTATACACGGTATCAAATTTGAAATATGGATATAGGTTGTACACACTTTTGTAAAAGTGTGTACTTGTATATATTTCCCATTTAATAATATTAATCCGCATAAGTTTCGACTTCATTTGGCAACTAATCTACAGTTGCAGAGTTTTTCTTTAAAAAAAATCCCATGTCTTTTCTTTTCATTTTAATTTATACTAGTGTATAACCCGTCGAATTTCGACGGAGAATCACCCTACATTAAAATTTATAAGTATTATTTAAAAATTCATTATTATATTTAAAATGATAGTATTTCGATAATATGTTAAAAGAAATGTTAGAATATAGATAAAATCATCGTTCTCGTCATAAACTCGGATAATAATGTCCCGCTAATTACCCGAGCTCCCTTAATTTTATAAATATAAGTTGTTACAATAACGTATGTAAATAATTAAATAAGAACACGAATATTACAAAGTAAACATTAATAATAAATAGTGTAAATAACAAACTATGAAAGATGAAAAAAGTCCATGTACGCATATCGATTGACCTTCATACCCCTTCCAGATTTATATACTAATACCTATATAAAATCTGATAAAAAAAATATTACTACTCGTCTATGTCCCTTCGTGTAGTAATACCGCTAATTACTCAATCCGTTTGAATTTATAAAATATTTAAATAATTAAATATAAGTTGTTACAATAATAGATTATTTATCTCAATAAAATATCAAAAATTGCAAAGTGACATTAATAATAAATAGTATAAATAACAAAAGATCCATCCATTCTTAAAACCCTAACCTCGTGCCTAAACAAAACATTACTTATATCAGAGCGATGCTTTTGGATATGATATATAATTATATATCGTTGAGTTTTGAAAGGAAATTACTTTACGTTATAATTTATAAGTAGAATTTAAGAGAACAACTTGATACTTGGCTAGAGTTCACTCACCCCAATTTGTTGACAGCGACGAAGCACGACGATGGAGCGAAACGATGAGTCTATGATTCAATACACAGAGATGCTGATCGCAATGGAGCACAAAGATGAAATGATTTAATAAGGCTAGAGTCTAGCTACTTAGACCTGGCTAAAATGTATTTACTCATATCATTTTCAAATCGATTAATTACCCAAACTCATTTAAGTTGATAAATATTATAATTAATAAAAGATTATATCGAGAAAGTTTCATATATGCATGATTAATGATTGGACCCGTTAAGAACTTATATATCTGTATATGTCCAAAACTGCAGGAATGAGTTAATTTTCGTAATCGTACATATTTGTCTACAATTAACTAATTAGCCTAAGATTCGGGTAAATACTTTTAGAAATATATAGTTAACGGAAATTAATAATATTCTATGTATCATTTTATATGAAAATTCTCCGTGTAAAAAATATAAAAATATAGTTGCAGACTATTACATATGGATATGTGTTTTATTTAGTGCGCACCAGAGGTTGTGGGTTCCCCATGAATTAAAAAAAATTTATTCATAATCAATAAATTAATAATTCTTCACTTAATTGATATTTTAATTACATAGAGATCTATCAAATGATATCGCAATGATTACGCAATACCAAAGGGTAAGATATATAGATTTTCGATTTTTGCTTACTTAATTATTCTTTTAATTATAGAAAGATTTATTGATTGATATTCATTAATTACTTGATAATATGTTATATTTCTATAAAAAATTGCAATATAAAAAATAAATTTGGTGGTACTTGATATGCTGCGGTTTAGTTTATCCCTTAAAGATTCATCCGTAGAAATGTACATTGGTATTATACTATAATATTTATTATGACTTAAAGTAAATATAAATTTACGATTTTTACATACGTAAATAATGAGCAAAATAGATAGTTTATGTTTATCATCCAGATTTTTGTGTATTATTTGAAAGCTACGCCACATTTTTTGTATTAAATTTATATATAGTATTAGCTGCTACATACATATATATGTTAAATAATATTGATGTATCATTTAAAGCAAATATAGACTTGCATATTATACATACGTAGTTAATGTTGGTAATTATATAAACCTCACTAATGTAACAGAATATATTGATATAGAATATTAAAATTCTCTTTAGCCGAAAGTTATCCAAATAATAGCACAAAAGCACAAATCACATATCTAACGTGATATGAGTTAGGGCTGGCAATTTTCGACACGATACGAGAACACGATACGAAAACGCACGAAATTAACGGGTTAGTGTTTAGCCTTATCGTGTTCGTGTCCTTATCGTGTCGACACGATAAGGACACGATAATTTCGTGTCGTGTTCGTGTCGGATCCGTGTCGTGTTCGTGTAACCCGATAATTATCGTGTTGCATTCGTGTTCGTGTCGGTTCGTGTCGTTTTCATATAATTCGATAATATTTTTATATATTTAATATTAATTTAATTATATGTTTTATATTTTTATTTATTTATTTTCTAATTTTTATTTAAATTTATCATTTCGTGTCGTTATCGTGTCGTGTCAACACGAAAAAAATCTTGTCATATTCGTGTTCGTGTCGTGTCAGTGTCAGTATATTTCGTGTCGTGTCCGTGTTCGTGTCGGACAGATCCTTAACGGGTCGTGTTCGTGTTTCGTCTTATCAGGTCGTGTCGTTATCGTGTCGACACGATTACGACCCGACACGCACGAATTGTCAGCCCTAATATGAGTTACATAAGATGATTCACAAAAGACCAACAATATCCATCGGAAGTATATATGTTATGTCTTACTAATAATTTTACATCAAACAAATTTATAACATGAAGCAATAGGTTGTCCACAAATTTACAAAATAATAGAATTGGATATAACACAGTAAAAACGTAGATACTTGGATGTAAACATGATAGACTCTTCCCGAATAAAACCCAAATGCTTGGATTACATGAATTAAACATCGAAACTAATCAAATGATTATCAATTTTTCATACTGTTTATTCTCGTGTTTAATGAAGTAAAGAAAAAGAATAATTTTTTGAGAATGAAAATTTGAAAACAGAGGGAAGTATTCAGTCTTAGTTTTATAGTATGCTTCCATCAGTTATCAAACTCCAAACGCCAAGGATCATTATACTGCCCGTCAATTTCTTAAAATTCCGTTACGGATTACTGAAACAACCAAATACAGAACAATAGTTATTTTCATACACAAATGAGAATTATATATTTACCCTCATAGAGAATGAAGATATTTACCAGAACATGAGTTTACCCGCACACTAAGGTAGCGGCTGCGCTGCGGGTTCCCCATGATATCAAAAAAAAAAAAAAGAACGGAGAAACATGTATGGTGCATTTATAGAGGGGGATGACGTAGGAATTCTTGGTAATGACCAACGTGGATAATCACTTGTCTGTAATTTTCTATAGCAAGAGATGACGAAAAATTCTCCAATGAATTTCACAATATCTCAGCGAATGAATGCAAATTGAGGTACAGCAATGAAGTAATCAGAGAGTACTATGGTGCATTTGAGCAGATTCAAGATGTGTTTCACCTACGTGGGAAGTGTGTGTTTCTAATATATGAGTATTTGTTAGGAGGAGTGGTTTTAAGCTTAGGGTTTGCAAATAATAAGGACCAATTGCGATAATTCCTCAAATTGATTTCTAATATATACATTGACATATTTCCATATTTTTACCCCAAAATTATGATAATCAATTGAATTAATGTAGTTGATTCTAAAATCTAGTCAATACAAAAGATTAGATTTTAAAAAGGATTAGAAGATACATGACAAATAAAATATAGAATTTAGATAAAAAAGAATAAAAAATATGGGGATGCCACTTAGGATAGAGAATGATTGTGGGCTAAGTTACGGAATATACAATTAATAGATTTGAGAATTTCCGTTAGGAAATAAAATTAATCCATGTAAAAGAAAATAAATAAAAAGCACCATTCCCGAGTTCCATACATCCAAACAGTATTTGAAACCTCTCATTGGCTAAAAACTGAGAAGAAATAACGATTATAGATTAACCACATCAACTTAATATTTATGTATCTCTCTCTGTGGAGTTTTTTCTTCTTCTTCTTAGGATAAAAAGTAGGAGTATAAAATATTTGGTTAATGACTAATTTCAGAGACATTCTTTTTCCTCCTTGTCAATTGGACTCATTATGGGCCTGGATATTTCTGGCTCCATAAAAATATAAAGCCCATTTAGTAAATAGAGAGTAAAATCTTAGTTCTAATTCGAATATATTAGGAATTACAGTGAAAGTTACCAAAATTTCTGCAATAGTTTTGCCTTCTTCAGCACCTCTCCTCTTACTCTTACAGGTTACCTTACGAAACGCTTTGAGCTTGGGAATTTTAGTATCATATGTATTGAATTTGATGAGCTGCGGCTTGTCTTTTACTTATTTCATGCCAAATAACTCTGTTGAAATTTTCATTTTTCATTTTTTTTTCTTCCGAGGACATTGAGGAGATTTTGCATTGCCAAAATCTATTTTTTGTTGTACAAAGTTGAAAAATTGCAGTTAGAGTCAAATATGTTCTGGTGTGATAAATTTTTTTGGTGGTTCGAGCTTCTTTCGATAGTATGAAATGCATTGTGTTGTATGCCCGTTACCTGTTTGATGAATTGCCTTAAGTTTCATGTGTGGTGATGTACTGTCATGCACAATGTATCCCTTTTAATGAGATTCAGTTGCCTGAAATGCATACATTAGGAACTGTATTGTATGCTCGTTACATGTTTGATGAATTGCCTTGAGTTTTATGTGTGGTGGTGTACTTACATGCACAATGTATCCAGTAATTTACATGATGTAACAGCTTGATTCTTTGTCTGCACTCATGTGTGTAGTAGTTTTTTCAAATTGAATGTTGAGTTATTGGTATATTTAACTTTGTATCTTTGTTTGCTTGTATTAGATGATACAGTGGTTAGAAAGCTCGGAAGGCAGCCACTTGGACCAGACATGTATTTGAAATTTCTATTGACGGACCTCTTCCGACAGCATGAAGAGGAGCCCCATCATACTTTCTTGTTGTCTAAAGCCAAGTTCAAGCAGAGGCACAGGCTTTGCAAGTTTTTCTCTGCTGGGTCAGCGATCTTTTCCCAATTATTCACCAAAGAAACCTTCTATAAAAGATTCAGAATTTGTCCACCATATCTCAAGTATCCTCAAGCAACGCTGCTATGTGCCCCTTCGACAAACTCTGAGGTACTTTGAGACCAAATTCAGGCCTGAGCATCTGGTTTGGGTTCTCATGGAAATAAAAAATGATTACAGACTAGTTATGAATTTATTCAACTGGTCGTATATGAGAAGGTACCCATCACTTGAGGCACGTTGCATCATTATTCATCTGGCTGTTGCGGCTAATGATCTAAACACGGCTCAGAAACTTTTTCATGAAATCTGGACAGGTCCTAGTACTGATGGCAATACCTTGGTCTCCCAGTTTCTTGAAAAATTAATATACACCTACAAAGACTGGGGTTCAACTCCCTATGTCTTTGACATCTTTTTCCAAGTTCTTACGGAAACTGGACACCTTGAAGATGCCCGAAAGCTTTTTGATAAGATGTTGAACTATGGTGTAGTTCTCTCTCTTGATTCATGTAACCTGTTTCTTTCCAGAGTTTCAAAAGACATTGGCGGTCCTCTAATGTCGTTAAAAGTATTCCAAGAACTCTCTGAAGTGGGTATTAACTGGAATACTGTATCGTATAATATAGTTATTCACTCACTTTGTCAATTAAGGAAAACCAAAGAAGCTCATAACTTACTTCTACAAATGGAGTTAAGAGGTTGCTGTCCTGATGCTGTAAGTTATAGTACAGTTATCAATGGATATTGTAATGAAGGAGAACTTCAGGCAGTGCTAAAATTTGCTGAAGCTATGATGCAGAAAGGCCTGAAGCCAAATGCATTTACGTATAACTGTATAATCGTTCTCCTATGCAAGACTGGTAAAATGGTCGATGCTGAGAAGATTTTGAGGGAGATGATTTCTCTGGGAGTTTTCCCTGATAATGTAGTCTACACAACACTTATTGATGGTTTTAGCAAACTTGGTAATGCTTCTTCTGCATTCAGAATGTTTAGAGAAATGCAGAGTCAGAATATCGTTCCTGATTTTATTGCATATACTGCTCTAATTTGTGCCTTTTGTCAGAATGGAAAAGTGGCAGATGCAGATCAGTTTTTTCATGAATTGCTAAATAATGGGTTAAAACCAGATGAATTTATTTATACAACACTGATTGATGGTTATTGCAAGGCAGGTGACATTAAAAAAGCATTTTCACTGCACAATGAGATGATCGAAATGGAGTTGAATCCTAATGTTGTCACATACACTGCCCTGGTTGATGGGCTGTGTAAACAAGGGGAGGTTGAAACAGCAAATGAACTTCTTCATGAGGTGCGTGAAAAGGGACTGGTTCTCAATATCTACACATGGAATGCACTTCTCAACGGTCTTTGCAAATCTGGGAATATAGCGCAGGCAGTGAAGTTAATGAAAGATATGGAAGTGGCTGGAATACAGCCTGATGCTTTTACCTATACTACTCTAATGGATGCTTATTGCAAATCTGGTCAACTGATTATGGCACATCAGCTGCTAAATGAGATGTTACAGAGAGGGGTTAAACCAACTATTGTTACATTCAATGTCCTTATGAATGGATTTTGTATGTCAGGGATGCTGGAAGATGGTCAGAAGCTGCTAAGCTGGTTGCTGGAGAATGGTATAATGCCTAACTCCACCACTTATAATTCACTTATTAAGCAACAATGTATTAGAAATGATATGCATGCAGCTACTCAAACTTACCGGGATATGTGTGATCAAGGAGTGGTACCAGATGGAAATACCTATAATATACTGATACGAGGGCATTGCAAAGCAAGGAATATGAAAGAAGCATGGTTTTTGCGTAAGGAAATGGTTGAGAAGGGATACAATCTCACTGTTGAGACTTATAATTCACTAATTAAGGGATTTATTAAGAGGAAGAAGTATAGGGAGGCTAGAGAACTTTTTGATGAAATGAGAAAGAAGGGACTATCAGCAGATGAAGAATACATACTGCACCTTTGCGGATATGAACTATCACGAGGGGAACATTGATTTGACTTTGGTGTTCTGTGATCAAGAAGTGGAAAGGTGTGTCATTAAGCTTTGTGAAGGTAGCAAGGGGTAACTCTTATAGCATTGTGTTGTGGAGTTAGTGCTCAGTAAGCATGGATCAGGTTTTGGCAATTGAGCATTGCAGAACATTGGTAAATTCTGCTTTCATGCTATTTTTCTTTTCAAGGCTATTAAATTTAATCATGTGGAACCTGTGTAATTTGAGTCCTTGAGTGACGTATCTATTGCAATTACTTCTGGTATGCTGCCATAACCAACTTGTTTTAATGTTATGAGAACATTCTATGGCTTAAGAGTAGACATGAATGACCCAACTAACTGTTGGATCCCTTTGTCCTAGAAAAAAAAATCAATGTATTATCATGCTTGTCAGTTTAAACAGTTTTAGCTTGAAGTTTCTGACCTTCTTCTACTTTTCTTTTAACATCTCTGATATTCATTCTTCTAGATTAAAGTTTATAACTAGGCCAAGCTTGAAAACTGGCGAAATTAGCTTTTGAAGGATTGACTATTTGATTGCTTCTAGATTAAAGTTTATAACGTAACGGGACCAAGGTATGCTTGTTTCTTAAAACTGTAAGTAGAACTAACATTGTGAACTCTTTTTATATCTCATCTGCTACCATGCTGTACAGGAAGTTGTGGGATCTTTGGGCTCTGGTGATGGAAAGGAGACAGGATGAGTTTTGCCTACAAAAATGTGTACTGAAACTTGCAAATTGCCATCTGAGAGATCAGACTTTATGATGCTTGTGGATAAAGACGTGAAATATTTCAAAACCAGTGCTTTTGGATGTTTGTTCCAAGTCGAGGAGTGTACTTGTGCCCTTGATAAAGCTATGGATTCTTGGAAAATGGGGTTGCAGCTATTTTTTTATTTTCTTTTACATTAGGCATCTGACACTCCAGTGAGAAGGAATGTAAATATTGGTATTTGTTGAGTTTAATTGATTATTAAAAAGCCAAGAGGAATGATTTTTCTGGAATGAGATTGCAGATAGTGGATAAATTCTGTCTTGAATATTTCAACTCAGTTTGTGAAGGATCAGGAATTGGACTCGGTTTCTGGCGATCATGAACAGATTCTTCATCAAAGCGGTTTGTGCGGTTTGCCAGAGAGGTTTATGCATGACTGAGATGATGATGAAAATCAGAACCGGCCATCATGAAGAGCTTCAGATGGAATCTCATCCAAGTGGGAGGATTTGTTGTTCTATATACCCTTTTATTGACTTAAACTTTCTGCCAATGCCTGGTTTACCAAACTCGTCCTATCAAGCCAATATGCTTGTTGCATGGCTTGGGAGGGAAGTGGAAGAATTTGTAAATTTTAAGTGAAACTACAGATGCCGTTATTAATGGGTATACAGAGCAGGGATTTGTGTCCTATAATTTCTCTGTTTTTGCCGTTTATGTAATACCAAAGGTTGCCCCCTGATGATGCCGATACTTGTGCAGTTTCTTGTATGAAATAATTAATATCATGAATACCACTAGATGGTTTTTTTCTCTCTGTATCTTTAGTTTATGTTATTTCTCATAGAAAAACAACTTTAGTTTGTATTGTCTTTTGTTTGTATTACAATTTGCAAGATTAGTTGCTGTTGAAATTGCTCATCACCGGGAAGTAGTATTCGTGAAAATTTTGAGATGTTTTCTTATTCATTAGTCTCTTGACTCTTCTCAGGTTCAGTACAAGAAAGCTATCATGTCACAGGAAAAGCTCTAGGAAAAGCAAAAATGCCGAAAGAAGAAGCTTCATAACTGAATGTGGCAGGACAAAGTAGCCGTGAGACGGAGCAGCTGCAGCAGGATTTCTGGAAGTCACGACTTCCTTGGAGCAGGCATAATTGCATCGGCTTGGACGAACTATTCTGTACACACCACTCTGTGTTAAAATGTAGACATCTCTCTTGTTATCTTGTCCAAATGAGAATATATACTCTAAAGCAGGAAGATTGCTGTTGGGCACCAAGTCACACTTAATGGGAGAATCCGGAGCGCAGCTGAAAGGAGTGTCGCTGGTTGTGAAGTTCCCACTGTTATGAGGAGTTTCTGATGCTGCCCAAATATGGCTCGCATAAAGATCTCCGTACAGGTAACTGAACATGAAGTATAAGCAAAGGTAAATTAGCTTGACAAGTATTGTAAGCCATATTTATTCCAAGAAACAGTGATGGTTTCTTGCATTTTTACCTTCCATAGGTGCATGGGTCGGTCTGCGAGCGATAGAAGTATCCACCCGATATTGCTGCAGATCCAAGTTTATTAATATTGGAGTGACTGTATCCCAGCACTGGGAAGATGGGATCAATGGAGTCTGCAGAAGTGTTGCCCCCCGGAGTCTTCTGAGGCTCAAAACCTTGGGGGCCTTCATAGACACGCCATCCGTAGTTTCCCCCCTTGGAGATGATATCAACTTCTTCATATTGATCCTATACAGATGCCAAAAGGTAAACTGTAAACATATAGTAATCTTTCTACAGAGGCAGTTTTACTCTATCAAGTGTCATAGATATTCATTAAGGGTTTGTTAATATCTGTATCTTTGAACCTGTCCAACATCAGCACACATGAAGTAGGAAGGTCTCTCTGAGTCGAAGCTACAGCACCATGGATTTCTGAGGCCATAAGCCCAGATTTCCGGTTGCATTTCTTTGTCTTCTAAATAAGGGTTATCTTGGGGGATAGAATAGTTACCCCACAGGTCTAGTTTAGCCATCTCTTCTTGGCCTGAGAATTCAATACATGATTCTGTTAAATTTGAGATCATATGTAAAAACACAGGTTTTTTATAGGTTTCATATCTTGATTACTTACTAGGAAACTTGTCTACATCTACCCTCATAATCTTCCCAAGAAGCGACTTCTTATTCTGAGCAAAATTATATGGATCTCCTTTACTTCCTCCGTCTCCCAACATGATATACAGGTGGCCATCATCTGGGCCAAGGAGAATTTGGCCACCATGATTTGCTGTGAAAGGTAGCCCCAGTGTGAAAATCCTCTGTACCTCTATTGGTCTTGCTTTCTCTGCCTAGATAAAGATCATAAGTTAATTTTCTTGTTCAATCTTTCTTCGGAATATCTGTTGAATATCTGTTTCTAATGTGATATAGTGTTTACCGTTGATGGGCTTGAAGCAGTTCCATTGGCAGTATACTCTGCAACTACGGTGTGATATTTGCAGACCTCTTCTGAATCCAAGGAGCCTAACTGAGAAGGTTCACATGCAACGTCCGAATTACAGGCGCACCTCCCGCTACATCCCGGAGACTTCTCCTTGTCGCAGTTGAAGGATGCAAAGAACCTCCCATTCGTAGCAAAGTTTGGATGAAACGCCATTCCCATCATTCCAAAGCTCGTATCCAGGTATACTTGATCCGTCAAGTCAACAAATGGGCTCGATTCATCGACTCCCAACACCTCACCCGAATCCTGCTCTGGTATTGTGGCTAACCAGATTTTGCCCGCCAGGTTGGAGAAGAAAGCGCGGTTGGATCCATCAGGGTGAGCAACCATGTTGATGTAAGAGCCATTTCCAATTTTCTCAAGGCACATGCCCTTTGGCGGAGGCAGCGTGTCTGTTTTGTTGAGTGAGACGGGCTCTCCATTGAAGCAAGGAGAGCTTTCACCAGAGGCGCCGCCAAATGCATTGCAGAAGTCGGATTCGGATTGCCAGAGGTCAGTTAACTTGGACAGAGTCGCATTCTGTGGCACTTCTGCCTTGCTTTGCAGTGCCGGGGCAAACGGGGAATTCAAAATCAGTACATCTTGGCAAGATTCCCATACAGTTGAGCAGAAGCTATCGTTTCTCTGGCTTGACAACGACGATGCTGCTGTGGAATTGCAGAGTATTGGGACTAATCGAGGCTCTGAATCAAGGTTGAATAGCTTTGCCGAAAATGGATCACAAGTCTGATACATGATGCAAATAATCATCAGAACTGGATTCATCACAAACAAATATTTAGATTTTCTTTTCTTATTGTAACTGTAATCTTTGTTTTTCATCAGGTATCTTTCCAACAAGATTCAAAACTCGCAAGTTGGAACAAAATACTGACTGCGCAGAGGATGGATTTGACAGCAGAAGCGCAGGAAGAGTGAGAAATGTTCATGGCCTCAAACTGCTTCTGCAGCTGCAGATCTTGTGCTCTGCTGCAACAGACTTTCCCATTGTAAGGACAGAACGACAAACGCCCCGTTTTGCTGCTGGGTTGCCCTGCAAACAAAACACACCCCACACATTAGTCCAAGAAAAAAACACAAGTAATGACACCAAAAACACACACACTTACTCAAGTTTGTGCAGAGGGGAAATGAAAAAGAAAGAGAAGGCAAGAGCAGCAGCAGAGAGAATAAACAGAAATTTGTGACAACATTTTCCATGCTGTTCAGTTTCTGAAAGAGACGGAGAGAGAAATGTTCACATGCAGCAATGGCCTCTTATCTTCTGCACTTCCACTATAAATGCTGAAGCTGGGAAAGCTGGATTTGAATAAAATATTCAAGCGATTATCCAGAAGCAATTGAACTTTTCATATTTCTTCATGAGAAGAAAACTCCCTCCCTCCCTCGCTCTCTCTCTCTCTCTCATTGAGGGGCTAAACCTGAAGTTAAGTTTGATGTAAAGGAGTATGGACTTTGAGGCCAAGTGGTGGGGGACATAATTTCCAAGGACTTGGTTTTGACTTGTGCATTTATACAAATCTCAGTGGATAGAAGTGGTTCAAAAGTAAAGCCAATAATATTTGAGACCAAATAAATGCATACATAATTGGTGGGTGATTGTTGTCACACTAAATGCACACTTTTATCTTTTTGGCCTTTCTTTTCAATCTGACCTTACTTATTTCAAACCGCTTTTGAATGTTCAAAAAGGTCTCAAAAGCAATCACCTTAATGTCCTAAGTCAATTTCTAATGTAGTGGCTGTATTAGATGCCATCCGAGGTTTTTGTATTCTTCCTACTCTTCACACAATATTAAAAAGCTTAATATTGGTCTAATACGATTAAATTTGTTGGAGCTTGAGCCAAGATGAAATACAATTTTTTTTTAAAAAGTTTGTATATAATTTTAACTTGTGTGAAGTGAAAAGCACGTAGGTAGAATTATGCAAGCTGTCGGAAATAAAGAACCATATATTTAAAGTTGAAATTATATTAATCATAGTAGATTAATTTGATTCAGAGCATCATATCATATCGATAAGATTCTTAAAAAGGGTTAGACTTGGGAATTTATTTATTTGGATGCATTACTTGCATTGATGATGTATGGCGACATAGATAATTATATTATTAGACACGTTAAAGAAACCGAATAAAACTCAAGAAATGGACAATCGCATCATCGCTTATCTGTCAGGAATAGATATGTTTTTATTTTTATAATTAGTAACAGCTGAAAGAAATGGACTAAACAGCGTCGCTAGTTGGCCACGAACCCAGAAGAAATTAATAATAATATTTGGCAACTAAAGAAATATATATATTGGGCCACGTTGACTGGTTCATAAAATAAATAGCCCAAATCACGTGTTGGGCCAATCTGGTTTAAGATACCCAGGCCCAAATTATAAATCTAGAAATGAGTTAATTAATTGGGCCAAAAAAGCCCAATTCGAACCCTTTAATAAAGCTCAAATATTCCAACTTCCAAAGTCTTCTGACTTACACAAATACGTTTTGCATTCTATGCCACAGATATATCATTATCCGAAGAGTTAATTGTCAGTTAACGTAGAGATTTTATATTAACATAATATTGTACAAACTACAATAATATTATCATATTTTAATTTTTGCCAAATTAATACAGTTTTTTTGATCACCTATAAATTGACATGTCAATCACCATACTAACCAGATCGAAAATACTAACACAGTACAACTACATTTTAGGGAGGCCTAATACTTATTGGATTCTTTTAAAAAGTTTCAATAACTTAAAAAATGATTTAGATGGTGTTTGATGAGCTTATAAGCTAGCTTATAAGCTATTTAGGAGCTTATAAATTGAAGCAAAATGTTTGGTAAAATAAGCTCTTAAACAACATATAAGATGTGAAAATAAGTTCCAACAACTTATAAGCCTCCCTAAAAATAAGTTATTCAACCCCACCTTATTATTTCATAAGTTTATAAACAACCATGAATTTAACAAAATAATCTTATTATAGTTCGTTATTTCCTTCATATACACTACCATCTTCAACTCTCGTCAATTTTATTTCTATAACTATGATTTTCTCTCTTTAACTTACGATTCTTTCTCTAGCTTATAAGATCAATTATTCAAACACTTTAACAACTTATTAAACTCTTAAGATATTATCTCTTATAAGTTCTTAAAACATCTTATAAACTCTTGAAACTTATAAACTCTCTAAAATAAGCTTAGCCAAACACCCCCTTAGTCATGTTTTTTTCCTAGTAGGAAGTTTGATTGAGAAACTAGGGTAGCGTGAAAATTAAACATACAAAGTCATTTTATCAATAGTCAGAAAAATTTGGATGTATCTAACTTATTATTGAAAAATAATGTTATTTTTAAATTATTCATAAAACATGTCTAAAATTTAAATTAGATCATTATTGATGATATTTTTTTCTTTGCAATTAACCTCTAAAGCCTAAAGGAATAAGAAACATAAAAAGGTTTTTGGAGGAAAAAATCGGTGAGGATTTAATGGTACCTAACCCTAATAAATAGGCAGAAGATTGAAATTAAAAGCGCCAGCAGATAAGAGTGACGAAGATGGTTTCTCGCCACACACGCACCCCACTCACCCTACCTACCTTCCTTTCTCCCTCTCCACTATACATACATACCACTACTCTCCTCTGCAAAACACACACACACTCCCTCAGTGTGAAAAATGGCTTCCGATGAAGTGAAGCTCTTGGGCGCATGGCCAAGCCCGTATGTTTTGCGGGCCCGCATTGCGCTCAACATCAAGTCCGTCAACTACGAGTTCCTCGAGGAAACCTTCGGCTCTAAAAGCGACCTTCTCCTCAAATCCAACCCTGTCCATAAGAAAATACCGGTCCTCATCCACGCCGGCCGCCCCATCGCCGAATCACTCATCATCGTCGAATACATCGATCAAGTCTGGGTCTCCGGGCCCGCCCTCCTCCCCTCCGATCCCTACGATCGGGCCATCGCCCGATTTTGGGCCGCCTTTGTCGATCAGGTAGCTTAATTAACTCTCCTCTTCTGCCTAGGGACGGAGCTAGTAAAGGCGGGCTGGGCTTAACCCTCCGCTAATTATTACTCCTTCCATCCCAATATTTTCTTTTTGACTATCTTAAATAATTTTTTTTGAATACTTTTAAGAGACGGATGGAATATTATTTTTTATACTTGTATAATAAATGAACTAATAGAATAATTATTTTAAGATTATAAAAATAAAAAATAACCACTAACATAAAAAGATATAAAAATAATCTCTCTTCTAAACTCATGAATTTAGCTTTGAACTTGCCAATTAAGATTACAAGAGTGCTTTACACTAAAAAATTGCTGTTTTTTTATCTTTTTAGTTTTATGGCTATTTTTTATTTTTACAATATGAAAATAGTTATTTTGATCATATATTAACTCATTGTAAAATCATCAAATTTTTGACATTTTGTGTGAATTTTTGTGCACAAGCCCCAAATATCAAACTGAATCACCTGAAAACTAGTTATCGAATCTCAAATTCAAAATTTAAAATTCCAATCCCTGTCAATAATTTGTTCGGGCTCGACCCGGAGCTTTGCTACTCTGACTCTTTCTCTGTCTCATGCAACTTTTGCTCAGTGGTTTGCATCGTTGAAATTAGTCCTGATGGCTGAGGAAGACGACGATGAGAAGGCGTCGGCGGTGGAAGAAACGAAGCGGGGGGTGGCTCTGTTTGAGGAGGCGTTTGTGAAATGCAGCAAAGGGGGCAACTTCTTTGGAGGGGAGAGAATCGGCTACTTGGATATTGCGTTCGGGAGTTTCTTGAGTTGGACCAGAGTTATAGAGATAATGCGTAACGTGAGTTTCATCGATGAAACCAACACCCCCAATCTGTTCCAGTGGGCTCGGCGGTTTGCGGCGGACGATGCGGTTAAGGCTGTGTTTCCGGACATTGATAAGCACCTCGAGGTTGCTAAGTTCGTCGTTGCTAGAAATAAAGCTTCTCAGGGAAACTGATTTTTACTATTGCGTTTGTTGTGTTTGATAGTTGAGTGATGCAGAAATAATATCTATTTTATTATGAATTAATCTGCTATTTATTCGATGAACGGTGCGATCATGTAGCATCATTGGCTGCAGCAAAATATATAGCGTTGCTAAGTACAAAATCGTTCAAGATTTTCGATAGCTAGGATTTTCACGGCAGAAAAACCGGTAAAACTTCCTAATCAAATTCAATTAGGATTCATCGATGAAACTGCTACTGCACAGTTCATCTACGACGCTTATCCATGGCGGGAAACATCCAAATGCGATAATCCAAGTAGCCCATTTTGTCGCCTCCAAAGAAATTCCGGCCGCCGCTGCATTTCGTGAAAGGCTTCCTCCAACAAAACCACTCGTTTCTTCTTGCGCCCCTCCGCCACCAGATTTTCCTGTAGTGATATAAATATTTACCATACTATGAGACTTACTGTATCATCGATGTATGAGGCCCAAAAACAGGCTATAGCCCTGAATCCCAAACTTAGTTGATAAACTGCAGAATGATAACTGGGATTTTTTTGTGAACCGGGTTGGATTTTAGAAGGAGATCGGTCTTGACCAATACAACGTCTCCCCGTTGAAAATCATATACGACAGACTTGATATTGAAGGCGACTCGGCCCGCGACGTATACGGGCTTCGCCACGAACCCAACACTTTCACTTCAGTAGAAGCCATTAATTATTTGAGGGAATCATCATGTGGTGCACATCAGTAGAAGCCATTAATTATTTGAGGGAATCATCATGTGGTGCATGTGCATAGATCAATGTGGTGCATGTGCATAGATCAATGTAGATCTTATCTGTCTTCTTTCTCAAAGATGGTAAAATTGTGTTTGGAATTACAAATTGTCTCAAAATAACCAACTTCCAAACTCCATAAGGGCTGAATTCCCTGAGCCTACAATAAGGCCAAAAAGAGAGCAACCTTTTTGTTATTCTCATTTAGAATGTAGGCAGTATACATGTTCTTGTGAGGAGTATTATAGATAATTGTGTGATTATAGTGAGGCACAAATATGCATTGTTCTTATATTAAATTAAATAGTATAGAATTTTTGTTTGAATATATATTGGTAAATTTCAATATTAACTTTTAATATTTAATCGTGTTCCTATTTATAGATTGAGAAAGCGCTCTTGAAGCTACCTTCTCCTTGAGGTATGGTTTGAGTCAGTGACCTAGCACGACAAAGCACTCTCCGAGGGCATGGAATGTCTAATTTTTTAGTCAGAATCTCCACAGTAATGGCACAGTTTCTCCGCCAAAAATGACTTCTTACCCTTTTATCTTTCTTTTTTGAATCTGTATAGTTTAAAGAACCTGCTTTTCTTCAACCCCCAGAAACGAAAAGAGGAAAGAGAAAACCCAATAAATAATCAGAGATATTTCGGAACCTTTTTTTTGTTTTGTTCTTGTTCATTGTTGATTCTTCTAGAATTTAATTTGTATAAAGGGGACCTGTGGTGTGTATGGAGGTCATGCAATGTAGTGTGGACCACAGCCTCTTCCTCACCAAATACAAATTACTCGTGCATACATTTCAAAAATGGTTTAACTTTCAAAAAAATTGTAAAAGTAACATGATCTTTTGGGTACGAGTTGCAAATTACTCGTGCATACATTTTAGTTTGAAATTCTCATGTGGTATGACCGAAACTAATGTGCATACTATGATTTATTTTGTAAATTATATGAAAATATATTGTTTTGATGCCCAAATGAAAAATATATTTTGTGACATCAAAATGATGCCGTTTTAATGTTCAAGTGAAAAATATATTATCATGTTAAACCGGCATATTTACCCATAACTTTTTTGATAAATTGACTAATAAAAAAATATTAAAATAAATGAAGTGATCATTTAAGTAAATGCAAAGTAAAGTAATTAAAAAATATATATTAGTGTGGTGTTATTAAAATTTTATTTATTAGAGTGTGTACATGTGATACTAGACATCCTTGAATCATGAAACACATGATGATCTCATGCAGCTACATCGGGTGCAGAACCTTTGATGACAGAAGCAAGAAGCTTCGCGAAGTCGTAGAGTTCACCGATGTCAGGCAACAGATCCTTAACGGCGGCATCTGCACAAAAATAGGTAGCCCATTTGAACAAATTAGGAGTCTTAGATTCATCGATGAGACTGATTCTGCACAGTTTATCTACGACGCTTATCCATGGCAGGAAACATCCAAACGCGATATCCAAGTAGCCTATTTTGTCGCCTCCAAAGAAATTCCGCCCCCCGCTGCATTTCGTGAAGGATTCCTCCAACAAAACCACTCCTTTCCTCGTTTCTTCTTGCGCTTTTCTTGCATCTTCTCCCTCCGCCACCAAATTTTCCCTTAGCTGCTTAAACCACTGATAATTCAAATCGTGGTTAGTACATACAGGCAGGGAAGTTTGGTTTTGATTCACAAAATAATCCAACTTAACTATATGTTAGTTTGGCGACTAGAACGTTTTCGTGTTGAAAATCGTATGCGACGGACTTGATATTGAGGGCGATTCGGGCCCGTAACGCAAAAGGGCTTTCCGTGAAACCCAAGAGTTTCACTTCAGTTGAAGCCATTGTGTGAGTTGCTCCGCTAAAAAAGATTTAGTGTAGAGAATATATATAGAGGGAATCAATCATGTGGAGTGTGTAAATAATCGATTGCATAACGGTCGTGCAATGTAGTGTGGACCGAATTTTATCTGTCACAAAAAGTTTTTGACATCCTAAGATTGTAATTATGCCCCTTGAATAGATTTATAGCTTTCTTAATTATCAATGCTTAATTCTAGTACAATTCTTTTAATACGAGTTGGGCATACTGGACGCGAAGCTAATGTTATAGCTCAATAGACTAGTCATAATTTATAAGGGACTGTTTACTTTTCATGATTAGCATTTTGAAGGATTGATTATTTAATGGATTAAATATGTGATAAGATAATTTTTATCTATCAGTCATTGTTTACTACAGATGATTAATGAATGATTAAAATTGGAATAAATAATTCTTCCTTTATTTGGAGGATTATTTCAATCTTACCTATATTGATTGGATTAAAATTAATGAAGAACAATTCAAATGATTAAAATAATCCCAAGTTTTGAGATATCCTAAAATATTAATCATTAAAAATAAATACTTGATTATATTGGATTAATTTTATCTATCCAACCTAATCATGCAAAGTAAACACCACCTAAATATTTTATTTCTGTTTGGAATGAACTTTAGAGTATTGTAAAGGATCTTCTCTATTTATCATATATTTACGAGTAATAAAATTCGTATATATCTTAAAAAGATAAAAATCAAGCTAGTTTTTTTCGAATTGATCCAAAACTCCACTACTCTTCCACTTTTAAGAATGATCATCTCAATTAAGCAAGGAATTTTTTTAAAGTTATTATTAACATTTTTTTATTTATTAATTTTTCATTTTCAATTTTGTGTTTAAATTTAATAGTTATTAGTTGGAGGTTATTATTTTAATCAAAACTTATAATTATTATTAAGCATTTAATTTTTGGGGTTGACTATGTAATTACAGTATATAATATAGTTAGACTTTGAATTTTTAATTAATATTAATTAAGATTAGTATTTTATAATTTACTCTTTAGTTCTTTTTTAAGTCTTCTATTAGCATTTTTTCTTATTTTTTAATAATTGTTCTAGTTCACAATTTGAGAGTAAAATTAAAATGTATTTTCTATTTATTTTTATTTAATATTCTTGAAATTTGATAAGTAGTTGTATGAATATTCATATATTTATCATGATAATTAATAAGGTTATAAATATAAATTTACCTACTTCCTTCGTTGGTGTGATTTGACAACGGAGGACACTTAAAAAATATCGAAGAGAGTATTCAATTATAATGATAAATTTAATATTGAGACAAACTATTCGCATTGCCCCCAACATAATAATAATAATAATAATAATAATAATAATAATAATAATAATAATAATAATAATAATAATAATAATAATAATAATATATTTATTGAATTTGAAAAACATATAGAACCAAATAACTCCAAAGTCCAAACTAAAGATTACAAGTAAAGTAGTAAAACACTCGATCATTTTTCATTTACAAGATCTTCTTTGGTTACAGAGCCTTTAAATCTGTAGAACTCGCAGAGTAGCTCATCTGTACCGGGCAATATATCTTTAACAGCAGCATTGGCGCAAAAACGTTGAGCCCATTTCAACAATTTTGGAGTCTTACATTCATCAATCAAACTCATATTGCACTCTTTCTCTATCACGCTTATCAACGGCAGGAAACATCCCAACGCGACGTCCACGTATCCAATTTTGCAGCCTCTAAAGAAATTTTCGCCGCGGCTGCACTCCGCCTCCAGCAGAAGCAGTCCTTTGCTTGTTTCGTCGTGTGCTTTTCTTCTCGCATCTTCTCCTTGGGACAATAAATTCGCTTGTAAATGCTTAAACCACTGCAAATTAACCATCCATTTTTGCTTAAACGCGATGTTTTTCTAATTAAATCTTAATTGAGGATTAAATTTTCGCCATAATTATAAGGGATAGAATGGGACATACCGTATCGTCGATGTATGAGGTCCAAAAACGGGCCGTGGCCCGATCATGGGGGTCGGAAGGGAGGATTGTGGGCCCTGAAGCCCAAACTTCGTCGATATATTGTACAATGATGAGTGACTCACAAATAGGCCTGCCGTTATGGATGAGAACCGGGATTCTTTGGTGAACGGGGTTGGATTGTAGGAGGAGATTGCTCTTGGCCGTTAAAACCTCTTCCTGTTGAAAATCATATGCGACGGACTTGATGTTGAGGGCGATTCGGGCCCGAAATGCAAACGGGCTTTGCCACGAACCCAAGAGTTTCACTTCATTAGAAGCCATTATTTCAGGATAGATTAGTGCATACCGGGCCTTGCAATTTATAGGTTTTAGATAGGAAATTAGTGTCTGGAATTCCATCATCTATCTATTCATGTTTGACTATATGGATTCCAATTTAAGTGTCCAGATTAGCAAAATTTTATTCAATTTGGACTTTTCCAACTCATTTGTGGAATTTTCACTTTGGCTCCCCTTCACAAAACCTCTGCTAGGGTTATCTTTTTCCCCATATTCATTTCTGGAAGAATCTTGTATTTATATTATAAACATGAATAGACATGAGGAGGTTTAAATTAAATTGAAAAGGGTTATTGATGTTTAAATATATGAACTTTGGACATATTTTTTTTTCCATAAACTTTAAAAATTATCAATAAATATACGAACTTAACATTATTGTTATTTTTACCACAAATTGAATAACAGTCAAAATTGAAAGTAGCTTGGTAGTTGACATGACACCATTTCATCAAAATGATGTCGTTTTATTTATACAATATATATTATTCGACGCTTAAATACATGAACTTTGGATCCATTTTGATTTTTTCCACAAACTTTAAAAATTTGTCAATAAATATACGAACTTAAATTTATTGTAATATTTTTCACAAATTGAATGATTGTCAAAATTAAAACTGACATAACAATCGACGTAACTTCACTTTATCAAAACGACATCGTTTTACTTATATAATATGGATTAAAAAAAAATTAAATACACATCACAACTCTCTCCAATCCAAATCTTATCATAATTTGAGGTTAGAAAAAAAAGATGGGGTGGGGTGCGGTGTAAGTTAAGGAGAATTTAAGATTTTTTTAATACATATTGTATAAGAAAGTGATATCGTTTTAATAAAGTGATGTCACGTCGATTGTTATATCAACTTTAATTTTGATAGTTATTCAATTTGTGAAAAAAATTTACAATAATGTTAAGTGTATATTTATTGACAAATTGTTAAAGTTCATAGGAAAAACCAAAAATATACATGAAGTCAATGTATTTAATCGTCCATTAATATATATTCTATAAATAAAACAACGTCATTTTGATGAAGTAATGTAACGTCGACTGCCATGTCAGCTTCAATTTTGACCATCATTCAATTTGTGGGGAAAAATCACAATGCTATTAAAATCATGTATTTATTGATAATTTTTAAAGTTCGTGAAAAAAACCAAAACATATCAAAAGTTGATGTATTTAGAGACGTCAATTACCCAATTGAAAAAAGAAACAGACGCCAGGAAAATGTGCTGCAACAAAATCCATCTTCATTTTCATATATAGTACTTTGCTTGAATCCTCTGTTTTGCATATGCTTAAAGCATTATTTATCTCATGATCATTGCAATAAATCAGTTTAGAAATTTGGCTTTAATCGTCACACGAAATCAAGACAGGAAAACTGATTTGGAATATTCCCGAGATTCTTCTGTCGATGGAATCTGCACTTTGTTTCTTCCTAAGCAGAGCCAAGATTTTTTATTACTATACTTCATAGCAGAGCGAGAATAACTATGACAAGTATAACTGCTTAAGACATGATCATTGATGACTGCAACTATTGTCTGAACTGAACTGAATTGGATATGCTAATGATGTGAAGTTTTTAGGATTATGGCCAAGCCCCTTTGTGATTCGGGTGGAAATGGCTCTCAAGTTAAAGGCCGTTGAATATGAGTTTGTTGAGACGGACCCCTACAACAAGAACGAGCTTCTTCTTAAAACCAATCCAGTTTACAAAAAAATCCCAGTTTTGATCCATGGAGATAGGCCTATCTGTGAGTCCCATGTCATAATTCAGTATATTGATGATGTTTGGGGCGATGGTCCCTCGATTCTTTCCTCTGATTCTTACCTCGTTTTTGGCAGCATAAGTTGATGACAAGGTAATCTTGGTGGCTTGGGCTGAGAGGTTATGCTCAGACTGCACTATCAAAGATGTTATTCCCACCACACAGAAGCTCATAGATCTTATTGCTGCATGAGCATAGCCAAAACCTTAAGGATTGATGATCTTACTCATACTGCAAGGATTTATTACTATCTATGAATGAGTAGCATTCTCACTTTGCTTTTTTTGTTGTTTTCAAAATCTTGTATGGAGAAACTTCGACCAGAATTGTGAAGGATTAGTCCTTGATACTAAGAACAATAAACATTACAACTTGAAAAAATTTATGCTTTTGAAAATGATGGTAAATTTTGTGTACAACTACTCTTGTTACGAGAAATAATGGACAGAATATTAGGTGCCTAATACTGATACAATGTTAATACAACATACGAACATAAAATTTGCCTGAGTGAAATTCCTCTATAAATTAGGAAATGGAGATTTTCTTATGAGGCTGAATTCTAGGAAGTATAAGGATAATGCTTTTTTAGGGGAAGTATAAGGATAATGGTTGGTTGCGAATGTCTCGTTATGCTTAAACTAGATTAAGGGCGGCAGTTAGGAATATTTGGAACATATTTTAAAACATTGCTTTCTTCTTATGTAATATTTATGTATGTCTTTGTCAAGTCCAATCACTTTGATTTTTATGGCGTTTGCCGAGGACTAGATCCTGGATTATAATCTAGTGTTTGGCAGTATCTAGGAATTGCTCCTTTTTTGCTGCATTTTCATTACTCGAATGTATTTGAGTATTGTGATGATCAATCTGCTGTTTCAATGTACATTATTTGTATCTCTTTTTGTGTCTCTAGCACTTGCAGACAGCCACTGTCGGAAAATACTATAATCACTTGGCCTAGCCAGGTTTATATAATTTTGTAGCCTCATTTCAAAATTTTACATCAATCCTACAGATTCTTGTATTTTTATCATGGCTGCTAGTGATGTAAAAGTTTTGGGAATGTGGTCTTGCCCATACGTGAACCGGGCTCAGCTCGCATTGTGCATGAAGTCGATTGAGTATGAGTTCATCGAAGAGAACACTTTAGAGAAAAGCGATATGCTGCTCAAACACAACCCTGTTCACAAGAAAATCCCAGTTCTAATCCATGGAAATAAATCTGTTTGTGAGTCATGCATCATTGTGGAGTACATTGATGAGGCCTTTGCCACGGGTCCGTGCATCCTCCCTTCTGATGCCTATGATCGTGCCTTAGCCCGTTTCTGGGCAGCCTATGTTGATGACAAGGTACATTGAAATGATTGCCATATTTACTCAAAGAATAGCTTCTTATTAACTTTTAACCAATATAACTATTATGCAGTGGTATCCATTGATCAAAGTGCTCAGACAGTCAGAAGACGAAGAGGAAAGAACAGTGCTTGTTCAGAAATTGTTTGAAGGTTTGATCTTGCTTGAAGAGGCATTTATCGGTTGTGGCAAAGGAAAGGTTTATTTTGGAGGAGATAGCATAGGTTATCTGGACATCATTCTTGGGTCCTGCTTGGCGTGGCTGAGGGTGACAGAAAAAGTTGTTGGAGTCGAGCTGATGGATCGGACCAAGGCTCCTCAACTGGTGAAATGGGCTGAGAATTTATGCTCAGGCGACAAGGTTAAGGCCGTCTTTCCAAACACCGAAAGGCTCATGGAACTTCATGAGTTGATTCAAGCTTATCTCAAGTCTGCTAAGTGAGAAAAAATGGCTGTAAATGCTGTGATTGATGGTTTATTTAATGCTGGGTTTTTTTCAGTTCATGTAACAATAAGCTCTTCTGTTCAAGTTCACGAAACAAACTTTATATTAGTAACAATATTATGCTGAGAACAGTCAATGCTTAGTTAAATATATACACACTACTATTTAAACTTTGGACTTAATGGGATCTGTTATGGTCAAGGAACTAATATTTTGGCATTCTATGTGGTTTATTCATGGTGAATTACTGAATTGAAGCATGCTTATATATAATTTTTGGTTTTCTGTAGTTAGGCTAAATTGTATCAATTTTTGTCTTGTAAACAGATTAGTTCAACTTCGAAATTTATCCATCAATAACTTTCTGCATTAGGTCATAACTGATTATCGACCAAAACTATGGTAAAATAAGAAAATCTTAGTGAATTGCACTCAAAGTAAATGGTAATGTATACTAGTTTGGTTGAAAGTTACTGATAATTATATATTAATGAAATTGAGTAAAATGTAGTCATATATTATGATGCTGCAGGGTTACATAATTTTCATTTAATCCAAATGCTACTAGTGCATATCTCAAAAAAAAAAAAAAAAGAAGAAGAAAGAAACACTTCAAAAAATGCTACTAGTGCAGTGGCTACTTATGGACTGATATCAAGGTAATTATAACTTGAAACGACTCCAACATTAAACAATTCCTTTGAATGAATAGAAAAGTTCACAAAGATGACTAGATAAGTATGTGGTTTCATATGAAATTATTAGTCTAACACTGCAACTTACTTTAAGAGATTCGTTTTGATCTTAATTGGACTGCATAATCAAACGGCCAACTCCTGTGCTAGAGATTATTTTTTGCTCAACTCACAAAAAAAGAAGAAGAAATGATTTGCTAGTTTATAGGAGTGTTGACATCTAGGTAAGTCCTCCCTTTCTACATCATGTTGTGAAAATAGGAATCGATGACTTCAAAGTGACAGGCTTTTCATATGTCTATATAGCATAGATAAGACCAGTCTTGCTCGGATTGTAGCATCAGCTATGGCAACACGTGGTGTAAAGCTTTTTGGAGGGCGGCCGAGCTCATATGTCAACAGGGTTGTCATGGTGCTTGAGATGAAATCTGTCGAGTATGAGTTAGTAGAGCTGAACCCACACGAAAAACCCGAGCTTCTCATCAAAATTAATCCTGTTCACAAGAAAATACCAGTGCTCATTCATGGTGATACCATTGTTCAATATATTGATGATGCATGGACTAACGGCCCTCCATCCTTCCTACCGATCCCTATGGTCCTGCCATAGCTCAATTCTGGGCTGCTTTTGTTGATGACAAGGTACACTCTTCCTCTTCCATTTTAGCTTCCACAAAGAAAATTTAGTACAGTCTGCTAATATAGTTGAAATGGTGTCAGTTTGTTCCATTACTCAGGCAAATGAGGGAGGCAGAAGCTGAGGAGGCTAAAATGCTGGTTTTTGAGAAAGTACTTGAACATTGTGTTGTTGGAGGAGGCATTCATCAACTGCAGCAAAGGAAAAGATTTCTTTGGTGGTGATAATGTTGGTTACCTTGATATTGCTCTAGGGACTTTTGCTGGACATCTAAGGGTGATTGAGATGATGAATGGAACTTATAAAGTCCTCGACGAAACCAAGACTCCTCATCTGGTCGGATGAGCTGAGAGGCTTTACTCAGATAATCTTGTTAAGGATGTTATGCTGGACCCTCAGAAACTTCTGGATTTTCTCAAGAACTTCCAGGCCATGTCCAAAGCTGCTTCTGATTGAAAGATTGTTTTCATTGTTCAGTTTTGTGTTTTATCTGTGTTGTTATTGGAAAATTGTCCATATTTCTTCCTCATCAGATTGTCTTTTCTAGTGAATTTGATTCGAATAATGAGCATATTAAACTTATAATGTAGCTGGTTTGGATGTTAACAATTTGTTGGTTACTGGGCCGAGAGGCTCTGCTCCGCCAGCCTTGTTAAGGATGCTTTGATCAGTTGATGGACCCTCAATTGCTTTTAGAACACAAGAAGCTTCAGGCTATGGTGTCAAAAGCTGCTTCTGATTGAGAGATTGTTTCCATTGTTTTATCAGTGTTATCAGATTATCTTTATTTTTTTCTTCCTAGTGAATTTGGTTCAATAATGAGACTTTTTACAGTAGGATTGTTAACTAGTGAATTTTGATATAGCTTCTATTATGCAAGAATAGATACTTTTACAGAGTACATGAAGTAGAAAATTGACAGAAGCAACACACTTGTTCATAATATATGTTTCTTCATGCAAGCAACACACTTGTTTGTTTTTCCACCAATCTTCTTCGAATCGTGAATAAAAAACTTGAAGAATTTAGAACTTGCAATGTAATCTAAAATGACTAAATAATCTGTCAGTCTTGATAAGATTCAATCTTGGGATTTGTGGACCAATTCTGCATCTTGATTCCCTTGTTTTTCTCAAGGCTATTCTAGTAACTCGAAAATGACTTCAGCCTTAATTAATTCCTTTGAATAGAAATGTCCATAAAAGATGACTAATTTAAAGTGGGTGTTTTGGTATGAAATTAACTCCAATAATCCAAGTCTTTTTTTTCCTTGATGAGGATAATGAAAGTTAAGAATCTTCTTCATACTCAATCGTGATTTAATTTTAGTGAAAATAGACACTTGATGACTTCAAAGTTAAAGACTTTTCATAATATGTCTAAATATAGCAACAGATAAGACCAAGCTTGCTCAGATTTTCACTTCATCTATGGCAACAAGTGGTGTAAAGCTTTTAGGAGCAGGGCAGAGCCCATTCGTGAACAGGGTTGTGATGGCGCTTGAGATGAAATCGTCAATTATGAGTTAGTAGAAATGAATCGACATGAAAAACCCGAAATTTTCTCATCAAAAGCAATCCTGTTCACAAGACAATCCCAGTGCTCATTCATGGTGATAGGCCAATATGTGAGTCTCTCATCATTGTTCAATACATTGATGATGCATGGACTAATGGCCCCTCCATCATTCCACCCGATCCCTACGAGGGCCACAGCTAGATTCTGGGCTGCTTTTGTTGAACACAAGGTACAGTTTTCCTCTTCCTATCAGCCTCCCACAAAGCACACCAAATCACAGGTTAAAGAAAATTTGACATAGTTAGAATGTTTTCATCAGTTGGTTCCGTTACTCGGGCAAATTTGGGCGGCCGAAGGGGAGGAGGCTAATGCGTTGATTTTTGAGAAAGCATTTGAAGCATTAATGTTGTTGGAGGAGGCATTCATCAGCTGCAGCAAAGGCAAAGCTTTCTTTGGTGGAGATGATGTTGGTTACCTTGATATAGCACTAGGGAGCTTTGTTGGACCTATAAGGGTGATTGAGATGATGAATGGAACTAAAATCCTCAACGAACCAAGACTCCGCGTCTGGTCGGATGGGCCGAGAAGCTTTACTCCAACAGCCTTGCTAAGGAAGTCACGCTGGATCCTCAGGAACTTCTAGAAGCTCACAAGAAGATTCAGGCCATGTCAAAGGTTGCTTCTGATTGAAAAGCTTGTTTTCATTGCTTGGTTTTGTGTTTTAAAGATTGTCCATTCTTCTTTCTGATGAGATTATCTTTTCTCTAGTGAATTTGATTCTAATAATGTGCCTTTTTTTTAGGCTAGGAATGTTCACTTGTTAATCTTGATATAGCTTCTTATTATGAAAGAATAGAAACTTTTACAGTTTACAGGAAGTAGAAAACAGAAGCAAGTTTCGATCTACTGAATTTTTTAATCAGGCTGAATAAAATATTTTTCTTTCTAACTGAAGAAAGATGGATATATCCACATACTACAGAGTTTTCAGTTTGTGAAGGGCAGAAACTAATTTTCCAATTTCAACAGTTTATCTATATTTAGGTTATAATAGGACGGGTGAAATGTTAATTAAACTTAATTACTAGTAGCCAGGCTTGAAAATGATAGCATGGTGGTGGTGGAGCCAAAATGGTAAATGGAATCATCAATGAGAGGAGTAAAGATCTAAGAGGTGGTCTAATATACATATTTTCGCATATGTGGATTTTGATACTTCTCTTCAATGTATATTTGATACGTTTCTTCAATATAAATGATACTTTTCTTTAATGTAAATGATATTTTTCTTTATAACAAATGATACTTTTGACCGTCCGCATGTTGCAGACTGATGTACATGATTTTTTGTGAAGATCTAAATCTTGATCTATTTTGGATGGCCCTTCTGGGGGTAGAGATGGGGGGTCTCGAGAAAAGGGAAAATTGGTGGAGCTCACGTGAAACGAGTGGGATGAAGACACCGCTATATTCATTTTCTGGTTTTGTAGCACGAATTTTAATAATTTATAATAAATATAAAGTAAAGGGAGATAAAAATGAATCGATTAATGGATAGTAAGATTAAAAGATTAGCTATAGAAATTATAAATGAATATATTAATAAATGGTTAAGAGGAAAAATATAGGTAACGTGGTTTTTTGTTAGATAAGTGGGTAGATTTAAAATAAAAAATTATAAATTTATATTTCTAAGAAATGAAAGTAAATATTTTTTAAAGACGGACCAAAATGAAATTAAATGATTGTTTTGATGGTGGGAGAGTAAGAATTGAGAGATTCGAAGGAGATATGTAAGTCACAACTGAGGATACCAAAGAGCGATTTGAAAAATTATCGACCAAACTTTGAAAGAGATTAATGGATAGATATAAAGTAAAGGGAGATAATAAATGAATAGATTAATGGATAGTGAGATTAAAAGATTAGCTATAGAAATTATAAATGAATATATTAATAAATGGTTAAGAGGAAAAATATAGGTAACGTGGTTTTTTGTTAGATAAGTGGGTAGATTTAAAATAAAAAATTATAAATTTATATTTCTAAGAAATGAAAGTAAATATTTTAAAGACGGACCAAAATGAAATTAAATGATTGTTTTGATGGTGGAGAGTAAGAATTGAGAGATTCAAGGAGATATGTAAGTCACAACCGAGGATACCAAAGAGCGATTTGAAAATTATCGACCAAACTTTGAAAGAGATTAATGGATAGATATAAAGTAAAGGAGATAATAAATGAATAGATTAATGGATAGTGAGATTAAAATATTAGCTATAGAAATTATAAATGAATATATTAATAAATGGTTAAGAGGAAAAATATAGGTAATGTGGTTTTTTGTTAGATAAGTGGGTAGATTTAAAATAAAAAATTATAAATTTATATTTCTAAGAAATGAAAGTAAATATTTTTTAAAGACGGACCAAAATGAAATTAAATGATCGTTTTGATGGTGGGAGAGTAAGAATTGAGAGATTCAAGGAGATATGTAAGTCACAACGAGGATACCAAAGAGCGATTTGAAAATTATCGACCAAACTTTGAAAGAGATTAATGGATAGATATAAAGTAAAGAGATAATAAATGAATAGATTAATGGATAGTGAGATTAAAAGATTAGCTATAGAAATTATAAATGAATATATTAATAAATGGTTAAGAGGAAAAATGTAGGTCATGTGGTTTTTTGTTAGATAAGCGGGTAGATTTAAAAAAAAAAATTATAAATTTATATTTCTAAGAAATGAAAGTAAATATTTTTTAAAGACGGACCAAAATGAAATTAAATGATCGTTTTGATGGTGGGAGAGTATTAAGAATTGAGAGATTCGAAGGAGATATGTAAGTCACAACTGAGGATACCAAAGAGCGATTTGAAAAATTATCGACCAAACTTTGAAAGAGAAAATCGTGTATGATTGTTTGCTTACTTCCTACACTTATGCCCCACTTTTGTTGGGGTGGGATGTGCTTTAGAGGGTGTTTGACTGAGCTTATAAGCTCTTTAAAGCAACTTATAAATTCGTTTGTTTTAACATAATTTGTTGCAAAGTTTTTGGTAAAATAAGCTCCTAAACAGCTTATAAGCTGTGAAAATAAGCTCCAACAACTTATAAGCTCCCCTAAAAATAAGTTGGTCAATTCTAACTTATTTTTCCATAAACTTATAAGCAATCATGAATTTACCAAAATAACCTTATTATAGTTCGTTATTTCCTACACATATATTATCAACTTCACATCTCGTCAATTTATATCTCTCTAATTATGATTTTCTCTCTCTAACTCACGATTCTTTCTCTAGCTTATAAGATCAATTATCCAAACACTTTAACAACTTATAAGAACTTCAGACATTACCTCTTATAAGCTCTTGAAACATCTTATAAGCTCTTGGAGCTTACAAGCTCTCTAAAATAAGCTTAGCCAAACACCCCCTTAGTCAACAATGGTCCAATTTGAATAGTGACGAATTTTTAAAGATAAAATATAGAAATATTTTTATTCCACCAACGTTTAGTATAGAAGGGTGGCACATAATTATTTCAATACAATTTATATTGTTATGTAGTTTATAAAGTATTATATATTAGCTTGATCAATTGGAAACTAACGGTGTAGATACCTAAAGGAAGCTAGAAACGCCGGAACTGATTTTCCAAGTAAGAATAAGGGGAAAATAATCGCATCTTTAACTTTGACTTATGTGCCTAAACTATCAAATATTTAATATTTGCTATTTATAATAAGCCTCGTACTAAAGATGATTCGCAAATGAATGCACGAGATTAAAAGAAACTAAAATTACCAACCGGAGGCACGTTTTTAGTAAATTAGAGATTACATTACTATTTTGAAAGTAAGAAAAGGAAGAAGAAAGTAAACTTCAATTATACTATATTCTTCTCTCGAAATGTTTCAGTGATCCGTATATCTTAGTGGATGTGTAGTAATCATATTGAAATGATTAATATCATTGCATATATTGCGATAATAAAGTTTATAGTTGTTATAGTAGAAATCAGATGTTGGTCCGTGTTTTTCCATTATCAAATTATTGCACTTTTTACAGTTGAATGCACAGGTGTTTATACCTTCTTTCTTAATGCGGTGAAATGCTATGGAATGGGAATCACACTATACGTGGACCAAATCAAATAAGAACCCTAATTTAGCATTTCATTATTGATTATAAAGACTAAAATCACATTATTAGAGTATAATTATGAATTAGTATCACTCATGCATATAACCAAGTAAAAAAATCGTATAACGTCTTAAATATTCATGGATTTGGAACCAGTAAACCACACATCGGAAATATACTCAAAATCTTCTTATCCGAAATGTCAATCTTAAAAAATGGTATTCAGGCTTCGTAATATACTCTATTCATACCAATATTCATGACACTTTTTTTTTTGCATGTAGATTAAAGAGAATTGTATTTTGTGTGTAAAATAGTATTTGATATAAAATTCGAGATACTATTTAATGTAAAAAGTGTTTCCTTTTATGAAAACGGATCAACCTAATGGGACAACCTAAAAAGGAAAACGTGTCATGAATATTGGAACGAATCAAGTATTAATTATCACTCTTGGTATAAACCATAATATTTTTTTTTCTCAAAATTTTGAGGATGTATAATTCAACGATACAATGAGAAAACACGTGTCTAGTATGGAAGCCATTATCGTTTGGGTATAAATTATAATCTATTAATCCATAGAATCAATTTACTAGAGATATACATCATGAACCATTCATTCGAAATATTCAAGCATATATATAATGTATGCCTATATATATGTAAAAATATGAACAGATTAAGATCTGTTTCTCTCCCAGTTTCCTTTAATCGACACACACACAATAGCAATCAAGCCTCAATGGAATTCTTCACCAAAACAAAGGCAGTTAGACTAAAAAGCCACTTGAACAAGTACTTAATCGCCGACGACGATCAGATCTCCACGCGGCAGAGCAGGAGAGGCGCCGCCAGGAAGGCGCGGTGGCTGGTGGAGCTCGTCGACAACAACCTCGGCGTCGTTCGCCTCAAAAGCTCTCACCACCGCTACCTCACCGCCTCCAACGCCCCATTTTTACTCGGCATGACGGGCCGCAAAGTGCTCCAAACCCAACCCGGAAACCCCCAAATGGATCCGGCGGTCGAGTGGCGGCCGATTAGGGACGGATTTCAGGTGAAGCTGAGAGCGTTCAACGGCACGTTCCTGCGGGCGAACGGCGGGACGCCGCCGTGGAGGAATTCGGTGACGCACGACAAACCGCACGCCGCCGCCACGCACGATTGGGTGGTGTGGGATGTGGAGGCGGTGGAGGTGCCGGAGGATGAGGCCATGGCGGATTATTTGTCAATGATTTGGAGTTGCTCGTCGGTTTCGGGTGAGATGTCGGGTCTCGAGTTCGGTTCGCCGTTTACGGTGCAAACGAGTTTCTCCGGCTCGAAGTCGCCGTCGCCGAGGTGGCATTTGATGAAGGTACGTTTTAGTCATTTGCTTAAAATTTTAATTAAGTTACGGTAATTCATCAGCTATAGTATTTTTCACTTAGATTTTGTTGTTATTGTTATCAATATGATTATTTTTTATGTGGTGGTTGCATGTGGAGTTATGAAACTTAATGGATGTCGTTAGCTAATTTCGAAATTTCCGGATCACTCGACTCTTTCTCGTCGAAGACTATTTCTTGTCAAATATATATGATAATTTCTTCAGCGTGCATGCATGATCAAATAATTAGCTAGGTTGTTATGGTTACGTGTATTTTATGCAATTAAGTTGCTTGTTGGATTTGGATGATATGAATATGAAATAATTCAACACTTTCTCAATTCATTTAAACGAACAAGTGCCTTGGAAAATCCAAACTCTTGAAACAGATCCCGGCTTATGTGAAGTATTGTTGATACAAAGATATAACCGTTACTTGAAATGTACTCCTGCAGATTGATAGATTATGTCAGCCATATACTTTTACATCTTATTCGGGCATAATCCATAAGTAGACGAGCAAATAAAACTTCAAATGAAACAATCAAAACGAATTCTAATAGTTAAAATCCAATTGGCAATATTATTAATGCAAATTCTATCATAAAATAATAATTGTAGGAATATAGCAAGGTGGGTGTACATTTCAGTCTTCTTTTTCTTAATATTATTTTTCAAATAAGTATCCGTAATTTTATGTCAGCTGTATAATTTTACTTTCCTTGAGTTGGATCTTAAACATTTTTTTTTCTTTATTTAATAAAAACAAAATTGGTATTCTTTCATGTATGTCAAAATTAGTATGATATTTCAAATTGGCATACCAAAAGGGTATATTTTTACATAAATCACAATTTAGAATAACTTAGCTCATTTATTAGAGTGACCATGTTAAGGCCTTTTAATAGCGTATAAACATGGTCAATGTAGGTTTTCAAGAAAAATCATCATATATATATATATTGAAACCTTCTAAAATAAAGCTTGAGTCAATCTGATATTTTTATTGGTATAACAAGTCAAAGGCTTTGACGCAACAGGTCCGCGGAAGAATAAGATGCGTATACACTACTGAAAATGATACGTGTGATTTTATCTCACTTTTGTTTGTTCTTGGCCCAAATTGTCATGCTTTATCCTTATCTACAACCACCTGACTTCCCTACAAAATTGAATAGGTCCAATTTGTGTGCTAATCTCCTTATCCGCACACATAGATCACCAAATTGCATTGATTGAATTAAACAAGCAAGTGCAGTAAACAAAATTACAGTAGAGAATTTTATAATATTTTCATTTTATAATTATATTAAACACATTATTATATTTCACACTCAGGAAAGTTCTAGACTGGCGGGACTTATTTTACCTGGTGTGGTCTCCAGTTGTAGTCAAACTCGTCTTGCACGCGTGGAATGTTAAAAATTTCACCCCCAATGCCGCGTTCTGACATCTCTCTCTCTCTCTCATATATAAATACGCATACCAGAACATGTCAATCCAATCACATTTCATTTCCGCCGCCAGAAGCAACCCAAAACCAAAATAAACCCCCCCAAGAACACAAATTGATATAACCTCTCATTTGCGCAGAGCCCTGCGATCTTAATCCCAACAGCAGCAGCGATGGAGCAATTCCTGAACGCGAAGATCGTCCGCCTCAAGAGCTGCCACGACAAGTACCTAACCGCCGACGAAGACGAGGAGTCCGTCGTCCAAGGCCGCGACGGATCGTCCAAGGCCTCCAAATGGATCGTCGAGTTCGTCGAGAACTCCGACGGAATCATCCGCCTCAAGAGCTGCTACGGAAAGTACCTAACGGCGTCAAACCAGCCGTTCCTCCTCGGCATGACGGGCCGGAAGGTGCTGCAGACGCGACCCCGCCGCCTCGACAGCTCCGTCGAGTGGGAGCCCGTGCGGGATCAAGGCGCCGCCGTCAAGCTCAAGACCAGGTACGGCCAGTTCATGAGGGCCAACGGCGGCGTGCCGCCCTGGAGGAACTCGGTCACGCATGACATCCCGCACCGGACGGCCACCAAGGAGTGGATTCTGTGGGAGGTGCATGTCGTGGATATCGTGGTGGCGAAGTCGCCGGCTCCGCCGCTCGAGGTGGAGGGTTCTTTTGCGCCGGATGTGGAGGCGCTGGCTGCCAGCTATTCTTCGAGGCCCGCTAGCTTGTCCTTTTCCAGACAGCAGGTGATTAAATTAAATATATATTTTATTTGTACGTAATCAATAATGTGTTTAATATTTGAATTTGTAGAATATTCGGGGCATATTGTTTGGATTTGCATGAAAAGCAATAGAATATTCAAAAGGCGCAGCTTCTATAATTTAAGAAGCAAGTTGATTGAATATTCAAAAGCATGCTTTTCCAGAATTTGCATGAGATAAGGATTGAAATACTATACTATGCAGTATTCTAGTGTCTAAGTGATCAATCTATTTGGAAAAGAAAGAATCTTGATCCAGAATAATATTTGTTCTGCTTTTAGTACATTATTATCTGAAAAAGCTAGATAATTGTGAAAAAACTTGAAGAAAGTTGAGTTTAGAGTCTCAGTTGCTAGTTTATATGCATTCAGACTATCCATTATTAGCACAAGTATTTCTTGATTTATATATACATATATGGCCTCTCACTATAGTCTATATAATCTTGTGCAGTCACATGATACTCAGTTGAGCTCGCCTCCAAAGGGTAATGAAGGAAGGCTTATTTACTTCCACATTGCTGATGAAGACGGCCGAGTAGACGAAGGTTTTGAGGAGCTCAGCATTACATTCAAGGGCAATAGTGTGGATGAGTTAACGCAGAGGCTGGAGGAGGAGCTGGGAATCGAACGTATTAGTGTATGTGCAAGAAGCCCGTTGAACGGGAACCTTTTCCCTCTTCGTTTGCAGCTTCCTCCCAATAATGCATCTATGCACGTAGTTGTGGTTCCACCAACATCATAAGGTACTAATAGATTCATATTTCACTTTGTGATTGTTGTTCTTTATGATAATATGTCAAAAAGTAGCTCACCAGTTTTCTGCATTCTGATGTAACAGTCTTTGCTGATGTTCGAGCAAATCTAAATTCTTGACAATTTCGCTCAAGAAAGATATGAATTATGCAAGCGCCGAGTGTTTTTGTACATCCTGCCTCAGCCTTCTCCATATGCTTGCAAAGAAGACTCAGATGCAAAAGGCATTATCTATGATCAAGTGATTGATTAGCAGCTTATACTGTTTGCTCTCATTCTTTATTCTTTTGCCCCTCTTTTTGGAATGATTTTGTAGCGAATCAGTGTATTATGGTCTGCGGACCAGTAAAATTTTGGTTGTTTTGTGATATCTTTAGCGTTATGGCTAGTGAATAGAAGCAAATAAACTTGGTGTGGAATGATTGTTTATGATGATACAGTAGTTAACAAAAATAGATGTGAAGAAATGAAAACATTACCAGAAATCCATGCAAGAACATGAACCATTGTTGAAATAATGGAAACGAAGGCGATCTCTCATGACAATCTCGACATTCATAACTTTGGAGATAAATTTCATAAAATTATGGCAGTCGTTGCAGACGCGCAGATTCTTGAATACACGTATAGGCGTAGCAGCCGAATTCGCGTTCAGCAGCGCGAAAGCAATAGCCAGTCTCTCGCTATGCAGCCTGAGAGAATCTCCCTTCCCTTCTCGAGCCTCGTCGACCAAGGGAGCTTGCGTTAAGTCATGAATATATCCTGCCATCTTCACCCTCTCCTCCATCCAACTCAAGAACTGGTAAATCTCTCTGCTCTGCGGATGCGTCGTGTCTCCCGCGAAAAACTCGTGAACAACACCATCGACCTCGACTGAGCTACACCCAGGTTCTTTACCAACACCCTTATCCATCATCAGCTTCCTGATCGATCCCACTTCATTCCACTTATTAGCAGACGCAAACACTCTTGAAAGAAGCACATAAGCTCCGCTGCTTCCACCCCCGTCGCCTTCCATCAGCCGCTTTGCCATTTCCTGGCTCAGATCAATCCCTTCGCCTCGCTTGCAGCTAGCGTCGAGAAGGCTTCTCCAAATCACATCGTCCGGCTTCACCCGCATGCTCGACACGATGTCGAGTGCTTCGTCTATACGTCCCCTACGTGCAAGAAGGTCTATTAGGCAGCCGTAGTGCTGCAAGACCGGCTCCAAATCGTACTCGTTCGCCATCAAATTGAAGTATCTTTGACCCTCGTTAACCAAGCCTCTGTGGTTACAAGCGCTCAACACGCCGACGAATGTGATGGCGTTAGGCTTAAGTTTGTCTTCGTTGATCATTCGATCAAAATATTCAAACACTCTCTCTGCCTCTCCATGAGCTGCGAGCCCTAAAATCGCAGTGTTCCACGAATTCACGTCGCGTTTGCGCATCGATTGAAGAACTTGAAGAGCCATTCTCATCGATCCACATTTGTAGTACATCTCTGTCAAAGAATTATTCACTAGGATATCGAATTTAGGATCGATCTCACACTTTTTCAACACATATGCGTGCAGCCACATGCCCATGGATAATGCCCCCAAGCCGGCGCAGGCGTCGATCACGCTCTGCACCGTGTACCCGTCCGGCTCAAAAGACGGCATCATCTCTACAAACATTCTCAACGCTTTATCGAACTCTCCTGCCTGCACAAGCGCGTCGATTATCGCGTTCCATGACACCAAGCTTCTGTCAGGCATTTTGTCGAACATTTTAGTCGCATTCTCCAGGAGACCACACGAGGAGTAAAAATGGATCAAACTGTTGCTCACGTACACATCTGAGGCGAAACCGTGTTTCAGAGCTTGCGCGTGAGCTTGTTTCCCTCGATTAAATCGAATAAAAACGCGCAAGCTTTGAGCACGAACGGAAACGTGTGCTTATCAGGATGCAGGCTCTCTTGTTCTATAAGTTCCTGAAAGACAGTAAAGGCTCGTTTTTTGTGGTGTTTGCTGTGAGCGTACGCTCTAATTAGAGTGTTGTATATGAAGACGTTAGGGTTTGGAATTTGATGGAAGAGTTGCAGTGTGTAAATTAGGTCTTGTAAGGCGGAAAAGTGCAGTAGCCTGCTGTAGAGATATACAGTTTCGGGACTTTGATGGGGCGGCGGAGCGGTACGAAGGATTTTCGCATGTATTTGTTTGAGGTAAGTGAGAGGAACGGTGGTGGATTGAGTTAAAATGTGGAGGACTCGGTGGTGATGGTGGTGGCGTGGGGTGGTGGAGAAATTAGCCGGTGGCGTAGTGGGTAAAAGCATAGCCATAGTTCCAACTTCATTTCCCGCGAACAAGTGCTGATTTTAACGACTTTGGACATATTGTTGTAGGCCCAAGTTGTTTTGAGCCAAATTAGAAAATTGCCGATTTTTCCAGGACCGAGATAGATTCAATCGGCCTATACAAGTCGCTGGTCTAAGGAAATGCAATTAGAAAGCTATTATAGAAATGATCTAGGGATGTAGTCGAATCGAGCTTAATAGTCATAAATAAGGATGTCAATGGGTGGTTTTACCTGGTTCGATCCGGAATCGCTCAAAATCCATTAAATTTTAAAGCAGCTATTTTGGTTCCGGTTCCGGTTCCGGTTCCGATTCCGATTCCAGACCGGCTTTAGACCCGGACCGTTTAGATCCATAATTTGATGGTCCGATCCGGTCGAATCCGTTCGGTTTCAAAATCGAATCAATACTTATTTATCGATTCTATCAAGAAAACTGCCTATCGACAAGTTCTAAGTTTAAGTATCTTGTCAACGAATTTAATTTATCCATACAAATCAAATCACTCATACCCATTAAATTATAAAGCACGGTTTCGATTTCGGTTTTGGTTACAGCCCATTCTGTTCCACCACTCAAATTCGGACCGCTTAAGATCCATAATTGATGGTCCGGGTCTGGTCCAAATTCAGTAGCTAACAGGTCGGTTTCAGAACCAGAACCATTACTTATTTATTGATTCTGATCCGGTTAAACCAACTCATTGACATTTCTAATCACAAAGAGCTTGATTCAAATTTTGATTTTTCCGGATTGAGCTCCAGCTGACTCGGTAGTAAACTTAGACAAGCTCGACTCAACTTGATTACTTATTAATAATAAGTAAAATTTTACACTAGTTATTTTTGTTTAACTAAAAACATGGCAAAACTATTGAAATTGTATATGTGATAATCACAATATTATGGTACCCTCAAGCTCGACCGAATATATCACGAGCTAGTTCGACACTTCAATTCATTAAAAATCTTGTAGAAAGTCCAAAATAACATGCTATTGTCACGAAGTCTAGTTCTTAAAACTCTTGATTTATGATTTACATCTTTTGATTACTTTTTATGGTTTGGATTTATAGTCAAAGGCTAGATTTTTGAGTTTATTTATTTAGTAAATATGTACCAAAATCATGTATACACTGACGTATTTACAAGTAAACATAAAGCAACATCAAATAGAGTCATGGCTCGTGATGATTTATTGTATTCGTTAGAATGATCGTGTTTTTTTTTCCTCCTTTCGATCAAGAAATTTCAAATCAAGCTAAATGGAAAATTTTGAAAAGTAAAAAGTTGTAGCAAATTGCTCAAGCTCGTGTGGTGGCCAACATTATGGTCCTACAAAAGCATGGCGAACTCCCACCACAGAATCGTGATAGAACTAAACCTAACAACTGAGTGGCTAGTGAGTAGTTAGTTGAGCACAAATCACAATACAATTATCAAATATAGGATGTTTCAAGTTTGAATACAATTACCAATGATATGATGTAGGAGGCCCCGGCCCCCCTCAATTATTTATAACGGAACCATTATTATTTCTGCAATTGGGTCATCCCCGCATTAAATTAAGCCCATTAATAATTCCCAAAATGGGCCATAGCTTCAAGGCCAACCAAACTCCGACTAACCAACCACACGCGACAAAACCGACGTCGTTTAGCCGAAACTGCCACCAACCGACGCCATAGATTTTTTTTTGACGCGCCTGTACGTTCACTCTTCATCCACTTGCTGCCCCCGGTTACATGCCTCTCAAGTGGAGGACAGGTGTCCACCAAATTGAGTTTTAGAAATTGCAGTTCGAAATGAAAACTGAAAATATTCAAAATTTGAAAATTGGATGTGACATTATCTAATTTGAAATTTGTTGGAATGAACTAACATTGCAGTGGATATTTTTGAAGTTAAAAGTTTGGGCTTGAATTTTATTAATAGTTTTATAAGTGTAAGTCTATTATATCTTTTTCCAATGTAGATTTATCATCATATGATATTGTACGTGAATTTATCAAATATAGTTTATCAGTTATGGATGATAAATAGGTTATAGCACATGAACAATTTACCTTGTATATTTGTAATTTTATATATTTATTTATTTACGGACCATTCAAAAATAATCTATTTAATTTATCAAATCACATACAATATTCTTATCCATCTCTCTAAAATTCCTTGATTCAATTACACTCCAATAGTTTCATACCCTTCAAATTCAAGGACATAAGCCACATATATTTTTTTGAGACACACAAGCACACATAATTGGGTTCTGTAATTGAAATGAAGATTATCAACTATTTCTCATTTCTAATAAAAATTACTGCACAATGCTTAAAAGGATGATGAAGATAGACAACAAATCCCAACAGAAATAACTCGGCAGATAAAACGTTCTCTTTTAATTCCTTAAAAAATAAAGAAGAAAGAAAAAAACATGCTTCTTGTTTTCATAAAATTTCTTAAAATATTTATACTAGTATATATTATGGAGAAATTGTAAAACATTCCCAAACACGCCCTAGGCCTAGGACATCACGCCTCCAGATCATCGCTTTCTTCCATTGTGTACGTGAGTATCTTCTCCGCGCCTGTCACAACTCGTTAAAAATATCGCTACTTGCGCGTACCTTAGCGCATAACCCGCCATTCCGCTAGCCTGCGCATCCGGACTCCCCAACGTTGACGACCGCCCTTGGCTCGTCGGCTCTCTCTCTCTCTCAACTTTCTAGAACGCTATAGAAATTCTCTCTCATTACTTATATATACTCAGCTTATTAACATTCCGCTGCTTGTTTTCGGTTTAATAAAGGTTTATTGCAGAAAAGAAAGGAATAAAGGCGAAACCTTTTTTCCGTGAGAAATGGGGGTCGATTATTACAATATTCTGAAAGTTTCGAGGAATGCAACTGAAGAGGATTTGAAGAAATCGTACAAGAAATTGGCGATGAAATGGCATCCGGATAAGAATGCGGTGAACACTAAGGAAGCGGAGGCGAAATTCAAGCAGATTAGCGAGGCGTACGATGTGCTTAGCGATCCGCAGAAGCGGCAGATCTACGATGTGTACGGTGAGGAAGGGCTGAAATCCAGTGTTTATCCCCCGCCGGCGAGTTCGAAGGAGAGGGACGCCGGAGGGGGTCGGGGGTTTAAGTTCAGCCCTAGGGATCCGGAGGATATTTTTGAGGAGTTTTTTTGGGGGTCCGATGTTGGGAAAGGAAAGAGCGGCGGCGGCGAAAGGTTGAAGAAGGCGGCGGAGATGGAGATTAAGCTGCCTTGTAGCTTGGAGGAGCTGTATAAGGGGTCGAAAAGGAAGATGCAGATAGCAAGAGTCGTGCTTGATGAGTCTGGGTAGGTACATTTGCCACTTCAACAATCTGTTTTCTTTCATACACTCTGTTTCGTTTGTGTGTGGTTTTATGTGAATTGAAATATTTGATCTTAGATTTTGTTTTAGTTTACACAATTGTATAAAGCTAAGGAAGGTGTTGATCACAGGAATTTAGTGGTTTTCTGATTTCGTCTCGTCTTTGATGAGTTTTCATTCTTACCTGTTGATTAGTAACTTCAATATTTGAAAAGAATTCAATTCTGTCTTTTAGGTTAGATATTCGACCTATAATTCTCCGAAAGATGACCTTTGTTTGGTTTTGTGTGGCTGCTGAATGTTTGCACCTTATGTTTTTGGAATACAATCAAACTGAGAGATGAATAGGTTGCAGGTAGTTGTTAGTTGCGTTTGCGTGGAAGAAAATTCGACTGCTTGTGTATTACTTGAATCTTTTATTCTTTAGCTTAATGTAAGAGAGTAGAAACTGTTTGAATTACATCCATTTTTTTGGTGCCTTAAGTTAATCTGAGGTGATTTTATTCTGTTAATGCAGAATTGATACTGTACTGTTTATTTCGTTTATGGACGCATAATATTCTTTTAGAGAATCTAAAGTTTTGGTGGTTGTCTGTGAGTTATTGGAGAAGTTGCTGTATAGCATATCTGAAAACAGCGGGAGAAAAGTAGAGTAGAAGTTTCATAGACGTGCAAGTATGTGACTAAGAACTTTTGGAAAAAGTGATTACATCAGGAATTGGGATTTATATATGGATGTTTGTTTCATTCAATTTCCTTTCGTTTATTCATATTGAACCAAGATCTAACTTCTGATGTTTTTGTTATATAAATCTATGTATGTCTATTACGTCATTTGATTCATGATAGTATTTCCCCTTGAAACTATGACTAGTTTCAGGATATTACTATTATGCAATTTTATGGTGGAATATTTGCCCTTCTTCTATATGTAGCATTTATTCTAATGCTTTGTAGCTGTTATAAGCTTCTGTTGGCAGTAATACAGGTTTTAAGACTGCTTTTCAACATTGTTTCCTATTAACAAATATTACTTCTTTTATGTGCTTTATTATACTCCATTAGTACACGTCCAAAAGATAAGGGGGAAAAAAATGCTGAGGGAAAAATAGTTTTTTCTAGTCTAGCGCGTGAGCATCATGTTTGGATGGCAGGAAATGCAAATTTTCACGCTTGAAATTCCAATCTACATTGGTTGGTTTTGTTGTCATTTGATGCATTCTCTGAGTGTAGTAATGTGCAGTTTTATATTATTGCAGTAAACCTGCGACTGTTGAAGAGGTGTTGGCTATAAACATCAAGCCCGGTTGGAAGAAGGGCACAAAGATCACTTTCCCCGAGAAAGGGAACCACGAAGCTGGTGCCACCCCCGGTGACCTCATCTTTGTCATCAATGAGAAGCCACACCCGATTTTCAAGAGAGACGGAAATGATCTACTCATCAATCACAAAATTTCCCTATTAGACGCTCTCACAAGCAAGACTCTCAACATAACAACCTTGGACGGAAGGGATCTACCTCTTAAAGTATTGGGTGTCATCAAACCGGGGCAAGAAATGGTGATTGAAAACGAAGGGATGCCAATATCCAAAGAACCTAGCAAGAATGGCAAGCTGAGGATCAAATTTGATATCAAGTTCCCTTCGAGGCTCACTGCAGAGCAGAAATCGGATTTGAGAAGAGTGTTGGGCAGGGCGAACGCATAAATTAAGTAATTTATATAACTCTAGTCAAGTGTATATACTTAAACCTATCGAGACTAGATAATGTACTGTGCATAGTAGGAGAAATATCCACTTCAGTTTTTTTATTTATCTTTGATATTTAGAACTATTTACCAGTATCTTAGCACAGCTATCTGCTGTCAAAAACTTTGGGCAATGTTAAATCTGTTACTTATAATAATGTCCCTTAAATGGAAAGCTCCTTCTTCATAGTCTTACATATCTCATTGCCTCAGTTTATGTAAACAAAAGCTACATTACATTAACAGACATTATGGAAAACCCCCACAAACCAAGATTATTGCAACAATCACTACAACAAAAAGTAGATATTAGGGCACTTATTTAGAGTCACTTTTTATTAAATGCCTCTAAAATATATTATTGGGGCATTTAGTTAGATATATTAAGTTTAGAGGCACATTTAAAAAAAATCTAAAAAAATTAAAAAATTACCGCGGCCGCCCATTCTCACTTTTCTTTAAATTCACTCTTCTCTCTTTCTATCAATTTAACGCATGCAATTTAACCCCGAGAAGTTGCAGACCAACACCGGGCATTGCCTCGGCGTCGTCTCCGTCGCCTCCCACCCCTCCGGCCGAATCGCCGCGTCCGCCTCCATCGACAGCTTTATTCGAGTCTTTGATGTCGCCACCAACAACACCATCGCCACCCTCGAGGCTCCGCCGTCTGAAGTTTGGCAATTGCAATTCAATCCCCAGGTATTCATTAATTAGGTTTTTTTTTTGGGTGCCTTTTGTGCATTTGCTTATTATTATAAGAAGAATCTAGAAGATCTGTAGGGTAATATGAGAGCAGAACAATTATCTGTTATTGGAGAGATAAAGATCATCAACTGTTGTAATTGGATCTAGAATTGACTATTCTAGGAATCATAAATGGCTGATGAACCAATGATCAATCGAGAATTTTCTGATGCTCAGTCGGTGGAAGTTTCTGGGGATGATGATTCGCCGAAGATATCAGGTCTTACTCAAAATATCAGTGATCTTGAGCGATAAAATGGGAAAATTATCCGGCAAAATGAGGATTACAGGCAGAAAATCGATGAACTGAAGGCATCGATTGAAGAATTGAGCAGTGAGAGCGCGGATAGGAAGAAAGAGTTGGAAGAATTGCAATCAGAGAATATGATGTTGGGGGCGGTGGCAGCTCGAGCAGCAGAGCTACAAGCTGAGGTGTCGAGGCTGCAGCATGATTTGGTGTCTGCGATGAGTGATCTGCAGGAATCGACTGTTGAAATCTCTGACTTGAAGAGGGATTTGGAGGGGGTGAAAGAGAGGGAGAAGGAGAAGGATGCTAAGTTGGATGCCGTAGGGAAAGAGAGAAACTTATTGCTGGCTAAGGTTGGGAAACTGGAGGAAGTGGAAAGCAGTTTGAGGGGTGAATCGGAGGGGAAGGAGAAGGAGATTCGAATTTTGAGGAAGAATCTTGAGGAATTGGAGGTGGTTTTGGAAAGTAACAAGGTTCTTGAGAAGTTAAGGAGTGGTTTAGAGAAGACGGTTGAGAAACTGACAGGCAAAATCAGCACCCTAGAGAGTAGTTTGGATGAGAAACAGAAGGTGATCATTGGGTTTGAAACGAAGGAAAGAGCAGTTGAAGAGAATGTTATTAATGGCGATGCTGTGGTTGATGGTGAGACGAAAGGATTAATTGGGGGCTTGAAGGAAAAGAACTGGCTGGTGGTTGGGGGTTCGACCATTGCTGTTGTTGCTGTTATGGGGGCCGCGTGCTACGTGCATGCTGCAAGGAAACACTGATTCAACACTGATTTCAAACACTCGCAGATGCTCTGTTGTTGGAAGAAAAATAGAGTTTAGGAGGATTTGTTTCTATCCCAATTGATGATGGTGAGTTTCAATTTTGGTAGCTGGTGCTTTTTGATTTTGTCTTTATGGAGCTTGGCTATATCAGTTTTATGTGTTTGGTTGCCTTGTCTTGGAATAATGCTTGAGAAATGCTCCATGCTGTTTTCTTTTGAGGAGCAGCACCTATCAAGTGTTAGCTGTTATCACACTTCAATTATATAGAATGAAGTTCTGAAATCTGAGATATTCTTATATTATAGAATATTATTGCACTTTAGTTCCCACAGTATGTGTCTTGTTTGTTTCCTTTTTCATTTTTACATGGATAGGAAACGTGTGGTAGGGAGTAAGTCCCATATTGGGAAAATAAATATTTAGATAGCAAAGTGTAAAAAGGTCCTTGGGTTTGAACATGCATTATGCCTATAAATTGAGCTTGATGTATCTTTATGTTGTTATCAGCACCACTTTTCTCTAGTGTATGAATGAAATAGATAGTTTTTTAGATGATGATCTCCCTTTTGATTTGGCATAGTTGCGATGTTGAACGCCCTACTCCTGCAAGTTAAGCTATTCTAGTTCTAAATCTTCACATGTTTCTAATATACAATTGATTTAATTAGAAATGCTGATCAATTTTGTATTATACTTGAAGGCTATGGAGAAACTAAAGCGACAATTAGCTGAAGCGGAGGCTGAACTTGAGGCTCGTAAGAAGCCTTCAGAGGACACAGGGCCAAAGTTTGTTGGAGAAGGACTTGTCATTGATGAATGGGTGAGCTATGTTCACATTAAAATTTGCTTGTTCAAAGTAGTTTCCTGTCGATTCGACTGATCTTGATCTTCTTCCACTTTGCAGAAAGAAAGACGAGAAAGATACCTGGCTCGACAGCAGGTGGAAGTCTCTCCCTGAAAGTCTTGTATGTTCGATCGGATAAATTTTTTTATACTGCACTGTACTTGCACGAGTGTATTTAGTTATTCCATGATTGTGAAAGCTCTGTTCCGCCAAAGTGTTGAGTAGAGGACGATATGTCAAATTTTTTTATACTGCATCTCTAGTCGTATATTTGGTATGTGATTTAGGAAAATTTGACATTCTTTTTAATCTCAGTTTGGACATAGACATTGTTCGCCAAATCATTGTCATCAAATGAATATTTAAAATAGTAAATTCTTTTGTTGCTACCATTATGTGCATCAAATTTAAAATCAATGTTGATGCTACACATTTTGTGTCCCTAAATTTATGTTTTATAGACACAAATAAGTGCTCCCATAGATTTATCATCATAAATTTTAAATTATTTAGGGCACCTATATGTGCCTCGAAAAATCAATCTTGGGACATATTAAAGTGATTGGAAAGTTATTGATTTAGAGGCACTTAAAAAAGTGTCCAGAACTCTTTTGGGACACGATACTTGGAGGCATATATGATAAGTGTCCCAAAAATCATAAGTGCCTCAAAAGGGTATATATTGAGGCACTTTTCGGTGTCTGAAAATCACTTTTTTGTTGTAGTGAATAAACATAGAAAATCTCAACAGCAATAAAGCCAAAGGTATTGATGCTCATTATATCTATTAGAAATTTAGAATCTATGTTTCTCAATCTTGTTTTGAAGATCATCTTTCTTGGCCCCCACAACCTTGTCCACTTGTTTTCCTTTCTTTATCAGTATGAAAGTTGGCATGGCTTGAACACCATATTCCTTAGCCACATCCTGTTCACATTGTTCATCAAAATTTAAAGTAATTTTATTGGTAAGAAAGAAAGAGCAAATGAAAAATACGTACATCTAACTCGTCGACGTCGATCTTGACGAAATCGACGTCTGTGTATTTCTCTGCGAACTCGTTGATGGCTGGCAAAATCTGCTTGCACGGCCCGCACCACGACGCAGTGAAGTCAACGACGATCTTCAAGTAACATGTCTCAAACTCGATGGTTAGAAGATTGAAGGGTTATTACACGGAAAGAAATTCATGCAGACGTATATATATACCAGTTTTGAAGTCTGCTTCGTTGCTTCGAAATGGAGCTTCCACTTTGCTGAGGAGTGGCATGCGATGACCTGGCCCTTCTTGGTTGGTGGCTGCGACGGAGGGAGTGTTTGGTAGATTTGTTTTGGCGAACCCTGGCCGTCGTAAGCTGTTGAAACATTGGATCCCATCTTGATAAAGATTTTCTTGAAATCTCACTGGTTTGTGGGAGTTTTGGAGTGAAATAAATATGATTTTTTGGATTGGTGAAAATGCTATATTTATAGTGTAGTGAGATTGCTGCGGCAATGGTTTCCTTTTTCATTACACACTTTGTTGCCGAATATGTTCTTGTCGGGACCGTGAGCTATTTCGACCGCTGATGCTAATTGCGGAAAGTTTGATGCATTAACATCAAAACATACAGTTTCTTGAAACTTGCTTCTTCATCACAACATATGATTTCAGATTTTCTCATCTCGTATTTAGGCATTCAATTTTGAAAGTGAGAAGAATAGATTGGATTGGAAATTGTTCTGTATGTGTTTCTTTTTGCCTTAGTTTTCGTCTCTCCACAAATGCAACAAGTAACCTTTGACAATGAGACACAAGCATCTTATTGGGCCGATATACATCGACCAAATGGATTGGAACCAATTCTCCTAACATTCAAAAATCGTGCTTTAGATTACAATTTCTCGTCTCTTGAATCTGCTTGCTATTAATTACTGCAACTACTTTTCTGATTTTTTATTCCATGCAATGGAAGCACGTCCCTTTACTAATAATATTCACTCCCTTTTGCTACCTTTATTTGATTCCTTGCTTAAAGTTGTCTTTCTGAAATTCCTAGTTATTAACTTTTGTAATTCAATCCAGAAAAATTTAAAAATAAAGGAACTTAAATATTCTTTATAATATGTAATAATCTTAATTCTAGTTTCTATAATTTTGAATTAATTGAGGCGATCATGACGATGCACTGACTCGTTTTATTTGATTCATGTTTTAGCCAATCATCAGAGGGAAAGGAGATCAAAGAAACCAAGTATTCATTTTGGTAAATCAAATTTTGTCAACGATATGCAATAAATTGACAGACGCAAAACATTATACATTATTTTTTTCTCAGCTGATACCGTTCGATCATTTCGGCGGAGGTTTATAAAGCTTGAGTTTAGGCCAATAGCGTGTAATTTAAAATTAAATCACAGCTTGCATATCACGCTGTAAAAGAGTGTCTAGTTAGGAGTGTAATCGAACCGAGTCGAACGGAACACCATCATGCTCAAACTTTGTTTGTTTAATATCGAGCCGAGTCTCGAATTTTATTTATCGAATATTTCGAGCTCACAAGTTTATTCGAGCTTTAATTGAACCCAAACAAACTTTCCAAATTTAGATATATGTTTAGAATATTAATTATTTTAATCTTAAAATGAGTTACTTTATCCATAATAACACAATATATTTACTGATTTCTTATAACAAATAAAAGTAGCTAGAGATTTAACACAATAATTACCAATTATAGAAAGAAAATAATTGTATCTAGTTAATAATTTTATATTTTTAAGCTAAATCAGTTAACGAACTTGTTCACGAGTTAACTAACGAGCCGAATACTACCACGTTCAAGCTTTGTTTGTTTAGCTAGCGAGCTTCACTAAACAAACTCGAACGAACTTTTATCGAACCGAACTCTGAATAGCTTGGTTTATTTACAGCCCTATGTCTAGTTAGTATGTTTGCGCTAATAGTTACTTCCAATTTATTATATATTTCTATTTTTTCCATACAAGGGGGAAAAAATGAAGATAATTATTCATTCGTGCAACGCAAGAGGTGGACCTCTCATGACTCATGAGTAAGAAAAAGAGATACCGATACGAGTTTTGTACGTACAAAATGTCTAATGATGTATGAAGAAATCGTCCTTGGCAAGATCATGTAAATATCAGTTGAATTCCTTTGTTATGTAATTTTAAGAGTGTATATTTATTATGTATCAAAAGTCATGACATTTAATTCGATTCGGCAAAATGAACCCGGTCCAAAAGTCCCTCGGGGGTACTCGGGGTTTGGACTGGTTTGGGCTTAAAAATTAAAGGTCCAAAAAAATTGACCTAAAAAGCCTGCTCGAAAAAAATCTCGGGTCTATCGGACTTCGGGCCAAAAAAGCTCGGGATTTCGAGCTAAAAAAGTTTTTCTAGTATTCCATTAAATATACATATTATTTAATGTACATATTTATAATTATTTACTAATATTAAATATACTAATATTATTTTTATATATTAAAAAGGATTTAAAAAAAACCGTCCGTCCGATAGCCCGTTCGGGGCTGATTTGGGCTTCATATTTTTAGGCTCAAAAAATTTCATACGAGCTCAGCCCGATCCGAAAAATATAAAAGTCTGATCTACTTTTACCAGTTATACATATAATATAGATACAAAAAGGGAAAACGTATGGAATGTAATAAATCCAATGGTAATGATTTTTATTAGTTGGATTTTGTATTTGGTACATCAAGTAAGCTCAACACGTGTTCTATACATGTGCATGTATTAAATTCAACTTCTAGTGGTTCAATTTACAAGTAAAGCTAGCCCACGAACTAAAATACACTATACACAAATATATAAATATTAGTGCACATAAATATACAGGAGAAGGTTAACATAAAAATTATTTATCATGAGAATGTGAAAACTAAAAAATAATGAATTTGTTGTGAAAGTTGATGAATTTGATGAAAAATTTATGAATCCAAAAAATAGAATTTTTGTCCTTTACGAGTTTCAAACCCGAGTGAATATTTTTAAATTTTTAGATTCATTTCTTTCATCAACTCGGATGCATCATATATCTCTCTCTATATATATATATATACATATAGGATTGGGTTCAAATAAAACACATCCATCTTCAACGGTTTATGCATGGTTCGCAGTTCGCAAAAAATGTAGTTCTCATTCGATCTACTCCCTATATATATATGATCGATCTTAATTTCGTAAGGGAAATAAATGCTTAAGAACACCAAGGATTTCGTGGTTCGATCTATGAATAAGATCTACGTCCACGGGAGAGAGAGTGTTCGTGTATTGAAAGTGTAAGCGATTACAAGAGTGTGAATCAGTGATCGATCCGAGTAGATGATTGTAGATGTCCCTCTCTTCTCTAATCTAGCCTCTATTTATACATATTCATGAAGTTGAGTTCTACTCTGACTCTGATACCAAGTTGAGTTCGACTCGACTCGATTCCAAGTTGAGTTTGACTCGACTGATATCAAGTCGAGTTCGACTCGACTCGATTCAAGTTGAGTTCGACTCGACTACGATACCAAGTTGAGTTCGACTCTGAGTCTGATTCCAAGTTGAGTTTGACTCTGATTCCAAGTCTTCTCTCATAATGATTCTTTTAGATATGGCCGAGCCTTCCTGCTCCCACCGGTTTTAGGAGTCTTGGGCGAACTTGTCCAGCCGAACTTGATGTCGCTTACTTGTATTGGGCCCGATCTTGGGCCCAGTAGTTGGGCGTATCCTATCCTGACCCCCAAAAAGACAGTGAGTCGTCGGCCGGATTGGGGTTGTTTATGGTCGGGCGTGAACGATCCGTTGACATTATTCTCGGGCGACTTTGTGCGTGTCAATGCTTCCGACGTCAGATATCGTATGCCGTGCTTGCGAGGCGTCTGCCGAGGTCACGTGTCTTTTTGTATCTCTTGCCGGGTGTTCGCTTCACCGACGAGGCGTTATGCCGAGGTCTTGGCGACCGGCTTCACCGACGGGCGTTGAGCCGAGGTCTTCGACCGCTTCACCGACGGGCGTTAAGCGAGGTCTTCGACCGCTTTACCGCCGAGCATTAAGCCGAGGTCTTCGACCGGCTTCACCGCCGAGGCGTTATGTCGGTTGTACGCCGCCGCTTCACCTTTCCGGCGTTGTGCCAAAGTTGTACTTCTCGCTTCACCGCCAAGTCGAATATGTAACCGTGTCGAGGTCGAGGCCGAGGTCTTCGACCGCTTCACCGTCGGCGCGCGGCTTCACTGTCGAGGCGTTAAGCGAGGTCTTCGACCGCTTCACCGTCGGCGCGCAAGCGAGGTCTTCGACCGCTTCACCGACGGCGCTATGCCGAGGTCTTCGACCGCTTCACCGACGAGAGTTATGCCAAGTCTTCGATCGCTTCACCTAACGGCGTTATGCCGAGGTCTTCGACCGCTTCACCGACGGCGTTATGCGAAGTCTTCGACCGCTTCACCGACGGGCGTTATGCGAGGTCTTCGACCGGCTTCACCGTCGAGGCGTTATGCGCTGGTCTTCGACCGACTTCACCGACGGTGTTATGCCGAGGTCTTTAGATCGACTTCACCGGCGGGCGTTAAGTCGAGGTCTTCGACCGCTTCACCGACGGGCGTTAAGTCGAGTCTTCTTGCCGCTTTACCCGACGAGCGCGTCGAGGTCTTCGACCGCTTCACCGACGGCGCGTTGCGAGGTCTTCGACCGCTTCACCGACGATGCGTTAAGCGAGGTCTTCGACCGCTTCACCGCTGAGGCGTTATGCCGAGTCTTCGATCGACTTCAACCCGACGAGGCGTTATGCCGAGGTCTTCGACCGCTTCACCGACGGTGTTATGCCGAGGTCTTTAGATCGACTTCACCGGCGGCGTTAAGTCGAGGTCTTCGACCGCTTCACCGCCGAGGCGCTATGCCAGTCTTCGACCGACTTCAAGCCGAGGTCTTCGACCGCTTCACCGTCGAGGCGCGTCGAGGTCTTGATCGCTTCACCGCTGGAGGCGTTATGCCGAGGTCTTCGACCGACTTCAACCCGACGGCGTTATGCCGAGGTCTTCTGTCGGCTTCACCCGAAGCGTTAAGCGAGGTCTTCGACCGCTTCACCGCCGCCGGCGCAGCCGAGGTCTTCGACCGCTTCACCGTCGAGCGCGTTAAGCGGTCTTCGCTAACTTCACTGACGAGGCGTTAAGCCGCGGAAGGCCCAGCGGAGGCGGAGACGGCGGCGGCGTACCGTGGTCACCGTTTGGAGGACCGGCGAGGCGGATCGGCTGCGGAGGCCGAGGTGAGCGGGCCGAGGTCGGCTGCGAGGGCCGAGGAAGACGGTCATGTCGGGAGGCCGAGAAGACGGCGGCCGAGGCGAGGTCGGCTGCGGAAGGCCGAGGCGAAGTAGCTCGTCCGTGATAAACGAAGGTAATTCATCCTCGTGAGAGTATCCGTCTTGAACTAAACGAAGGTATCCGTTCTCGTACGAAGGTAGTTCGTAGAGAGTATCCGTCTTCGATATAAACGAAGGTATCCGTTCTCGTACGAAGGTAGTTCGTCCTCGTAGAGAGTATCCGTCTTTGATATAAACGAATGTATCCGCTTCGCACGGCGTAGTTCTTCCTCGTAGAGTATCCGTCTTCGATATAAACGAAGGTATCCGCTCATCTGAAGGTAGTTCGTCCTCGTGAGAGTATCCGTCTTTGATATAAACGAATGTATCCGCTCGCACGAAGGTAGTTCGTCCTCGTGAGAGTATCCGTCTTGAAATAAACGAAGGTATCCGCTCGCACGAAGGTATGGGTTCTGTTTTTGCCGAGGTCATCGGAGGGTGGTCCCTTATCATCTACATAGAGAGCACCGTCTTCGACATAAACGAAGGAAATCGATCTCGTATGTGGAATGGTTCTGTTTTTGCGAGGTCATCGGAGGGTGGTCCTCTTATCATCTACATAGAGTCTTGTCTTCGACATAAACGAAGAAAATCTGATCTCGTATGTGGAATGGTTCTGTTTTTGCCGAGGTCATCGGGAGGGTGGTCCTTTATCATCTACATAGAGTACCGTCTTCGACATAAACGAAGGAAATCTGATCTCGTATGTAGGCATGCGCGCGTTTAAATTCATCTTCGTATGAAACGAAGGTAATCTGACCTCCGTCGAGGGAATTCGTCCTCCGTAGAGGGTATAGTTCGTCCTCCGAAGAGGGTATAGTTCTTCCTCCGAAGAGGGTATAGTTCGTCCTCCGAAGAGGGTATAGTTCTTCCTCCGAAGAGGGTATAGTTCGTCCTCCGAAGAGGGTATAGTATGATGGGAAGAGGTAGCATGCATAAATGACAAATGAAATATGCAAGCACACAAGCAAATAAATCAAAAGATGAGGTCGCTTACTTGAATTGTCGGGATTTAACATGCGGTTATAATATCGAAGCTACTTGTTGCTCGTATCGAGCTTCTAATGTAGGCGAGGTCTCTCTCTTCGCCTACCGGGATTACCGCGGTTCCCTCGATCATCACTTCACGCTTTTCCGCGTCCGGCTGCGCTTTGGCGAACCGATCCGCTATGCGCCACACTCGAGCGAAGACGGGCTCGTGTTGACGATCTCTTGTATAGGGCCCCGACAAGATGCCGCTCGAAAGCCGAGATAATGAGGAGGTCGTCTACATACTGACTTTTAGGCTCTCCTTATTGAACCTAGTCATGAAGTCGCGATGGATTCACCTCGGCCTTGCCTCACGGTGAGGAGCTGCGCCGAGGTGGTTTTGGACTCGACTTTTGGAAGAACCTTCGATGGAAGGCTTCCATTAGGTCTCAGTAGATCTAATGCCGCGGGAGGTAGATCGTCGAACCACCGGATGGGCGTTGTTGATCGCAGAACTCCGGAAGAGTTTGCACATGTGGATTGTGCCGAGGCGATTGATCATGTTGTATTGAACCGCGAGAGGAAGTTCTCGACCGGCTCTTCCCAAGCCGAGCTCGGCGCACCGCCGCCGTTGTTCTTTGTTGTTCGTGCGACTACTGGATGTATGACTTCGTGTTCATCGTCGTGATTGATTCCACAGTAAACAAAGGTTGATCGAAACACAAAATTTCGTTTCCACAGACGGCGCCAAGGATCGATCTTAATTTCGTAAGGAAATAAATGCGCAAGAACACCAAGGATTTATCAAAAATAAGAAATGAGAATAAATTTGAACCATTGATTTTGAAGATGTGTGGTTGTGATTAAATAAAATTAGGGTATAATGGTAATTACGAATATTACGAAAATAATCGTCCCTTAATTATAGGGAATGTGATAACAATCTTTAACCATTGATTAATGGTAAATGGATGATCAAGATGAATTCTTATTTCTTATTTTAAGGGGTTTGTATTATAACCCAACCCTATATATATATATATATATATATATATATATATATATATATATATATATATGAGTGAGTTATTATAAAAACATTTGTTATCCTACAAATATGAGAATAATGCATTCTCCTTGAAACTAAACAAAATATTTAAATTTTAGCTCATCATGAGATTCAACTCGAATGATGCACAATGCACTCTTCCAACAAAGTGATGCATCACCGTAGATCTTCGCGATCTAATGGCTAAAATTGTTATCACTTTCTCACTTTAAATAAGGTTTTTATTTGAACTTACTCCTATATATATATATAGAGTTGATCAAATGAGAACTCTAACTTTTTTTAGAACTAAGAACTAATGTGGTCCATTCATTTTTATAATCTAACGGTTAAGATTAATTATAAATAGTTTATTATCCTCATATTTTAATGATAATCGTTTAGCCCCAAAATCAAATGATTTTATATATTCATTTTCGTAATTGTTTTCCTATGCATATTCACTACGATTACATGCACAACAACATGAATTACATGAACATAACAATGAATTGTAATGTAATAGCATGTACAAAAATTACAATTACATGAACAACATGAATTATACGAATAACGAAAAATATAATGTGAAACATCCAAATAACGAAAATTTATGAATTTAACTATTTTATCATTAAATAATATGAGTAGTCGATCTTATTCATTCTAACGGTTATTATTAGTTCTTATTTAAGATATAGTTTTCTATGATCAACTCATATATATATATATATATATATATATATATATATATATATATATATATAGGGGTTAACGTGAGAATCATTTTATTGTGAGAGCGTGAAAACCAAAACATGATGAATTCACGGTGAAAGTTGATGAATCCGTTGGGAAAGTTATTGAATCCAAAAATAAAATTTTCGTCCCTCATGGGATTCGAACCCGGTGAAAATTTACGAATTGTTGAATTCATTAAGTTTCTCAACGGATTCATCAACTTTCATAACGAATTCATTTGGTTCTTAGTTTTAGGATAAGAATGGTTCTCATTTGAACCAAACTATATATATATATATATATATATATATATATATATATAGGAATTGATCAAATGAAACCACATCTTTTTGCGAACTCGCGAACCATGCATAAGGCGTTGAAGATGATGCACAAAGCGGTATAAAGTTGTGCATAACGAAAACTTCTAAAATTATTTTGTTGTACAATAATTTTAGAATGTTTTCATTATGCACAACTTTATAGGTTTTATTAATCAACTTTATACGTTGTGCATAGTTTTCAAGTTCTCATAAAAGATGAGTTCTCACTGGATCCAACCTCTATATATGTGTGTGTGTGTGTGTGTGTGTGAGGGTTGAATCATTAAAAGCTCATCTTTTTTGATAACTATGCACATGCGTATAAAGTTGATGAATAAAATCTATAAAGTTATACACAAAGAAAACATTCTAAAATTATTGCATAATTTTATACCATTTTGTGCATCATCTTTAACGTCTCATGCATAGTTCGCAGAGTTCTTAAAAATGATGTTATTATCATTTGATCAACTCCATATGCATTAAGATTTTTTTTAAAAGAGATGGAGATATCTTCTTTTTATCATTTAAAAAAAAAATGGATAAACCAAGAACATATATATAGGAATTTGTTCGTGTATACAAGGCTTAATGTACATAAATAAGAACAATTAACTGCGTTTGGATTATTTGTTATTTGTTTGGATGGTTAAGATTATCTTAGTCTATTTCTATTTTTATTGTAGTAAGGATATTTACATAATTTTTATGTTTATAACTTATCTTAATTCTGTTAATACAGGGATGCACAGGATCTCTTTTAATCTTTTATCTACAAATAAAAGATGCACACTTATAATATTGTGTATATAACAGTCAACTATGCACAATTACATATTTGCACATTTCACATCGTAGAAGGATAATTATCCATTAATTGTGCATATGTAAACAAATATTAGTTACATATAACATTCAAAGTTGCACATTGACATATTTGCACATTTCAAAGCATAGATGAACAAGTATCTCGCATTTGATTTGACATCATTCACTTTGACATCATTCACAACTTCTCACCATAGATCTGATAAACTGCGTCCATCTATTGAGGATGGTGATTTGGATGGAAAAATCTCCACGATTTAGTGCTCTTGTTCTGTGATCTTCATTTGTGGATGGTAGATTTTCAAAAACCCTACACTTCTCTACACTGTAACCGATGAGGAGAAGCTTAAGCCGATGTACAACATGTTAATGAGAGTCACTGAATTGAATTTACCTTTTTAACCCTCAATGTATTTGTTTCATAGGATTTTTGATGTTTGATCAGCAATCCCATAGATAATAGGTGCAATTTACCTACAACGTTGAAGTTATTGTATCAATAGATAATATTTGTTCTCATATTCATATTATAAAGAATGTTTACACCGTAATCAATTCATATATATATATACATATATATATATATATCGGAGGATTACGTGATAATCGGTTTTATCGTAAGAACCAAAAAATGATGAATTCAAAATAAAAGTTGATAAATCCGCTTGAAAAGTTACCGAATCCAAAAAAATGAAATTTTCTCCCCTCACGGGATTTGAACCTTAAGTGAAATTTTCGAATTTTTGGATTTAGTAATTTACACAACAGATGTATTAACTATCATAACGAATTCATTTTGTTCATATCGATTTTTCGTGGTTCTTAGTTTTCAAGTTAAAATTGGTTCTTATTTGAACTTCACTATATATATACTGAGAACTATGCACAGACGTACAAAGTTGATGAATAAAACCTATAAAGTTGTGCACAATGAAAACATTCTAAAATTGTTGCACAACAAAATAATTTTAGAAAGTTTTCGTTATATGCACAACTTTATACTGTTTTGTGCATCATCTTCAACGTCTTATGCATGATTCGCAGAGTTCGCAAAAAAGATGTGGTTCTCATTTGATCCACTCCATATATATATATATATATATATATATATATATATATATATATATATGGATCGGTAGGAATGGATAATTTGGTAGGAAATAGGAATGAATCGAGCCTTTGATTTGCTATATCAATGGTTGAGATTTAATTTTCGGTGCTACTGATTTTGTATTTTGTGTGCTACACGGGTTATTGTACAACACTATAACTCTTCTTGTGCTACGCTACAATGAAAGATGTGCTAAACTAATATATTTAGCATATGTGCTACGAATTGATAGAATATGTGCTAAACTAACATGTGCAATAAGTAATTCTGATTGTGCTACACAAATATGAAAGATGTGCTACTATTCTTATTTTCGTACATTAAGAAGCTTTCTCACCATAACCAACCCCTATATATATAGGGGATGGTTCACGTGAGAATGCAAATATTGGTGAGAAATAAGAATGCACGTATAAAGTTGTTGCACTAAATGTATAAATTTGTTGCACCAAATTCTATGCAACAACTTTATATTAAGTGTTACACTTTATATGTTAAATTTGATGCAACAAATTTATACATTTAGTGCAATAACTTTATACGTTAAATGTTGCATTCTTATTTCTCACCAATATTTGCATTCTCACTTGATTCATCCACTATATATATATATTGTGCAATAATTTTAGAATATTTTCGTTGTGCACAACTTTATACTGTTTTGTGCATTATCTTCAACGTCTTATGCATGGTTCTCAAGTTCTCAAAAAAGAGGAGTTCTCACTGGATCCAACCATATATATATAGGGAGTGGATCAAATGAGAACCACATATTTTTTGCGAACTCTGCGAACCATGCATAAAACGTTGAAGATGATACACAAAATGGTATAAAGTTGTGCATCACAAAAACTTTCTAAAATTATTTTGTTGTGCAACAATTTTAGAAAGTTTTCGTTATACACAACTTTATACTGTTTTATGCATCATCTTCAACGTCTTATGCATGGTTCTCAAGTTCTCAAAAAAGATGAGTTCTCACTGGATCCAACCCCTATATATATATATATATATATATATATATATATAGATCAAATGAGTCTAAGGTATGTAGTACTCAATCTCATTCACTCATCTCATAGATCCTATAATGAAAAAAAAATTCCTTACTTTTTAAACTTAATTTCGCTGATTTCGCTACAGTAAGATTATATTTGTAATTTGATTTGTTATGTGATTGTGAAAACAAACCATGTATTTAGTTGAACCGACTTATGCATTCAAATGAATATAAAAATGTATGCAGTTGAACACAATAATATATATAAGTTGGAAGTGTGCGTTCGTGCTAGCGTGTCGCCCCGTCCCGATGTGCGCTCGTGTGTCCGTTGGTTAACAATGCATTTTTACGTTTTGTTAAATGCATGAACCTGTTTTGTTAAATGCATGTTTGTGTTTCGTGTCAACATGCAGTTTTATGTTTTGTTAAATGCAATTTTATGGCTTTCGACATCAAATCTTTCCTCTATCATTCTCTGTTGATTCCACCATCTTTTTTTCCCGATTAACCGGTGAATTTCACTGTGAAACACCGTCATAATCACCATCTCTCTCGATTCTTCAATCATCTATCAAATTCATATTCTATTTTTTCTCAAAATCCATCGATCGTATTCTAAAAAAAAATCTTTTTATTTCTTTCAAAATCTGTTGTTTGTTATTGTTCGTGTATGTTGCTGCTGTTGTCCACCGATGTTGCCGTCGTCGTCGTCCGCTACCGTTGCCGCCACCGTCGTCATCGTCCGCTGCCTTCAAGAAGAAGAAAAATATTGATTTGATTTATTTCCATTTTTTCCCTTGTGAAAATTTCAAAAAAAAAAATGACTTGTCATGTGTCAGCTTGTGGTGTGGCCACATATTCAAAATATGTGGTCTAGATTAGGTAATACATACTATCTAAAAATCGGATACTACGGTAACCCAACACTATATATATATATCACGAATATTAAATTTGATATATTTAATAGTACTTGGTCTTAATATAATTAAGGGAATTTTCACCAACAAATAAGGGATGGGCTCTTATCTAAAGTTAAAGGTTGTGTCCCCCGTTAACAGCAACTAACTCGTAGTATTAGTTTTGAAAAATCTTATTAAATTCATCACTAGTGACGTCTTTCAATTGTGATAGTGAATTAATGATCGTCCTTGAGGAATCTAACTGTAAAATAAATTGCACCTTCTTAATAGAAACTGTTTCTGTTGAGGAATATAGGGACCCATGTGTCTTGATCGCATCATGATTTCTCAAGTATGCTAAATTTATAGCTATGGATAAGTATGGAATCAAACTTTCACAATAAGTCAATAATCGTGATTAATAATAAAATAAGGTATTGCAAGTAAAAGTAAGGGTCTATGTCTATCAGAAAAATATCATTGTCTACCACTTTCAGATGAACACACAACATATGCTTTAGGCAATTTATTTGTGTTATTAGTAAGGTAAAACAAACTTCTATTGACCCAAAATAAGGTCAAAATTTTCCTTTTACTTTTCCCTTGAAAAAAATTCTTGTAGTATTTTCTGCTGAAAAGTCTCTAAAATATGCAGCAGTTACATACCAAGATATATAAGGCTCCACAAAATTCCCACTAATTTGCGAGTATTTTCCAACTCGGCCTCTGTAGTTGTTCGTTAGGGTAACTAATGCGAGGCAGATCATCGAATTGGCAGCATGCGCCACGCCCTCCGCGCCCGTTGGCATATCCTATGCGGCCCCCACCATGACTACTCTATAGTTTTGATATGGCTTGGTTCTTATACTACTGCTCCTGAGATCCCACCTGCCTGAACTTTTGATCAACAACAGTCAGGAGTTTCTTGCTCCGTCTGCGCATGGAATTCTAACGTGCTTTCTCCCTCTGATGCTCCCTGAAGCCAAATTGAGCAAATGTTCTTGTAAAATCATAAATGACATAAAAAATGGGTTTTGGATAAACCCGATCATGATGTCCTTTCAAGAATGTAAAGATGAAGAAAACCTGACAAACTTCTCTGGCCAGACCAGTTTCATCATCATCCGTGCCATTGCCAATACAATGCTGTGGCTTCCTCCTGCAAGATCGAAGGCTCCACGATTGTGAAAATGAAGGAAGATATTGCAAGGCATAGACAGAGATATTTTGATCACATAGTCTAATTTATGTCCTAGATTGCATAAAGGGAGAGCTAAAACACATATGGAGGTAACTATTTATTGAAGAAACAATACACATCCAGCTGAGGCTAGCAACCAACTACAAGTTAAATTACACAATCTCCACCAATGTCACGATAAATAAACAGCATATAGAAGTAGGAGAATAAGGAAAATGAATGCAATAAAAAATAGTTTTGGTAAATAACTCCTAAGAAGTAACCGGAAACCAAAACTGTTGACTAATTCACAAGGCAACAGGAAATAGAAGAAGCAGCCCCCTAAGCAATGACACCACCCAGAGATTATATGGTTCATCAATTTCAACAACGTAGGCCATGGCAATCTCATGAAAAAGTGAAAAAATAAGATGAAACGAGATGCAACAATAAGAACAATCCAAATTGGAACAAGACGATCTACCTATTCAAATAGAAAACACTTTCCATGGAATTCAACAATCATCATGCCTAAAAGATTACCCTTTAGGGGCATCAGAATACCGTATCAATTTTTGACATTTAGACAACATCTAAAAAGGAAGTCATTCAGATGCAATAATCTTTGGCCCAATTCTTTGTCGCTATCTGGTCCATTGTATTTCATACTCATGTAATGGAAGGATGTCATAATCAGCTATTCTATAACTTGTAAGTGAACTATGATCATCATGTTGATTAGCAATAAAGAATATATTGTCTCTCTATGCAAATGAATAAGACAAAGCTTGAATAAAATGGCCATGCCAAGCGGGACAATGAAAAGAATACGAACATCAAAAGTTACCAGGCAATACCAAAGACCAAAGAAACTTGAAGGTGCAAACTACAAATAAGAGCATTAATTAAAAATAATTACTCTTGGAACTTTGGCAATAAATAGAAATAAACTTATGGAGTTCTCTTCGATAGGAAATCAAGATTGGGCCAAAAGGCTAAGGTGAATAAATGCCCTTTTAAATTAAAAACTACATCTTTTAGTAATCTAAAAATCTTCAGCAGTTCATACATGGACCACAGTGGCCAATGGAGTTCGTGCTGAGTTAAGTAGGGATCATCACATGGATACTCCAAAAATGTGTTGGACAAAGAATAGTTCAAGGTGACAGAAGGACAAAGTAGAAAGTCACAAGGACGGTTTCATGTGCAGAATAGGGCTTCACAACAAGAATATAGAAAGCCATTATTGCAGCAAATACGGTAACTATGCATAAAAATGAGGATATGGATGCAGATATCGAATGGGGTGTCAAAAGAGGCCAAATTAAGATTTTCAAAAACATACAATGATTCATGTAACTCTCATGTGGCTCAAAATAATCAATCTCTGGCTCTGAACAAACTTTTGAACGTAAGAAAAGGATACACACAAGTGTACCAAATACTTTTATCTAATCCTTGTCATTTATATCCTTAGAATTATGATCAGATCATTTCACCCTCTAAGGCTGTAACCCTAGATTCAAAATTTTTACAGCCCGCAAACTGACAACTTTCGCTCTAAAACAGTTTCTTTCAATTAATGTTCAATTGGTACTTAACCAGGTGTTCATGTGTTCAAATTAGTTGCAGTTTGAGTATATGACCAATCAGCTTATGGCTTTCATTAAATGCTGGTATCAAGTGGTGGAAGGGTATGACATGTTCCTGTAGAATTAAGATGTTTCAGACTCTTTATTCTGGATCCTGAAGCCTCTTACTCCGACTTCAGATATTCTACTCTCACGGTTGCATTGGTAGAGATAACATCAGGGTTGTTTGTGTCACATTCAATGTAATTGCACATGTACATATTAATATAATAACAATTTTTTATCGATGCTACACACACTCATACCTAAAAAAGAAAGAATGAAAAGGAAAAACTTAGGTTCTACATTTAGGTTGCGGCCACAGCCAAAGGGATACTAGTCCTCCCCTGTAGTTTAAAATTTTCATCAAGATGCTTTTGCACGAAAGGTTTTAGAAAGAGGTAAACTCCCTATGACAGTTGTTAATTATTAATCATCGGCTACTATTTTCAGCTAGCAATATACATCCCCAAGCCTGTTGAGCAACTATGCATAGCTATGCTACAATAATCTAGAAATGCACCACATAAGATAATTGAGGCTTTGAAGTCTACCTAATAAACTTTGGTAGAAGGCTTCCACATTTGTTCTGATAGAGTCTGTAAGTCAAACAAAGGTATGAAATGTCCAACCAAAAGAAGAAGAAACATAACTTGAAAACTGAAAACACGATTCAGGTCTAATTTTCTTGCAAATTAGAACTTCAACACCCAACAAACTTCACTCTTCCGAGAGTGCACTTGGACGGGAGATTGAAAGCAAGCTAGAACCATCTTGCTCGTTGTATGACCTAATAAATCAACATAAAATGAAAGAGTGATTACATAATCCTGCGTGTAAAGATCCAGCCGACATGCCCAATGACATACTATTCAAAGACTTTTCATCTATTTAGACAGGACTATTATTGTACTATTCAAAGGAGAACTTAAACAGTTATTTGATCCGTAAAAGTAAGATTCTACCTCTTGCTCAAACTCTGCAGCTGAGCCTCCCACAGGGCCAGTGAAGCCAACATGAGGAATCATAGAACCATGCAGCATATCTGGAAAAGAAGCATAATTCCCCACAGCTGCAGCCACTTCAACAGAACCCTTAACCTCTGGGGTTGTTGTGAAGAAGTCCGAAGCCATAATCTTGTTTAGCTTCTGTCTCAAGCCAGCATCTAAAAAAGGCCCCAAGAATAGAGAAAGAATACAGAAATAAAAGGACCAAACATTTAGAGAACTTCATGACAACAATATTTAGAAATTCAAGATATTTTCAACCAGAAAGACAGCTCCAAGAAAGCATAAGCAACCAAATCACCTCTACAAGAACAAGAAAAACACTAGTGCATGTAAGTTACGGTAGATAACTGTGACAGATAATGGCATTCCTTGACACTATATGTCCTATTGAAAATGACGGTCCACATCCAACAAATTAAACTTCTCAGAAAGCTGCAGATAGGACTATAAGATGGTGATAAACAATCAACGATAACAGACTCACACTAAAGTAGGGAATTTCATTTAGTTCCTAAATTCAAGCGACTACTAACCCTTTTAACAAAGCAATGACCTTCCGTAAACAATAAATAGCGAAAGTGATTGAATAAAATTTTAAAAATATCGTAGTCTACTATCTAAAGATTAACTACTCCCAGTAAGAAGCACTTAACTTCTCAAAAAAAGAAATTCCATAACAGATAAAAAAAATCAACTAACTTCTCAAAGCAAAGATTTTCACCAAACATATAATTACAAAAGGCATTAAACATGCTACTACGCCGCCAACAAAGAAAGCACATATTACAAGCAAACAACTGAAATTTGCGAATTTAGAGAGCTATGGCAAGATGTTTCATACAAGTGATACTGGAATTAGGCTCAATTGGTTGGTCCGAGTTGGCAAGCCAAAGATTTGCACGCTCCACACACATCTGCAATGAATCCTTATGCGACATGCTCGAATGTACCGGCCGCGAAATCAAAAAACCCCCCATCAGCGCAATCAAATCTAAGTCCCACTCTTTCAAGGGATCACCGGCAGCCTCGTCATCGGTCACGTAATCATACGAGAGGCAGCAATTCCTCTCATGAGTCCTCGTCAGCATGCTGTCGTGCGCCATCGACAGTGTGCTCACATCAAAAATCCTCCCAAAATACATCAATTTGAGCAGCTCGGTAACAGCAGAAACAACACCACGTTCATCACTCGTGGCGCACTCCACGTTTTCCTCCTCAGGGGCCCTGTCTTCCGATTGAGACTCGAAAGCATGGTCACTTTTCTCCAGAGTCATCTGAATTTCCTGATCCACTGCCTGCAAGAGGGGCTGGCGGAGTCTCTCCAACTCGTCTATGCCGGCCACGACGAACGACTTCGAACGGAGAGTTTCCTCCTGCTCCTTGTTGATGGATTTTCCACGGGAGAGAGATTCCTCCATCTCACATATGCGGTTGAGCTTTTTGCGCAACGCACGAATGCGCTTGTTGATCAGGCTGAGGACAGGGCCGTCACGCGCGATTTCGGAGGAGGAAGATGATGCCATCGCCGCCATTGGAGTGTCGGGGTGGATTAGTAAACGGAAACTTAGGGTTTAGATCGCTGTAATGGGCGGAGAAGACGAGGAGGAGAGCGATTTTGAGAAAGCAGAGAAGAGGTGAATTGAATGAGCAGAAGAGAGAGAGAGAGTCAGAGAGACGAGTGTTGTAGTGAGAATTTGAGAAGATGCGTGACAGTGGGTGCTGATGGTGTCAAAGGGAGTCTAATTACGTCAGTTTTTGTTTTTTTTACCTCCAGTCTATATAGACGCAAATACAAAATGAAGTTGTTTTAATAGAGTTAGGGATAGCAGTAAATTGAATTTTACGGTATCCGTCTTTACCACAATTTGGAGGGTACCTGGTGGAAGCTTATTAAACTAGTTTATAAGTTGTTAGTAATTTATAAATTTTATGAAATATTTAATAAAATAAATTTTAAATAGTTTATAAATCATCAAATTAAGCTCTAATAATCTATAAATTTTCTTAAAAATAAGTTCATCAACTCTATCTTATTTTTTTATTAGTTTATAAGCAACAATGAATTTATTAAACTAGTCTTTCTATAGTTTATTATATACACTATTAACTTTAACTCTCATCAATTTTTTCTCTCTATTAATTCTAATTAGTCCTCTAGCTTATATGCTTAATTATTCAAATATTTTTACAATTTATAAGTTCTTAGAACTTATAAGTTATCTAAAATAAGCTTAGTCAAACATCCTCTTGATACGATGGGTTTTAATAAATACTTAAGGATTTTGGATTGATTTGAGTAATAAAGTTAATAGTCGTGACGAGTTTGGACTATGTGGATATCTGTTATTCCAACTCGTTTATATAAAATTACAATATTATAGTTTTTTAATATCTTATGTTGATACTTACATGTTAATTATAAAATTTTCTTTTTCTAATGTAGTTACAGGTGATTATATAAAATATTGATAAAAGTTTGAGAAATACATGTTTATTTTTATGTTTTAGAATATTATCTTCATCCGTCCACCAAAAAGCGTCGTTTAATTTCTTTTGAAACGTCCACCAAAAACTTGTAGGGGTGATCTATTTAGACAGGACTATTATTGTACTATTCAAAGGAGAACTTAAACAGTTATTTGATCCGTAAAGTAAGATTCTACCTCTTGCTCAAACTCTGCAGCTGAGCCTCCCACAGGGCCAGTGAAGCCAACATGAGGAATCATAGAACCATGCAGCATATCTGGAAAAGAAGCATAATTCCCCACAGCTGCAGCCACTTCAACAGAACCCTTAACCTCTGGGGTTGTTGTGAAGAAGTCCGAAGCCATAATCTTGTTTAGCTTCTGTCTCAAGCCAGCATCTAAAAAAGGCCCCAAGAATAGAGAAAGAATACAGAAATAAAAGAAGGACCAAACATTTAGAGAACTTCATGACAACAATATTTAGAAATTCAAGATATTTTCAACCAGAAAGAGAGCTCCAAGAAAGCATAAGCAACCAAATCACCTCTACAAGAACAAGAAAAACACTAGTGCATGTAAGTTACGGTAGATAACTGTGACAGATAATGGCATTCCTTGACACTATATGTCCTATTGAAAATGACGGTCCACATCCAACAAATTAACTTCTCAGAAAGCTGCAGATAGGACTATAAGATGGTGATAAACAATCAACGATAACAGACTCACACTAAAGTAGGGAATTTCATTTAGTTCCCAAATTCAAGCGACTACTAACCCTTTTAACAAAGCAATGACCTACCGTAAACAATAAATAGCGAAAGTGATTGAATAAAAATTTTAAAAATATCGTAGTCTACTATCTAAAGATTAACTACTCCCAGTAAGAAGCACTTAACTTCTCAAAAAAAGAAATTCCATAACAGATAAAAAAAATCAACTAACTTCTCAAAGCAAAGATTTTCACCAAACATATAATTACAAAAGGCATTAAACATGCTACTACGCCGCCAACAAAGAAAGCACATATTACAAGCAAACAACTGAAATTTGCGAATTTAGAGAGCTATGGCAAGATGTTTCATACAAGTGATACTGGAATTAGGCTCAATTGGTTGGTCCGAGTTGGCAAGCCAAAGCTTTGCACGCTCCACACATCTGCAATGAATCCTTATGCGACATGCTCGAATGTACCGGCCGCGAAATCAAAACCCCCATCAGCGCAATCAAATCTAAGTCCCACTCTTTCAAGGGATCACCGGCAGCCTCGTCATCGGTCACGTAATCATACGAGAGGCAGCAATTCCTCTCATGAGTCCTCGTCAGCATGCTGTCGTGCGCCATCGACAGTGTGCTCACATCAAAAATCCTCCCAAAATACATCAATTTGAGCAGCTCGGTAACAGCAGAAACAACACCACGTTCATCACTCGTGGCGCACTCCACGTTTTCCTCCTCAGGGGCCCTGTCTTCCGATTGAGACTCGAAAGCATGGTCACTTTTCTCCACAGTCATCTGAATTTCCTGATCCACTGCCTGCAAGAGGGGCTGGCGGAGTCTCTCCAACTCGTCTATGCCGGCCACGACGAACGACTTCGAACGGAGAGTTTCCTCCTGCTCCTTGTTGATGGATTTTCTACGGGAGAGAGATTCCTCCATCTCACATATGCGGTTGAGCTTTTTGCGCAACGCACGAATGCGCTTGTTGATCAGGCTGAGGACAGGGCCGTCACGCGCGATTTCGGAGGAGGAAGATGATGCCATCGCCGCCATTGGAGTGTCGGGGTGGATTAGTAAACGGAAACTTAGGGTTTAGATCGCTGTAATGGGCGGAGAAGACGAGGAGGAGAGCGATTTTGAGAAAGCAGAGAAGAGGTGAATTGAATGAGCAGAAGAGAGAGAGAGAGTCAGAGAGACGAGTGTTGTAGTGAGAATTTGAGAAGATGCGTGACAGTGGGTGCTGATGGTGTCAAAGGGAGTCTAATTACGTCAGTTTTTGTTTTTTTTACCTCCAGTCTATATAGACGCAAATACAAAATGAAGTTGTTTTAATAGAGTTAGGGATAGCAGTAAATTGAATTTTTACGGTATCCGTCTTTACCACAATTTGGAGGGTACCTGAGTGGAAGCTTATTAAACTAGTTTATAAGTTGTTAGTAATTTATAAATTTTTATGAAATATTTAATAAAATAAATTTTAAACAGTTTATAAATTATCAAATTAAGCTCTAATAATTTATAAATTTTCTTAAAAATAAGTTCATCAACTCTATCTTATTTTTTTATTAGTTTATAAGCAACAATGAATTTATTAAACTAGTCTTTCTATAGTTTATTATTTTTTATATATACACTATTAACTTTAACTCTCATCAATTTTTTCTCTCTAACTATGATTTTGTCTCTTTAATTCTAATTCGTTCTCTAGCTTATATGCTTAATTATTCAAATATTTTTACAATTTATAAGTTCTTAGAACTTATAAGTTATCTAAAATAAGCTTAGTCAAACATCCTCTTGATACGATGGGTTTTAATAAATACTTAAGGATTTTGGATTGATTTGAGTAATAAAGTTAATAGTCGTGACGAGTTTGGACTATGTGGATATCTGTTATTCCAACTCGTTTATATAAAATTACAATATTATAATTTTTTAATATCTTATGTTGATACTTACATGTTAATTATAAAATTTTCTTTTTCTAATGTAGTTACAGGTGATTATATAAAAATATTGACAAAAAGTTTGAGAAATACATGTTTATTTTTTATGTTTTAGAATATTATACTTCATCCGTCCACCAAAAGCGTGCATTTAATTTCTTTTTGAAACGTCCACCAAAAACTTGTAGGGGTGAGTATTCGGATTTCGGTTCGGATTTTTGTCTAATCCGAACCGATCCGAAAATCCGAATTTTAAGAAGAAAACAATCCGATCCGAACCGAATATCCGAAAATCTGAAATCCAAAAATCCGAAAATTTTATAAATATATCCGAACCAAACCGAAAAATCCGAAATTTTAAAAAATCCGAAAATCCGAAACCAATTTTTATTAATTCTTATATATATTTATATTAGATTTAAAAATATTTAAATAAAATATTATTATTATATATAAATTATATATAATTCGGATTTTAGGATTTTTTCGGATTAAAAAAATTCAATCCGATCCGATCCGAAAATCCAAAATTTTGAAAAATGTCAATCCGATCCGAACCGAATTTTAAATTTTGGTTTGGTTTGGATCGAATATTTAAATTTCGGGTATTTTGCTCACCCCTAAAAACTTATATTTTTCATTTTTTAAATACATCAACTATCCTCAATCTAACACTATTTACAAAAAAAAATCACACATGACCCATATTTTTATACCCACTATCCGTTAATATATTCATTTATTATCTTCACTCATTTCACACTTATTATAATTTATTAAAACTCGTACTATAAAAAACAATGTAAGCTTTTGATAGACGGAAGGAATATTAAATACATGACATATTAAAATTAAATTGTATAATTTCTAATTTTGTACTTGAAATTCAACATTTTTATATTTTACTAATTATTATTAATATTTACTTCAAAGTTTTTTATTTTTATTGCGACATAAAATATAGTTATTATAATGTTTATATTTAACTATTTAGATATTTTATAAATCTAAATGTGTCGGGTGAATAATTAGCGCATACTACCGTAAAGTTATGCATCATAAAGGTACTACCCGTTACACGTTTGGGAAAATTATGGATAGAGAAGTTTTAGATGATTGGATTTGAAAAATATTATTGATGGATATCTGACCCATTGTCATATTTCTAAATATCTATATAACACACAAAGCACTCACAAATATATGCACTAGAGTGCGAACTCTGTAAGATCTCCAACCCAACTATAAATCTTATTTTGCGCTTAGTATCCATCTCCAATGTAATGCAAACTCAAACTCAAATGAGTTTTCATGAAGTTTTCTCTCTCCAAACTCAAATATCGTTGATACAGTGATGAACGCATATGTTAATTATATTGCACAATGGTCCTCTAGATATTGATAATTTGTTGTGTATCAAAATTTACGTTTTTTTGCAGAGAAGGAAGAACAGAAACGGCAGAGAGAATGGAGAAGAAGATGCTTAATGACAATTAGGGCAATTTTATATTAGTTGATTTGGGCTTCTTTTCATATTATTGATAATATATTAATGGGCCACTCGTTTTAAAACATAAATATTGTTTACGTTGGTGATGCTGTTGGTTTGCTATTCATGTTGATGTTTTCATTTTTTTTTTTAAGTATATTAAATAATCTTGTATAGTTTTATTTATATTTCTTATCATTTTATTCTTTTTTCATTACAAAAATAAATAATTAAACTTTGATTATTTTACTTATTTTAATTTATAATTTTAAAATATTTATATAGCAATTATTAATTCATGGACAATAAATAATAATACTAATCTCTTTTCTTAAATAATATAATTTTTAAAATGTTTATATTAATTGATTATTTGTGGTGAATATACCAATTCCGAGGATTGAATGACAATCTCTTTTGTTTTCTTAAAGTTTATATGTATTATTATTATTATGTTTTAATGTAATCTTTTTAATCAAGTTATGTAATTTTCTCTTATTAATGAATAAGTAATTTAGCTATCTTTATTTATTTATAAATAACTAATTTATTTAATACTAGCTCATTTCATTTTAAATTATTGATTGAAATTTTTTAATGAATTTAATGTGTAATATTTAATATGTAATATTTAAAAGTATAAAAAAATGTCATGAGAAGGAATATATAGAGAATATTCTTTTGAGTTAAAATTTGAGTTTGTGTATTGGAGATGAATTACTGTTTGATGTGACAATTACTGCAAAATGGAGTTAAGTTTAGCGTTGAGTATTGGAGATGGCCTAAAAGCCCATTAAGACAAATAAAAGTCTATTGACACAACCAAATGTTTCAAATGAAAGCCTAATATTCAATATACAAACAATTCTGCAAAACTCTTTCAACAGAGAGAAACGTCCCAACAGAGCACCGGATATCATCACCAGTGATGTCAAGACCGAACCAAATGTCTCAACAGAGTCCAAATTCTACAAAACACGACATACTTAGAAGTCTCAACAGGGCACCTAATATTTCATGTTAAATATCAGTGTACTAGATTATGAATTCTGGTTCTTTGTCACACATATAAATGTTCAATAGGGTACCTATATTCCATATAATTACCAATTCTGTAAAATTCTATTGAGACACAATGAGTGGCATAATACGCTACCTATATTCTTCATCTGTGGTATAAAGACACAAACTAATGTTATAGAGTACAAATTCTGCAAAATGCTATAAGGACAAAAATAAATTGGGTACCTACTATTCTTCATCTGTGATATAGAGACACATACTTATGACTACTGCTCAATAGAGTGCGAATTCTACAATAGCTATTGAGACATAAATAAATGCCTTGCCTAAAAAGAATGGCTAATTTATATATGAAGTTCTATAAAATTCTATTAAAACAAAGATAAATGACCCAAATGAAATAGAGACAACTAACATATCAATAATTATGTACTTTTTTTATAGAATTATAACTCATATGCTCCAAATACTCACACCTCCAACCTATCGATTGGATGGAAGCATCTTACTAACACAATTGTGTTATGTCGTATTTTGCAAAAAATTTGAAACACAATGAAAAGTTTCAAGCTAACAATGTTCTACTTTAAAATTCTAGAGACTAGAAACTTCCCAAAAGGGTGCCTATTTTTCTTTTTTATATTTAGAGAGTGTTTGGCTAAGCTTATTTTAGATAACTTATAAGCTTCAACAACTTATAAGTTGTTTTAAGAACTTATAAGATGAGATGTATCAAAAGCTTATAAGTTAATAAAGTGTTTGGATAACCAAACTTATAATATAGTAAAGAATTTGACATTATAAACTCTTTTTATGTTAAAATGACCAAAAAGCACATTATTCATAAATTGCCATTCAATTTTCTTTATAATTATATATTGTCATTGCAATAAAGAAAATCTTAATTTTTTTTAAAATCAATTAATTAACATTTCTTTTTTATAAAGAAATCCAACTTTAAAGCTATGTACTTAAAAAAACATATATATTTTAATTATTGAGACCAATGTTAATTTAATTCAAATGAAATGATAAAAGCCTAATTTGACCCATCTATCCTCTCTCTATCACATACGGCTCTCATATCTCTCTCTCTCTCTACACACATGACACAACACAAAAACAAAGCCCTAATTCGCTCATCCTCTTTCTCTCTAATCGCCGCCGCGGCGCCTTTCTTTCTCAACCAAGACTGGCGACATCATCGCCTTCCTCTTCGATCTAAAAGTAGTGGAAGGCTGCCACCATTGAAGGCTACCTCCCCACTCTTCGAACAACAACAACACCAAGAAAACAAAGAAAAGATGCTACCTTTTCCTCTATTTTTTTTTCCCTGCCAGAGCCACCGTCGCCGCCAAGGCCGCCGTCGTGATAGCAGAAGCACCACCGCTCATCCCTGCCTCCTCCTCTTGTCATAACAGCAACAACAACACAAAGGCTGCTGCTGCCGCCGTGGAATAGAAGGAACACGTCGCCGCTGAATCTTGTAAATCTTGTAATCCTCAGTCCTAATATGTTAAGGTTACTTTTGTACTTTAATTATAGCTATAAGATCATGAAAAAAATAAGTTGAGTTGAGTTACTTATTTTTTAAAGAACTTATAAGCTCTTAGAGCTTATTTTGGCAACTTATAAGCTCTTTTAGAACTTAATTTGTCAAACAAATTATAGGAACTTATAAGCTCATAAACAGCTTATAAGTTGTTTTAAGAACTTATAAGCTCAGCCAAACACCCTCTTAATAGACACAACTAGGGCCTTAATAGATGACAGAATTTTATAAACATCAACCGAGACACAAATAAATCTCTAAAGCTCCCCTACTTTCTTCAATTCGGGACAAGCTCATAAATTTCTGAATGTCTCGACATATCTATTTATGCAAACATCTATTCTGACAGTTTATTTGTCCATATTGTTTTAGTGGCTTTAAAGTTCTGCGTTCACTACAAACCATGACAAGAAAAATAAATAAAAGAAGATAACTGATGAATCAGATTCTTCACGTAGGATTTTATTACTCCACATCATTTTTTTCAAATTAACATATTTTGATCTTTGTGTTAGAGTTGAAACAAGCCAAAAATGTTGGTTACTACTAACTTGATATTTTTCAAAGATCATAATTTTTTAAAATGCATTAAAAGCCATATTAAATGATAAGTTCTAACTGTGTTGGATCCGAGAATAATTCATCTTTTTTGAACACTATGTACAAACGTATCAAATTGATGAACAAAAATTTATAAAATTGTGCATTGTTGTACAACAAAACAATGTTAGAGCATTTTTGTTATGCACAACTTTATACCGTTCTGTGAATCATCTACACATCTTATATATAGTTCGCAAATTTCTCAAAAAAGATGTAGTTCTCATTTGATCAACTCCATATATATATATATATATAGAGAGTTTGGTTCAAATAAGAACCAATTTTAACGTGAGAACTAAGAACTACGAAACAAAATGAATATCTTATGAAAGTTAATGAATACTGAAAGTTAATGAATCCAAAATTGAATTTTCACCGTGGTTCGAATCGTGAGGCGAAAATTTATTTTTTTATTCATTAACTTTCGCAGTATTCATTTACTTCATAGATATTCGCTTCTCACGTTCGCACAATAAAAATGGTTTTACGTTAACCTCCCTATATATATATATATATATATATATATATATATATATATATATTCCTTTGGATCATATAGTACAGACAATAAAAATCGATAAATAACGTAACAGTCATCAATACGCCAAATACATAGTTTAAAATTAGAGTGCAGCAGGAAGATCTCCAACTCAACTGAAGAAAGCGTTGCATATTACTACAGCTACACATCTTGTGCACTGCATCGTCCAACTGTTAAACCTTACGCATATTCAGTCGAAGTGTAGTTTATACTCGTATCTGAAGAGATGTAAGTTACCCAAAATTGTGTAAGAATTCTGCAGAGTCAGTGTTCGATCTCCTCAGGAAGTATGGCTTTCCCGGAATACACATACTGCATCTCCGCCTTCCATGTCTGCAAACATCCCATTCATTTGTTTATTCATCCCAATAGATATAATGGACAAGACCAAAAAAAGTGGAGCTCACCTCGTGTCTGAAGTCGATCCTAATATTTGGCACATTGGTCTTGTGTATAACATTTCCTCTAGGGCCTCTTTTAAAGTAATCATCTCCAAGCCAGTGCAACTAAGAACACAGTCCAAATAATTCTTGTTAGCTTTGAACTAAGAGACGACTCCATGAAAAGAAATGGCAATATTTAGGAGAAGGGATGAGGAAATGGAAAATACTTCTCGAACCCAACAAAATGTTACAAAGAAGAAAGATAAAGTTTTGCTTCAGATTCATGACTCAATAAATCCATGGATCTGTTGAAATTTATAGAGAAGCAACACTACATGTCAAATTAAATAGCGTTGCTGTAAATCAACATTTTAGAGTTCTAACCTTTGAAGCATGAGGGAATCCAGATTGATAAACAGAATTTCTGGCAATCTCACAAAGGTCACACGAACTGAGTTTCCAGACCTGATAAGGGAAAAAGGATTATCTAAGATGCTTAAATTGGTAATAGAGAAAGGAAGAAGAGAGCAACAAACCTTTGCAGCTACACTATATTCCTCAACCAGAGGCTCCTTAGTCAAATGGATTTGTAGAGGATCATCAGTTGAAAGGGAGACATTCATGCCACGCTGGAAGAACATTGGAAATGGGTTGCGATGGTAGTCTAAGAAGAGTGAGTTGTTGCTGAGTGGAGACATTGCTAAACCAATCTGAAACTCAAATCAGTTCCCATTCAGAAATGACTGCACACCCACATAAATGTCACAAGCCAGAATGAAGTTGGTTGGCAAACCTGAGCTAGATAGTATAGATATTGCAAGACTGGAGATTTCCGCAATTTTATTCCATGTGATATATTATGACATAGGAGAAAACCAGCAGCTAAATGGTCCACGTCGCCAGCCTGCATGTCTTGTTTCAGTAAGTATTCTGGAAAACTATGAGGTATATTCATATGAGAGAAAGGTCATCAGAAAACCACCTCTCCGCAGTGAGGCCGAAATCTAATTGTTGGTAATCCTTTTGATTCACGAAGCTGAGAGAAAATTACCAGACACATAAATGTTAGGCAAAATTTTGTATGAACCAGGCCAACATTTACCGCTAACTGCATTTAGTTAAATCTCAAAATTTTGAGAAGGAAGGATATGAATTGCTAGCTTATAATTGTCAGTTCTCTCAGTTTGTAGTTTGCATTCATTATAGCTGTATTTCTTCATCATACATATTTCATCAGGCAACAAAGAGACTAATACTGCTACAAAGATTTTTTCAATATATATAAATATAGAAATTGAAAACACTAATGCTGCAGAGGTTTAGAAGTAGTTTTTATTGGTAATAATCTGATTGAGTAAACTCAACCAAAGAATCAGACTAACCTTGTTAAGCGTATACAAATTTGCATAGCAATAGTAAGCATAGTAAGAAAAGGCAGGATTGAATTCATTTGTCCATTGTGATGGAGTTGGCATATGCTTCGTTGGCCGCCTCTCAGGTTTACTTTCATCATCAACCATGTCAAAGCCAACAACCTGCATTGCAGAACATCATTTATGAGAGAAGACGAACTAGAGAGCATGCATAAGTGATTAAGTGAAAAATAGACAAAATTGATTTCCCATTAAACAACATATACAAACACAAAACCCACAGAAATCTACAGAAAGATGTTTTGGACATTTAAATGGTTCTTAGTTCAACTTACGTTCAAAATGTAATGCTTGATGAGAGGGATAACTATTTGCTTATTGTGGGAATTATTAACACAAGAGTTATATATGGATACTACGCATGAAATAATCTCTCAAGCAAATGCAGAATGCATAATAATGAATATATTATGATTTGTGAGCAAGAAGTAAGTACTTTAATTTCCAAAGCATACCTGCAATAAGAAAAGATGCAAATGAGGGTGGGAATTTGGATCCGCTGTGACTTCAAAAAGTGGAATGAAGATGTTATCAAGTATGTTCTGAAAGGATGTTACTGTACCCATACATCTGTAAATGTTGTATAACCTTGGCAACTGCACAGCTCAACCATGAAAACTAATTAGATAGTATTCACCATCAGGAGCAAACAGTGTGAGTTAGCCAGTTAAACTAATATTAAAAACTAGAAAGTTCTTTTCCAAAAACTTGTTGCATAAATTTAAAAGTCAAGTTCGATGTCTAGACTCTAGAGACACATGACACCACATACCAGAGCATCATCCTCCTTGAGGAACCAGTTGACAAACTTTTGTAAACAAGGTTGTCCTTTAATACAGCTAACAAAATTAACAAATTACCATAAGAACAGAAAAATGAGATAAACAGATGAAGGATAGGCATGATGTCTGCTTCCCTAATTCTGCATCCTCTACAAGGATCAGGACTAGACAGTAGACACTTCCCTGGTGGGATTCCCAGAAATCTCAATGCAGCAAAGTAAATATTTAAGGCATTGACAAGTACGAAAAATTAACTCATTCGTAAATCAGTACAGAGGCCAAAGGGCCAAAAAGACTCAGAAGAGTAAAGCAGCAATAATGGGATGGCAGTGGTCCTCCAGCAAGCTTGTTCTGATGCTCTTGCGTAAGAATGAAATTCTCATAAATGTATCGTTAGCCCTCAACTAGGAATGCTAAAGAAAAGAACTTCTGAAATTGTAACTGTCAACAATATAATTCAACTTGGTAGGACAAGAGAGAGCCATTCTTTAAAGTTGTTCACACATTACCTGAATCAACCAAACAGCATTTTCACTGTAAATTCTGTTATTTACAACCCAAGTTGCCAGCTGATCCCACTCACTCTGTTTCCTCCCATAAATTGAAATTCGGTACTCAGCCAGCTGAAAGGGTGAAATTAGAATTTTAATATCATAACCAGTAAGTAATTGAGTAATCTGAAATCAACAATCATTCATTCTTCAATCTGGACTTTAATACCTAGAAGGCTCTCGTTTTGAAACAGGAACCACAATGATATATGTAAGTTTCGTGAAAGAGAAACAATTACACATGCAAGTATAATTCCAATGAATGGCTTCTCTCTGCATTTCTTTTTCTTTATGGATTAAGTTGAAACATTCCAATAAAGAATGAACACATAGCCATCGCATATGAGGCACACAAATTCCATTAAACAGATTACCAGCATGCCTCCATTTCTCTTTCTCATTACTGAGCATTACCCAGAAAAGCAAGCTTACTATATCAGAGCTTTACCAAATCATGTGGCAACATTCGCCTCAAAAGTAAAAAAAGTATACTAGCGACGCAACCAGACCTGGTATTTACTTGCTTCCAAATCTGATAGAACCTGCTTTGTCACATCAGCCAGGAAACGTCCTGGTAATAGAAGAAAATTACTCAATAATCATTTCAAACTGCTATACAAACAGTGATATACTAACATGATTTTAAGCATTTAAAGTTATCAGTTATGTATTAAACAGCAGTTCCTTTTCTGTCAAAGTTAGAACCAGAGAAGAAGTGTATGGTGCACATCTCTTCATTTTATCCACTTAATTGGTGCTTAAGATATTGTCCACACCATTCAATGACTACCCTGGTTCAGTTTATGCTCATAGTTTGTAACACAACCTGAAACAGGGAAAACTAATCTAAAATGTTTCATCCATGCTACTTTTCATCACATGATCATCTTTGACATATGAAACTAAATCACATATCATTAAGTGAAGAGTTCATATAGAGAATACATTTTGAAGAGAATATCGGACAAACAAGAAAGCGTTGACGTTTTCAGCAAAATCAATTTCCTATAATTCAGACATATCAGAAACCTTGCATGCCTGCTTACATTTTTCTGTATGAAACTAACCTTGGATGAGATTATCCTGCTTCAGAAATATTTCTCTAAGCCTACTTTGTCCGCAAGGATTGTATTTGAGATTAAATTTATCAAAACGATGAAAGGTACTCTTGTCTGCATGCACATCCAACAAATCAACACTAAGATCATACCTGCAATGAGCAAGTCCATTAAAATGAAAGACTGTTAGGACATAACGGCATGACAAAATATAGATTGAATAAAGTAACACAAACCCTGTTAAGTCCAGGCTGTCAAAGACTTCTTTCAGCGTAAGATACTGGCCATCGCGGTAGATAACAACCTGCAACATAATAAGGACAGCATGACATTAGAGCATCAACTTCAGGACTTCTACTAAAACTTGAACAGTGACTTAAAAACATTTACACTTTAGTTGAAGATAGAACAACTTTTGAGTCAAATCCTCGTAAGATTCGCACCTCATCTGGTTCTTTTTTTAACTTTGACTTGATGAACCGGAGAAGATGCTTTTGGTTCATGCAAGCAGAATGATGCACATGAGTATCTACTTTCCTTATATTGTAGAAATCACGATGAGGTGCGCTTTTCTGTGCTACAAATTCCTTATCCGCATTCACCAACAAATGAAGGCGGAATTTCTGCAAAGAGTAATATTTATTAAGCATCCAAACAAATGGTAAACATAGATTGAATATAGTATATTGGCATCGACAAATATTACTTCCTCAAGAAAACGTAACCGATGATGGCATGCAGAGCGGACATTTCCAACGGACATCACTTTCAGGAGATGATGCATGTCAGTGAAAAAGGATGTTGAACTCGCAACAGGAAACAGTTCTTCAGTATCTATCAAAGTAAATAAATAATTAATTAATCTTCAAGGCATCATAGAAGAGAGATGCATACAGTACTTGTCCACGACAAGCTCCTGGAAGCTTACCCCTTTCACTGGCATAAACACGCACTACACCATCTTCCATCCTGAAGAAATGCTGATTGCCCATCATAGATATTGTACCAGATAATTAGCTGGCATATAGTAAAAGGTTTAACTTGATAGCTTCTGAAAAGTTTTGCAAGGAAGGAGACTCACAGAAGACGCTTCAACAGGGATAAAGTTAAATGGATCGCTGTTGACCTCTGGTAAACCAGTTTTTCCGGTACTCTTTGCCCATGGATCAACATTTTCCCTGAAAACATATTTTCCCCTCAAATCTAAACATTCACGAATCATCCTTGTGACTTCTTGTTCTTCAACACTTATTGAGTCTGATTTCATATTTTGAAAAGCATCAGAAACAGAACCTAGTAATACAGGAATGAGCACCAGAAAAGAAGACAAGCATGCAGGTAAAAGAGCTAACACAAGATTCCAACTTAAAATCATACAAAGTCCTTGAGGTCCAGGAAACTTTAAATACCATGTAATGTAGTTATTGGAGGAAAAGTGTTGTTGCTAAATACAGGATCATTTGCTGGAGTTATTTCAACTTTTCTGTCAGCATGATCTGTATCAGGCTTTGTCTCAGTAACAATTGTTTCACATTCTTGAACATGAATGTAAATCCCATTTGAGGCTTGTGCCGGTAGAATCTGTTGATTTTGAGTTGTTAGATTTATATCCTGCAAATTCACAGGAAGAATGGTCGGAAACGATCAACCCAGATATAGTTGAGCTGTAACGGAGGAAAAAGCAAAGAAATAAGAGTAAGAGAAACCAATATTTGAGAATATGACCGACTGGGTAGATGAGGCCTCCAAAAAAATAGCCATATGAAGATCAGGTTCAATACAAAAGGGATATGTGATGTAAATCAATATATGGTGTGAGTCAAGCACATACAACAGTTGGTTTAAATTAGTATACACCTTCTTGTTCAAGAGACTCTATACTTTCTTTTACCAATATGTCCCCACTTCCATGCTATTTGAGGTTAATGACTTTCAAATGGAAGTTCCAGATTTCTGACATGTTTTCTAGAAGTCCCTTTATATTTGTAGTACACCTGCTCCAATAATACAAACAATTTGTTCCTAGTGCTGGCATGTGATCCGATACTTGGTAAGTCATTTCGAAATTATGCCCCTCCCATCCTCCAAAAGAAAAAAAATTATATATATTCATACACATACATGACATTGGTAGTTAAGAAAAATCAAAATACATGATCAAGTGTACATTTTGATAGGATGAGATGTCCTCCTCCACTTCGAGTTCAGTTCCTTCATCGTCAGAATCCCCTGTTCTTTCAAAAGCATAACCACAGGCTGATCCAGGAGTGACAAGCCTACCAACTGATCCAACCCTCATACTTGTACCGGAATGATTGACATATTGCTCTTCTCCTACAAGGAGAAAATAGGATAAAACAGCTTAATTCAAAAACTACAGAAAAACGTATTAAAATTACCAATTTTATGGATAAGTCCATTAAAATGTATAGCAAAACCTAAAATTACCAAAGCATAAATTTCGAGAGCATACATGATTTCTGTACTACCTCATATTAATATCAAAAGATTACTTGACCAATCAAGACACGTCAGGACTGTTATGAACGCAATACAATATCGTGTTATCATTATTAAAGCCAACTCACAGAGGAAAACTCAAGATACATTAGAAAAACAAACAATAAAATAAAATAATAAATATATTAGGTTCACCCTAGAACTATGATAACATGATCACAAACATCGGACTTCAGGCAAAGAAAATTTTATTAGCTCAACACGAACGACACCTCCATCATAAAAATATATCATGAGAGGCTAAATGTACCATCAATACTTCAGAACCATTGATGATTTTGCAAAGTAACATTGCTTTATTAAAAATAAACAAATAAATAAACAACCATACCGTCCCTCTGACCAGTCCGGACTGGTGGTAAATCCGAATAAATCGAATCTAGTTTACCCAACGAATTCGGCAGCGTCGGATACACAGTGGTCCCCGCTTCCTCACCGTCACGCTCATTCTTCAGAGTACTGTAATTAGGCATCGAAGATGAAACTCGGCAATCCCTCACCACGTCAGATTCACCATCCTTAATATGATCTTCGGAAGAACTCAACACTTTATTTCTACTTCTCCACAAAATCACATTCTTATCAGTCTCTGAGCTGTCTCCAAAATCCGAAAATTCACAATGTTCATCGTCAGAGAGTAGGTGATGATGGCGGCGGCGGCGGATGTTGATGAGACGATCGAGGACTTGATCGACGCTGCGTTTGTGGATGTAGAATGCGGAAATAGCCATGACGGAGGCGCCGAACAACGCCGCCACCGCCAGCTGGGCGGACGAAACCGGCGAGAATGGTGGCGGTGGTGAATTCATTGTGTGTGTGAGAGAGTGTGTATTTTGGAGGTTTTAGTTAGGGGTTTATGAATAAAGGCGGAGGTGATTACGCAATCTGTTTCACTTCATACACAGAAGGTAGAGTGACGGAGGAGAGTACGGTAATTTAGTCGAATCCTGAATTAAAATATATATATTTAAATTAAATTCCTTTTCAGATTGGATTTCTATGTTATTTAAATATAGTTCTACTCCACACCCACCCAAAAAAGAGAGAGAAAAGAAACAGCTCTCTTTTTACTCTTTTAGCTTTCGAATCGATCACTGCCAATGGTAGGATTTCGAGTAGCTTATACATAATGTCCGACCTAAAATATGATTAATTTTTTTTTTGCAAAATAATAAAGAGAGAGATTAGAAATACCGATATAATATAATAGTTAAAAAAGATACAACAAATCTAGGTTTCTAGGTTAGGGTTTCCTCAGAATAAAACTATTAATCTAATGATAAGTCTTAGATAATCTATGACACATTAATTATTAATTGATATGCGGTGTCATATGTTAACATGTAGAAAATGCAATCTTATAGGGAATGTCACACATGGCAGCATATGTTAGATTGACGTACACTAATATTTACATTAATGCGATGCACTAATATTTGGATATTATTTATTCGTCCATCGCTAAGAAAAATGCTTGCCCATTATCATGATCATGAGTAATATCTGCAATTATATATTCCGTGACTAAGAAAGTTTTTATATATTCACTTAGTAACACAATTAGAGGGTGTTTGGCTGAGCTTATAAACTCTCAAAAATAGTTTAAACAGTTTATAAAATTGTTTTGGAAATTATAAAATTCACTCTTAGTTTTATTGGGACGAGGGAGGGGTTTTTTTTAGGGATATATTTTAGAATTTCTTTAATATTTTATTACAGTAAAATTGAAAAAGTGAAGGGCACGAGCGTTAAAAGTTAAAATTCTTGGGCTTGGAGTTTTTAGATGGAATATATTCTTTAACACAATTGAAATGAAATCATTTTGGTGGTCTTTTATCTACAAGTACAAAATGAACAAATTGGAATGGAATTTCTTTAGCTAAAAAAGCTCTAATGACGATAGATTCTCAACGAAATTAATGTATATTATATTCTTTAAGGAAGTCTTCGTAGTAGAATCGATGAATACATTATTGACAAAATTGTTAGGATTCGTTCTTAACAACATCTAATACGCAGCGGAATAATAATATCAAGAACAGATCTAGATCTATAATTAAATATACGAAGAGCTCTATGAACACGGAGATCGAAGACTTACGTGTTTGTAACGCTTCCAATGTAGTAGTAAAGCTTCCAAGCTTCCAATGTATCATTCGAGAGCGTTTCCACAACTATGGTATCCACGTGTCTTTAATCAGTCGCAGGAACAATTCCTCGATATCAAAATCAAAGAGACGCCAAGAATCTCCTATTGGTTTTGCAGTATTTTTCTGTAGTGTGTGTTCTGTGTAATCTCTTCTCACGTTAATCTCAAATATTAACTTTCCATTATAAAGATAATCACCCACTACTATTGAATGAGCTTTAGGTTTAATTAATAATGTCTAACATTTAATTAATTGGGCCCATATCTAATATATAGTCCATTAATCTTTCAATCTCCCACTGGACTAGCATTAGACAACATACATGCACCATGCATATATCCTCGAACCGATTAACAATACACTTGATAGTGTGATCCAATAGGCCCCCATTACCGACGATGATCTAATCAAAGTCTGCACAAAACTCTTGGACTGCGTTGTGTAGCGAACTTGATATATGATGGACGTTTACGTGAAAAACAGTAAACTAACATTTACATGAAGTTTATGTAATATCCTTTCATTCATGACACACTCGATTGAGCCTAGGATTTTGCTATTTGTCTATCCCAATAGCTCAACCATTTTTCTCATCTTTATTATAAGACCCATATGATCATATTCAATTACTTTAATTGAATATATCTCTTGCATTGGCCAATGACTTATGGTCGAATAATATAGAGAAAATAAGTGCTCACTCGAAAATCTAATCGATGAATGAATCACATTCTTGGCTCAACTACCATTTTCATTTGTCTCATGATGCACCCAATCCAAGCGGTGTCTTGCCACTTGCAAGCATTGTCTTGGTCAAAGTGACACTCAACAAACAAAATGTGTAATGACCTCAAGTCTAAGGACTATTACATACTTCACACTAAGAAATCGTAGACATCTAACAAACGATTTAATAGCGGTATACCAATACTCTCCAAAGTATTCATGTGCCCATCACGGATATCAAATATCTCGTAGTTGTGAGAACCACTACGTTCTCTAAAAATGTGATGCAGACCACATGCTAACCTATAACATATCATCAATATCTCATTCTTGATGATCATTGGTTAGGGCTATTTTAGAATTATACTATATCATTGATGTCTCACAGCAAAAATGACAGTGATAATTCAAGGGAACAAATATGAGAATAAAGACAAACATCAAAATAATTATTCCATTAAATGTACAAAACTCATAGATAAACATTATCTTCGATTGTGATCAAAAGAAAGTATGTCTCAACAAAGGAGTTTCTAAAACATACAAACTATAAACTCCCACTGAATCAAAGCCAATTTCCCACATGTCTAACACCCAAGCCCTCAAAATGTTTATTGTGTTTTTCTATACACAACGGCTTGGTAAAAGGATCAGCTAAGTTATCGTCAGTGGGTACTCTTTCTAATTTTACATGTCCCATTTCTATTATTTCTCTAATCAGATGATATCATCTTAGAACATGCTTGTTTCTGTTTGTGGCTCTTGGTTCCTTTGCTTGCGCGACCGCACCAGTATTGTCACAGAACAATGGTATTGGACCGCTTGCACTTGGAACAACATCCAATTCTTTCACAAACTCCAACAGGGCAACCGCCTCTTTAACAGCTTCAGATGCAGCAATATACTCGGCTTCGATGGTGGAGTCGGCAGTCGTAGTCTGTTTGGAACTGTTCCAACTCACTGCTCCACCATTGAGGATGAAAACATATCCAGACTGAGACTTATAGTCGTCATGGTCTGTTTGGAAGCTAGCATCAGTGTACCCAGTCACTGATAGCTCTGGCTGCCCACCATAGACTAAGAAGTTTTCTTTAGTCATTCTAAGGTACTTAAGAATAGTCTTAACAGCTTTCCAATGTTCCTCACCGGATTTTTGTGAAATCATCTTCCATGCTAAGCGCATAGGCCACATCCGCCTAGTGCATATCATGGCATACATGATTGATCCTATAGCGTAGCATATGTGATCCTTTTCATGCAAGCAACTTCTTTGTCATTAGAAGGACAATCCTTCTTAGACAACTTGATGCCATGTCCCATGGGAAGAAATCATTTCTTAGAATTTTCCATTGAGAAACGCCGTAGCAATTTGTCTATATAAGTGGATTGTGACAGCCCCAACAATCTATTAGGTCTATCCCGATAGATCTTGATCCCAAGGATATAGGAGGCCTCACCGAGATCCTTCATCATAAAGGATTTAAATAGCCAGTCTTTCACGGATTGCATCATGGATCGGTCGCTACCCATAATCAGAATGTCATCGACATATATTACAAGGTAGACAACGTTTCCATTCTCGCTTACTATAAACGCAAGGATCCTCTTTGCTTCGACAAAGTCAAACAATTTGATAGCTCTGTCAAACAAATGTTCCAACTCGATGCTTGCTTAAGTCCATAAATGGACTTCTTTAACCTACATATCGCATTCGGCCTCTCTTGGACACAAAACCTTCAGTGAGTCATGTAGACATCACTTTCTAGTTCTCCATTGAGAAACGCGGTTTTGACATCCATTTGCCAAATGTCAAAATTGTAGTATGCAACTATTGCAAGTAATATCCTAATGGACTTGATTTTTGCAACTGGTGAAAAGGTCTCATCATAGTCAATGCCTTCACGTTGACTATAACCCTTGCCACCAACCTAGCCTTGTAGGTTTGTATCTTACCATCTGCATCTCTCTCTTTTGAAGATCCATTTGCGCCTATGGGGTAAACCCCATCCGGTAAGTCATCAACTAGTTCACGACTAGATTGAAATACATCGAGTCCATTTCGGATATTAAGGCTTCTAGCCACATCTTTGAATCGGTGCGCACAATCGCTTCATTATAGGTCTTAGGTTCATCATCATCCGATTCGACTTCATCATCTTGGTTCTCAACCATTAGATTCAATCTTTCGGGTGCACGACGAGTCTTGTGTGGCCTATTGAGTTGGGTTGTTTGCGCTGGTTCAGGATGTTCATTCGGAATGTGAGTAGGTTCTTCCGTGTTGATCTGATTAACATTTTGGATATTCTCAAGAATTTCATCATGATTTTCTTGAGGTGGAGGTGGCACAACTATTGTGTCATCTTGTACTTGATGAATCTCATTGTCCTCTTGAGATGATAGTGGCCCTCTAAGAGTCATTTCCCCTCCCAATAGATCATCAAATACTCCCACTGAATTCTTGTTTACATCATTAAACAATCCTTCGTCCTTTGTGTTGTTTTGTGGTTCTTGAATTGCTTCAAGATCTACCTCGATGTGACCTTGTTCCTTGGAAACATAGGAGTCTTCAAGAAACGTCACATTCCTAGAAATGATCACCTTGTGATCTCCATGTGAGTAGAATTCATATCCTTTTGTTTCCTTTGGATATCCCACAAAATAACATTTCTCACTTTTTGATTTCAACTTATCAGTCTGCATCTTTCTAACAAAAGCAGGATAACCCCAGGTCCGTATATGTTTAAGACTTGCTATTTTACCACATCATAGTTCATATGGCGTTTTCTCGACTGATTTAGATGGAACCCTATTCAGAATATAAACGGCAGTTAGTAAGGCATGACCCCAAAGGAATAAAGGGAGACTAGCGAAACTCATCATGGATCGAACCATATCTAATAAAGTTCGATTTCTTCTCTCGGATACACCATTCATTTGTGGTGTTCCCGGAGGTGTCCAGTCTGACCGAATTCCATGTGATTTCAAGTAATCAAGAAATTATCGGCTTAAGTATTCCCCTCCTCGATCTGATCGAAGATTCTTAATACTTTTACCAAGTTGTTTCTCGACTTCTAACTTAAACTCTTTAAATTTATCAAGAGCCTCAGATTTGTGTTTTATCAGATACACATATCCATATCTTGAAAAATCATCAGTGAAAGTTATGAAGTACGAATATCCACCTTTTGCTTGAGTTGGAAATGGTCCATACACATCTGAATGGATTAACTCTAGCAATTCTTTGGCTCGTAACCCTTTCCCAGAAAATGGTTTCTTAGTCATCTTTCCTTTGAGACAAGATTCACAAGTACCATATGATTCAAAATCAAATGGTGTGAGATAATCCAATTTTCTCAGTCTTGCTATCATTTTCTCATTGATATGACCAAGTCTACAATGCCAAAGATAAGTAGCATTATTCGTATTACTTAGCTTAGGTTTTTTTTTTTTTGCACATTGTAAATATTTTGTTCACATTCAAGCATATATAAACCATTCGAAAGAGAAGCATTTCCATAAAGAACTCCATTAAGCGAAAAAGTGCAACGACTGTTTCCAAAATGGAAGGAAAACCCTTCAATGTCTAACATAGGAATGGAAATAATATTCTTCGAATTGCAGGAACAAAATAACATTGATGTAAATATAGTCTATATCCCGAAGGAAGATATAATCTATAAGTCCCTACGCGTTCAGCAGCAACTCTTGCTCAATTTTCCACGCGCAGATCGACCTCCCCAGGATTCACCTTTCGGCTGTCACTTAGTCCCTGCACATTATTACAAATGTGTGAGGCACAGCAGGTATCTAATACCCAAGAATGTGAATTATTTATAGACATATTTATCTCAATGACAAACATACCTGAGTCTGCTACCCAATGCACCTCGTGCTTAAACTTTAAGCGCTCTCTTCCAGTGCCCTTCTCACGACGCAATGCAGCGCCATCCTTTGCAAATGTCGGCTTCTTCTTTTGAACCCCTCCACTCTTCTTAGGCTTGAAGACATCTGATGCCTTCTTCTTTTCTTTCTTTTGCTTTTTCTTCCCTTTGGAAGATTGAGAAGAAGAGCTCACCATGAGCACAGATTTGTCATCAGAAGTAGATGACTCAAAAGTCTTCAACATGTTGTGAAGATCAGACAATCCCACCTTAGTATTGTTCATATTGAAATTCACTATGAAATTCGCAAATGAACCAGGTAGCGATTGTAAAACTAGGTTGGTTGAGACATTGGCTGGCAAGGTCGTACCAATTGACGCCAGCCTCTCAATTAACCCAATCATCTTCAAAACATGTTCAGAGACCTTGCTCCTATCATGAAGTGTACACTGAATAGATCTCGAGTATCTCATACTCCAAAGTTTGTGTCTGTAAGGCAAACAGACTTTTCAAGTGGTGAATCATTTCATAAGGAAGCATGCTTTCATGTTGCCTCTGCAGTTCCAAACTCATGGAAGTCAACATGATGCCCTGAGCCGACATAGCATCCTCAACGTGCTTCTTATGAGCAGCCTTGTCAAACGAGGCATACTCAGGAGAAAGCTCATCAGGGATGGTACTGATTGGTTTGTCCAAGACATACTCAATCTTTTCCGTCCTTAATACCAAACGCAGGCAACGTAGCCAATCCGGATAGTTTGACCCAGTCAAACAATTTGTTTCCACCAAACATTTAAACAACATAGATGACATCGTAACTGAAACGAAAAATAAAGAAATAGAACAAAATTAGAACAAAGTAAACACAGATCACAATCGTATCACTAATCAAACAAGGGTTTATTGTATTGATTAGCTCCCACTAATTTTACATATATTGCACCCCCAGATGCAAAATACGGATTTATAAAAAATATAAATCTTAGTAGTACAAGATCCAAGTCAATATTATTACCTACCGCTTTGGTCGATGATCAAATAATATCACTCGGTGGGCCTCAAAGCCGATTGCAACATTGATTTGTAGTGATTCAAGTCTTATATTATTATAGCCTCTGCTTTGGCTGATGACTATAATAATAATACTTGGTCAGTTTCCAAAACCGATCACAACAAATAAATTTACAATTCTTGGTTTATTAATCCAATTAATATGCATCCACTAATTATTTTGATCGCTTTGGCTGTTTCAAAATAATTAAGCAAATCAACCCCATCACACGATGCCAACCATGCATCTATGAATGAGCCTTTGCCTTGTCGATTTAGGAGTAAACACTTTGGTGTAAAACTCTTGGACGAAAGAGGCTAGGATCCTCACACAATTATGATGGACGATGCATTTTGTTTCAAAAACTAGACTTGTATTTTAGTGGGGATAAAAACATGTGATACTAATTGTATATTTAATTTCCAATATTAAATTCAAAACAATTACTGGGTGCCGTCTACCCAGGCATGAAATGCGGACCACATATATTGGGCGCCGCCTACCCAAACATAGTAACACAGACTACAATTATTGGACGTCGCCTACCCAAACAATAAAAGCGGTCTCTAACTACTATAGTTAAAATATAAACATAAAATCAAATAACATGCTAATAACAGAAAAACAGCAAATAGGACTCAACGAATAAATTCATTAATCTAATTAATAATTTAATTCTCTAATTAAAAGCGGATTTAAGCATTTATATTAATTCCAAATTAATATAAATATTCATTTAGTATTATTATTTCTAAAATAATAATCCAACAAGATTTATTAATCTAATTAATAAATAAATTCCTTAATTTATGGACACAAGTCAATTATATTAATTCTAAACTAATATAAAATCAAACTTTATACTATTATTTCAAAATAATGATATAATTAAAATTTATTAATCTAATTAATAAATTAATTTCTAAAATTTTGATTAAATTTATTAATTCTAAATTAATAAATTAAAATCTATGTACATAAGTAGATTGTATTAATTCTAAACTAATACAAAATCGAAATTAATGTTATTATTTCAAAATAATAATATTAAAACAAAATTTATTAATCCAATTAATAAATTTAATTTGTGTAATTGGAAATTCAATTTTATTAATTCTAAATCAATAAAACGTTTTTTTTTTAATGTAACAGCCCATATGGGCTTTACAGAATTAAAACCTGCCCAAAAACAAGCCTCAAGCTCACGGCCTATGCAGCGAAAAATAAAATATACGGCCCATCTCACGCTGGAAGCGGCCTAGCCCACACGCCCAGCCCCAGCCGAAGCCCAGCCCGCGCTCGGTGGCCCAGCGCGACGGACGAACGCGCGTTAGGGTTTGAGCGCGCGCGCGCCTCCCTCCGCGTTCCGACGTCGTCTCCTCGTCGGCGACTCCAAGCCGTCGACGACTCAACGCACGACGGACAAACCAAGCACCGGCGATGCGACCCGACGCACGCCCAACGCGCAACACAGTAGGCCCAGCGCACGACGCGCGACGCACGCGAAAAACAGCGCACCGCCACCGCACCGCCGCCTTCATCCTTCTCCTCCGAGTTGTCGCGACGGCGAGGAAACGCGCGCTGCAACAGCACAGTCACGGCGGCGACGAGCGCGCGCGCCTTGCGCCGCGTCGTCGACCGCCGTGTCCTCGCGTTTCCGGTGCGGCGGCGAACAGTGGAGAGGGGTGTCGACGGCGGTTTAATTTCCAAGAACACAATTCCAGTTTTCCGAAAACCAGATTTTTCCAAAATTAATTTCCAAAAATAATTTCTTATTTCAAAAATCAGATACAATTTCTAATAACACAAAAAAAATTCTGATTTCAAAAATCAGATTTTCAAAATTCCAAATTTTCAAAATCCACAATTAAATTAGTACACGAATTAATTTAACTATAGATCGAGCCCCGGGCTCTGATACCACTGTTAGGATTCGTTTTTGTGACATCTAATGTGCGGTGAATAATAACATCGAAACGATCTGATCTATAATTAAATATACTGAAGAGCCCTATGAACACGGAGATCGAAGACTTACGTGTTTGTAACGCTCCAATGTAGTAGTAAAGCTTCCAAGTTTCCAATGTATCATTCGAGGCGCTTCCACAACCATGGTATCCACGTGCCTTTAATCACCGCAGAACAATTCCCGATATCAAAATCAACGAGACGCCAAGAATCTCCTATTTGTTTTGCAGTATTTTTCTGTAGTGTGTGTTCTGTAATCTCTTCTCACGTTAATCTCAAAGATTAACTTTCCATTATAAAGATAACCACCCACTACTATTGAATGGGCTTTAGGTTTAATTAATAATGTCTAACATTTAATTAATTGGGCCCATATCTAATATCTAGTCCATTAATCTTTCAAAAATTTCGGTCCAAAGGTGTCCCAAGTATGGTCTCTTTCTTTTCTTTGGAAGACACTGCGTTATAGAGCTCTAACAAGAGATATTTTGCTGAACATGACGATTGTTACTAAAGATTGTGATGAAAACATGCATATTGTGCTCCTATTTTCTAGAACATATTGATCATCTTATGTGTTCTTCTATTCTCTTATGAAATTTGGAGAAAGTGCTTTGGATGGTTTGGGATTCAAATGGAGGGTTTTAATGCATTCAAAAAGGGAAAGACTATCAATAAGATTTTGATATTATTTGGCAATGTATTTATTGAAAATTTTGGAAAGTTAAAAAGGCGTTATGCTCAAAGGGATCAACCTGGAGATGAGAATATTGTGGAATGAATCAAAATTCGATCATGGAAGTGGTTCAAGTGGATTTGGTTTTGTTTCTTTTCATCTTTTTACATATTCGATTCATGATTGATGCTATTTTTTATCTAGTGTCTGTTCTGTCTGTTTTCGTAAGAGGTGACAATGTACTTTGTTTCGTTGTGTAATGGATTCAAATATTACTTGCATTTGTTTTTATTCATATATTTCTAACTTTTCAAAAAATATAAATTGTTTATGTTGACTCAAGAAATATATAGATTTCGTTTTTTTACAATAAGAAAGATCCACTGTTAGTTAATATTCACTAAATATTATCTATTGGTGGATGATGGATAGCTTGATTTTTTTTATTTTATTTTAAAATCAAATTTCCCAAACATCTATAAATCAAATCAAGCAACGGTTGCCAACTTCATACAAAAGATACGAAACTATTTTAAATGTTAAAGAATGTGCCTTAATTTCCAGTTTCTAGTGCAAAGTTAGTCGCGGAGTGATAAAATCTAATAAGTCCCGATCATTAGTCCAAATTCAACTGAATCTATAAAGATGGATGAAGAGCCTCTAAAAACAAAAACAAAAACAAAAACAAAAACAAAAACAAAAACAAAAACAAAAACAAAACAAAAACAAAAACAAAAACAAAAAAAAAAAAAAAACAAATGATGGATGAAGAGTGGTTGCTATGTGAAGGGAAAAGAACTAAAACGGGCTCAATATCACATATAATTTGGGCTTGGGCCTAATTGGTTACAACATCACAAAATAGCCCGATCACATGCCTGACAATCTTGATGAAAGCTCCGAAAGGAATAGCGATACAAAAAGAAGCTGGATCTCCCTACTAAAACTACTTGTATCATGATAAATTAAGGGAATGTTTACCTTTCATGATTAATATTTTGAAGAATAGATTATTTGATGGATTAAATGCGTGATGAGATAATTTTTACTATCAATCCTTTGTTTACTATAAAGGATTAAAATTGGGATAAATAATTCTCCCTTTATTTGGAGGATTATTTCAATCCTACATATATTGGTTGGATTAAAATTAATGAAGAACAATTGAAAAGATTAAAATAATCTCGGGCTTTAGGATATCCTCAAATATTAATCCTTAAAAGTAAACACTTGATTAGGTTGGATTAATTTTATATATTCAACCTAATCATGCAAAGTAAACACTACCTAAAGGGATAATTACAGTTTGTGTTCTAAATTTTGATGAAATTTTAAAAAATATTCTAAACTTTAGTTAATACATTAAATGTCTTCAACTATGACGAGATTTTGAAAAATATCCACAACTTTAATTAATATATTAAATGTCCTCAACTTTGATGATATTTTGAAAAGTATCCCGATTCCGAGTTTCCGACAATGGAATGTTGAGTCATTTGAGCTATATTCCATACGAGATGGAATGTTGGGTCATTTGAGTTATAACCCACACGAGAATCCAATGAACTGGTGTAGTATTCGGTCGTCGGTAACTCGAAATCGGGATATTTTTCAAAATATCATCAATGTTGGAGATATTTAATATATTAACTTAAATTGAGGATATTTCTCAAAATCTAGTCAAAGTTTAGGACATTTTAATGTGTTAACTATAGTCAAAGATATTTTTAAAATCTCGTTAAAGTTGGAGATACAAACTATACTTATCCCTAAAATAAATTGATTGATAGTTTGAAAATTACAAAAATATAGTAGATGCGTGTAAACCTTTTTTCAGATAAAAGATTACAGAGATTCAATCTGATGCGGATACTTTTATAATCATATTTGAGTACCATATTGTAAATTATTTCAACAATTAATGTGTGTCGTGTTTAATTAAAATAATGGTAGATCATTTTGTGTATGTTTTATTTACTAAATAAAGCTCCAGGGAAGCTCTCGAGCCAAGAAAATACTTTAGTTTTAGAAGGCATGGACTCGTTCGACCCTAAATAGAGAGTTTTGGAGGTGTAGCTAATTATGTGACACCTCTAGCTAAGTAAAGGACCACACAAAAACCTCTCATGTTTGTTAATCATCGTTGCCAATTCCAAATCGACTCGTCATGGCATCACCACATGTTGTGAGGCTTCAGGCAAAGGCCACAAATTCATTTCCACCATATCTCAATAGAACAAAAATGAAAGTTGAATTGGTGAAAGAAACACAGAGATTTAGACAGTCATTATGAAAAAGGTAGAGGTACAAGAATAAATGTTACAATCATGAAAGAAACATACAAACTTTTTCAATTCATCCAACTTAACTTTATGAAGAAGATTTCACATATTGCAAGGTTGATTTCATATGAATTTTTTAGAAGACCAAAACGTGTGAAAAAAATTCCCACAGTGTGTAATCATGTGTGAGAATCTTTCTTTGTCACCTAACAAGACAAATGGAAAGTGAGAAAAAATGAGTATTTTTGTGAGAAGACATCATAATCAAGAAGGGTGTGGACAACACAACTCTATCTTTTATATATACGTGGATGTAAGATTTCGAAGATGTTTTTGATTGAGTTGAAGAGTTGATATTTTTTTTTTTGCCTAGTGTGTTTTTAATGGAATTACCGATTTTAAGAAAAAGAGTTTGGTCAATGGTAGGATTCTATTTTCTTGATTCATTTGGTCCGATCTCGATGTTTATCTCTTCTTATCTCTATCGATTTTTTTCTTGCCATTTCAATGTTTTTGTCTCAATTTTTAGGTTATATTTCGTAGTTTATTTTACTTTATGTACGTAATTTCTAGAAGCGAAAAGATAAATAATAAATTTATATAATATAATGCTCTTAAATTTTGAATCGAATCAAATCAATTTTTTTAATTAGTTCAATTATTAATTATATAATTCAATGACTAATTTGCACCTCCGATGTATTTTCGGGAATCATTTATCAGCTCCCTTATTTTATATTATTCCTTTCATAGACGATTTGTGTTAGAAAATATATCAAAGTTGATTTCCTTAAAAATTGGCGCTATGATCAACAGCTTTGCATGAAATTTAGGATGAAACCAATCGTGCATAATTGTTGGATGAAATATATTTTGAACTCTAATGTCTTATATCTCTTTATAATAAAAGATATTTTGCTAGTTAAGCTATTAACTAAGTCACATAGTTATTATGTTTCTTCGATTATTTATGCTTATTTTTATGTGATTATTTAACAATTTATATCCCAACATCTGAACTTTTTTCACTTAGTGTTCCAACATTAGCATATTGTTATTAAATTTTTAGGGTTTCATACTTTTTTTACTTAATGTCATCCGTAAAGTTTTTGTCATTCATATACTTGTGTGGCTTGCCAGAGAATCCACGTCCTTAATCTACGTGCAAGGGAGAGGTCAGGGCAGCGGTGGTAATGGTCGTTTGATCGACAAGGAAGGAAGAAACGACGGACAACGTTGATTTTGACCCTAAGTTGCGGCGGTGATGTGTCCTGCGCGCTGGCCGGCCAAAATATGCTCTATGATATTGGAGAATAGAGAGGTCAGCGAGGGAGTTATTGAAAATTGAGTAATTTGTCTATTTTAATTGAATTTTATTTGAGTTAATTAGTCTTCGCGGTAATTAAGGAATAGATATATTCAAATATAAAATTTGAATCTATAATATTCCCATAATAATAGAGATTTTATTTCCGGAAAGTAAAATAATTAATTCTCCTAATTTACGCATTCCACTATTTCCGGAAATTAAAGTTAGCCTATATAATTGGACGTGATTTCACATCTTTTTTTCAATCTTGTGATTTCGAATTTCCCTCTAAAAGAACTTGTGAATTCGGTCTTCTTCTTCTTTTTAAAGATTGTGATTTCAAAATTATATCTCTTAAGTGATAGTTGTGGATGTCATTATTGAATAAGGTGACGAAGAACTAGAGTATTTATTGAAGGTCTTAAGTTCAAATCCCTTCAAACTAACTTTAGTCATTTTGTTTATTTTTTATTTGAACTTATTTTAAAAATTGGTATAGAATATGAATTTTATAACCACTTTCTAATTTTTTCTTTTGTTTACAAATATGTCATTTTTCAAAATCTATAATTTCTGTCATACTATTATCTACTATTATTTATAATATACTATAGTTATGATGGGAGTGATCAATGAATGAGGTGAATGAGTCACACAATTTTCACGAATCACAATTATATTCATTTCTCTCATTTTTCAAATTTGTAGTTTGAATTTTACTATTATATACTATTATAAATAATATACTATAGTGATTGTAGGAGTAGTCAAAGAATGAGGTGAGTGAGTGACACAATTATCACAATTATATTCATTTCTCTCATTTTTTAAATTTGAAATTTGACTTTTACTAATATCTACTATTATTTATAATATACTAGGAGTAATCAATGAATGGGGTGATTGAGTGACACAATTATCACAAGTATATAAATTTCTCACATTTTTTAAATTTTATAATTTCAGTCATACTACTCTCTTGTTCATAATATACTATAGTGCTTATAGGAGTAATAATTTTTTTTATTATTGTCTACTGTTATTTATGATACACTATAGTGAATATATTTATAAAAACACATGACCTTGTACATATAAAGGTATCTTGACTAATATGTTGTGGATGCCACCATATGCAAGGTGACAAAGGATTAGAATAATTTTCCCAAGGTCTTGAGTTTGGATCTCTTTGAGATAAATTCTAGTCTTTCTGTTTCTTTTTTAACAAATATTTTCCTTAAATTTTTTTAAATTTACTTTTTTTCAGAAAGAGGATTTTATAAAACTTCTTTTATTTTATTTTTCTTTTATTTCGAAAACTATTTTTCTAGTCTTTTTAATTTGAATTTCTCTAGTATCTTATATTTTAGCAGATGAAATTATAGAATAAATCAAATCTTTACCCTATTTCCTATATCATTTTAATTAATGGTTTAGGGATATATATTTCCTTACAATATATAATTAAATTAAATTTTTTGCCACACCCAAATATTAGTTTCACGTGCAGAGTCATAGGTGTTTTTTCTTTTTCAGAAAACTATTCAATTCTAATATAATTATATTCCCTTGTCATGTTTCTTATTCTTTGCTATTGTAAAAAATATGACTAAAAATAAGTTTATATTGCAGAATGAGTAATAACAACTTATGTACCAATGTTTGGATATTTTTACTTAGTGTTCCAAGATTAGTATATGATTATTAAAATCCTTATTGTTTCATACCTTTTCACTTAGTGTCCTCGTGTTTTCCTTAAAATTTCGGTGTCCATATACTTGCGTGATTCATTGGAAAATCTACATCGCACGTGGATAATAATTAAGAAAAAACAATTGCCGGAACCCTTCTTCTCAGCTACATTGATATGTCTTGAATCTATCTCTTGCTTCGCAGAGTTAGTCGGGGTCTCGCTGACTAAATAAAATATGTTCGCATGTTATACTCGTGACGTAGTCAACTCATTGTTGGTGAACCATATAAATTTGTGTTTTTTTACGCTTATGTTTATTAATTGTTCAATAATCCTAATTCATGACAACATTATGTGAATTTATCAGCTCTCTTTCGTTTCTAGAATTATAAATTAATGACGTTGCTAAATACGTATTTGCTAAGTACTAGTGAAACAAGATATTTACATAAATATGGATAGATAATCTTGCAAATTATTTTGTACGCGAACATTGTATCGGGCCGGAAACCACTTAATTCTGATAAAAGATTTACCGACATATATTTAGAATTCGTTGTTTCTTTCTTATTGTTGCATTTTCATTTGTATTTTTGTTGTTATTAGCTGTTTATAAGTTCACTTTCTGATAAATGATTTTTGTTTTTATCTATTTACTGGTTTTTATTTTCAATTTATCCATAATTTATGATGCTTTTATTTGACCTAGTCATTTCTAATAAACTATTATAAGTTTTCGTAGTCTAATAAACATACAACAATATAATCATATCAAAAAATATTAACCTAATGATTTACAAAATCAAATTCCTGCAAGAAGGCAAATTCAATTATTTTTTAATAATTAGGGAACAAAATTTATATGATAAACATGGTGGATAGTCGGTTAGAGAAAAGGACGAGGTACTATACTATACCTGCAGGCTGCAGAAAAGTGCCTACAAATGTCACTATGGTGGGATTTCATTTTCTTATTCAATTTCGTTAATAATTTATCTGTTGCCTAATGCCTGGTTATATAATAAAACTTTTCGATCCACAGGTCTAGAAGGAAGCTTATATAAACTTTTCAGTTAGTAATATTAAAATATGAAAAATCAACTATTTTTAGTTAATCGATCAGTTTTGACAAAAAATAACCAAATCGAATTAATCGAATTTTTCAAAAAATTAACCTAATCGAATCAAATTTTATTCGGTAATCGAACCGAAATAATCGAAATATATTTCGGTTAAACAGATTTTTTAACAAAAAAAATATTTTCCAAATAAATAAATAAATAATATTATATATTTATATAATATATATAAATACATTTTTATATGTTATATATAAAAAATATTCTGCAACAAAATAATTAATAGTTTTATATAATAAATAAATAATATTATATTTTACAAATATTATATATTGATGTAATAGGGGAGAGAAATTAATAGGATTAATGATATTGATATATTAAAATTATAATTCTAAATAAATAAATAAATAATATTATATATATATATATATATATATATATAAAATTCGATTTTCGGTTAATTTTTTTTGAACCGATCGAAAATCGAATTATCGAATTTTAATTCAGTTTTAACCAAATTAACCGAAATAGCCGAATCAAATTTGATTTTTCGGTTTGGTTATTCGATTTTTGTATATTTTGATCACCATAATAAAGATACTGATGTAAATTACTGAGAGCATCTCAATCAATGCTAACTTTTTAGAAAATATAAGTTGAGATTAAATCCAATCCATCAATCTAAATAATTGTCAGATGCAAGAATATGAGTCTGCGCTAATAAAGACACCTAAATGAATCGGAATCGTAAAACCACAATTCTGATTCTATTTAGAAATCACATATCCTTCCTATAATGCATATTTCTGTAATTGAGTAGTTGGAGTTAGGGATGTCAATGGGTGAGTTTTATTCGGATCAAAACCAATAAATAAGTAATGGTTCTGAAACCGACCTATTAGACACTGGATTCGGACCAGATCCGGATTATCAACTATGGGTCTTAAGCTGTCCGGATTTGAGCGGGTCTGGAACCAGAACTGGACAAGAACTAGAACTAGAACCGAAATCGTTGCTTTATAATTTAATGTGTTATGAGTGATTTTGAATCGATATTGATAAAACTAGTTCATTGACAAGCATATTTAAACTTGTGTTTGTCAATAGACGAGTTTTACTCGGACCAGAATCAATAAATAAGTATTGATTCTGATTCTGGAATCATAAACAGATTCGGATCGGACGGGATCATCAAACTATGAATTTAAACGGTCCGGATCTAAAGCGGATCTATGTTCTTTTAATTAATTTGATGGATATAATATGGAATAGATATATTTGTATTCTTTTACATCCATTACGAATTTCGTCGGTCCAATATCATTTGTTTATAATCTATTAAAATCTTCCCTTAATTAATGCTCATGGTCCAGATTCTTTTCCCTTCGTATTAATTAATTTTGTCTCTGCATGAACAAAAAGTTTGCTTCCAATTCCGGCTTTAAAATTCATGCAGAGGTAGGGCCATCTCTGTCTCTAAATAGTTGCCGATTTTGTACAAGTTCAAATTTTATAAAACAAATCAAAGGCAAAGTCCAAAAAATTGTACAAAATACGAGTCAAACAAAATTACTACATCTCCTACCTATGCAATGTCAATATGAATTCAGATTCATCAATATTTATCAACCGATCTTCAATAATTTGGAAATTTAAATACTTTGCTCGATATGTGAGATTGCTCAAAATTTATCTAATTCATACGACAAAAGAAATTATTAGTTTAATTTTGTTCCAATACACGTAATAATCAAATTGTCCATAAACTATACATGTGACATGCAACCATTCATACACAATCGCTGAATTGATTCGTAAATCTTCATTCAAATAAAAAGAAGAGAAAAATAAGAACAACAAGAAGAAAAGAGAAATAAAATTTTAACCGTATATGAAAGACACGTACACGCTTTTCCACTCATAAACTTTGTAATCTAATCAAGTCTTATGTAAATGACACCACTTCTCGATGAAATAAATTGCTCGCTTAGAGGGTGTTTTTGAACTTATAAGTTCTTTAAAATAAAAGTGTTTGACAAAATTTGTTGTTACCCTAAAAATAAGTTGGTCAACCGAAAATATTTTTGATTTTGATGAGTTTAAATGCAAAATAATCATAGTCTTAAAGCTAATTACATAAACAACTTATAAGTTATGAAAATAAGTAATCCAACGAACATAATAGGCCTTATTGACCCTAAAAATAAGTTGGTCAACTTTTATTCCTTTTCCTAACTTATTTTTTTTTGGTTTTGCATAAACTTGATAAGTAATATCCTTATTATCATTATTATTATTAGAATTTACTAGCTAAAATAACCTTATTATATCCTTTGATTTTATGCAAGCATTCTTTTTATTGTTGTTAATTGTTTCGTCTCGCTAGGTATTGCAAATATTTAGTAGTTCATTAATTAGTAGCACGGCCATATCAACTTCATCTCTGTCGAGTTTATCGGTCGGGTTTCTATTTTATCTCTAACTATGATTTTCTCTCTAACTCAATATTCTTTGTTTGCATGAATTGAAGTTATATTTGCTCGAACTTATAAGATCAATTATCTTACAAACACTTTAACAATTTATAAGGTGAAAATTGGAGAAATTCTCGCCACTTTGAGACATCACCTCTTATAAGTGTCGATCTTGAAACATCTTATAAGCTATTGTAATCATGAATTTACCAAAATAACCTTATTATAGCTTATAAGCTTTATCTCTAAAATAAGCTTGAACAAACACCCACTTTAGTTTATTTGATTGACACTCCCTTAGCATTTATTTTTAACAAAGAGAAACACACTATAGACGGGCACTACAAATTTTATTACTTGGGAAGGAAAAGAATAGGACTCCACTTTGATAAGTAAAGAATAAAATGATAACTAAAGCAACACACACATGTATAAAATTTACAGTTCGTTTATTTTCTCAATAAGATATTCAACTTGCTATATCGTTTAACATGTGCCTAAAACCAAGGTCAATAGTAACATATTAAACCAAATTATATGCGTGTATATGATGTCACTCAAGTCAAGATACACATGAGTAATACATATTAATAAGTATGAGACCCACCTACTAAAATCCATAGTTAAAAATCTTGTAAAGCTCTGATGAAGTGTGTGTTACAAAATACATACCATATTGTTTTTATTATAATTATCTCAGAACTATTATACAGAGATAATATTTATCACAATTTTTTCTTGTCTTTCGAGAAAATAAAGGACATATCACGAAGCTGTGTGTCTTGTTTAATAGCATAAAAAGAGTCAACACAACTTCATTGAGAACTCCTTTCTTTAGTATTATTCCCAAAATGAAATGCCAAAACTAATACATACTGCTACTGCAGCACCAACTTGCTTCGAGGGTTGTACTACTACTGGTAGCATGTCACATATACTAAACAATTTAAAACTCTTATCATACTAGTGATTTTTGACTTTCTTTCTTAACAACATTAATAAGCTCAACATCTAAATCACGATCTTTATCGTCATCAATTCTGACTTTGCTCTTGTACTGATACCCTCTATCACACAAAATACACAACTCTATCACAACAAAAATATTAATCTATTTTAACAATTATATGCGCCGCCCAAATAAAGTATCCCAAATTCAACGCGCCCAATCCGGCGATCAGAAAATACAAATTTTCGACTCTTCCTGCATTAATATCTTTGGTCAACCAATCGGGATGGTCCCGACTGCCCGTTGTATTGTGCAAGATGTTCACCAACGCCGCGCTAAGATAACTGGCTCCGGCCATCGTGCAAGAGAACAACGAATTAGCCAAACTGCTCATATTTTCTGGAAACTCTTTGTTATAAAACTCAATCTGTCCAATAATATTGAATGCCTCGGCGAATCCCATCAGCATCAGCTGCGGGGCTAGCCACAAGACCGTAAGGGGAGTGGCCCCATCTGGTCCAGCATGAGCTAGGGCAGAGGCTCTTCTCATTCGCTCGACCAGGCCTGCCACTACCATTGAGAGGATGGAGAACACCATCCCGATCCCCATCCTCTGGAGCAAGGTTATGCCGCCTTCGAGCTTTGTGACCTTCCTAAGGGACGGCACCACGATTCGGTCGTACACCGGGATCCATAGTGCGACCGTGATCATCGAGAAAACCATGAGCGACCCGACCGGGATCTCGAACTTCGGACCGAGGTGACGGTCCATCGTCAAGGCTTGAGACAACGTGAATGTCGCCTGTTGTACAATGGCGGTAAAACATATAATCCCCGAAGCCCAAATCGGAATGATTTTGAATAGGCATTTGGTTTCTTCCACTTTTTGGATGCTGCATAGCCTCCATGGGTTGGAGTTGGATCCATCTGCCCCTAACTCGCCCTCGGTTATCAAGGCGGCTTTATTAAAAAATCTGAGACGCACAGAAGTGTCATAATTCATTAGACAATACTCATTATTACGAAATTTTATATAAAATATTTAATGAATTTTGAACCGTTATGCAAAGAAATTCTATTCAATATGTATATGTACTGCACCAATTTATTAATTTTGCAACTCATGACAATGAAACCTATCATTTTGTACAACGATGGGTCCAACTATCACATACCGGAAAATCAATTAATTGATGTAGTACATGTACATGCTCATATCTACAAATATACTGCTAAGTATAGATTTGGATGGTCTGACCCAAATTTTTATGATAATAAATAACGTGATTTTTCTAACCTGAATTTATCGGTCAAAGCTAGTTTCGTCACCACCGTCCCTTCAACGGCGGATCAAAATAGACACCGTCAACAACGCTGTCTCCGTCGGCCGGAGCTGCAGCTTTCGTTTTTTGTATGCGGCGGCCACCACCTGCACGATGCCAGTGAAAACGCTGCCGTCCGGCACCACGTACACGTAGAAATTGGTACCGACGAAGAACAAGACGATGGCGGCGAGCATGAGCGCCGTCGGAATCCCGAATCCCCACACCCAGCTGACGGAATCTTGAATGTAAACCACCAAGGTGAGAGCAATCATAATGACAACGGTGAAGGACATGTAATACCAGTTGAAGAAGCTGTCGATCCCTCTCCTCCCTTCCTCCGTTGAGGCGTCGAACTGGTCGACACCGAATGGGATGCTGCACGGCCTGATGCCACCGGAGCCGACGGAGAGGAAGCCGAGGGCGAGCGCCAGAACTCCGAGCTGGGATTTGGTCGGAGCTTTGCATTGATGGGGTTGTACCTTGCATGGGGGAGGACGCAGCTGGGGAAGCCATGCTATTATGGTCAACGTCAGCATGCCCTGCGTAGTTTCACCAACGAATTCAATAATTATGTTGTACATCACCATCGATCTCTCAATTTCCAAGATTGGATGTTGACAAGATTATTTGATGATCATTGGAATAACCCCTAAAATTGGTTAACAAGGACAGGTATGTTAATTATTCATTTTGGACTGTGCGTTCCCGATTATTCTCTTATTAGTCTGCATAATTTTTCAATTATTGTTAACCAATTTGGTGGTGCTAAGTCCAGACGATTTTTTTTCCTTAAAACAAAACTCCAAATTATATTAATTTCCATTTGCATATTGACACGCATATTTGACGGCAAAAGTTGAATACTAATGTGTAACTTAATTTTTTTATGTAAAATTGAGGACCAAATTGACCTTAAATAAGAGGTTAGGAAGGTGAATGATCGAATATTTATATATAGTTAGGTGCATTAACTTTTTAGATAACGACGGGAACAAATTGCTAACTATATATGTCGAGAAAAAAAATATATGATTTCGACATTGAAAGCAAGAAATATATATTATACTTTCCATTTATCATTCAATTTTTCTATATTCTTTTATGTACCATTCATGTAAAAATGTATTTTATATTTATGAGATTACTAGTATTCCTTATCTTGTGCTTTGATTCGGGGAAGGGGATCGATCGCGGTGGGGTTTGAACCCTAATTTTTGTATCGACATAGGAGGTCTTTGTCGTTTGATTGTCTCTAAAAAAACAATGGTATTCCTTAGTCGTATAAGATCAAGAGATCTACATATGCTATAAGCAATCTAATAATAACATCTTTCTCAAACATGAAAATCACTATTTCTTAGGTAGCCGGCCTAACTATTTTACGAATCGCCCTCTAAATTGGGAAATCATTTAAGAGACTAAAAGGCCTAAATTTGGCACTAATTGAGAAATTTCAAATCTGTCACCACATGTCATGTTATGTGTATTAACCAAAGTTTTAGTTGAAAAACAATAGCCACCCAACATAGATTTTAATGCAGTTGCAGGTATCAAATTTTGCCGACTCCCCGATCCATAGATTCTATTTATATACATCCAAAACATAGATAAGGAAGAGAAGAAAGAGGACCACACTAGATATAATACTAGTGTGATTAATTACGATGTTTAATTTTTAAGTTACTTGAAATTTCGATTTATGATTGCGGTATATATATATAGGGGAGAGAGAATGGTTAACCTGTGAATCATTTTTATCGTGAGAATCTGAGAATAAAAAAAATAATGAATTCGGAGTGAAAATTGATGAACCCGTTGGAAAAGTTATTGAATCAAAAAAAAAAATTTTCACATCTCATGGGATTCGAACCTAGGTGAAAATTCTAAAATTTTGGATTCAATAATTTTCACCGCGGATATATTAACTATCATAAAAATTTATTTTGTTCAGAATGATTGTTCGTGGTTAGTATAACGTACCATAAAAGCGGAAAAGGTAGCATAAGCAATTGTTCTGAATCTGCCTAAATGGGAATCTGAAATGTATGCACCAATTAAAGGAGCGAAATTTGTGACGCCCGACCATATGTTTAGGACATTCGAAGCCAACACTTGGTCCATGTGAAACTGTGTTAGCAGAAATACCATGAAATTTGCCATCAATCCCATTGATGCCAATCTCTCAAAAGTTTCATTTCCTGCACGCACACACAAAAAAACAAATTAAATAAATAAATAATAATAAAAGTGAAAAGGGTTGTTCAACTCTGATTTTCTTAAATAAACACAGCCATGTGTGTGTGTGAGAGAAGAGAGAGAGAGAGAGAGAGAGACCCAAAACAAAAGGCATGGCCTTCCAGCCACCGGGAGTTCTCTGCTTCTGGGTTGGCCTAGCTTCGTCGTATCCATTTTCCGGCGTTGGAGAAGGCGGCGACTTGGAAGAGAAAATTCTGCTGGGAAAGCAGTGGAAATTTGTACAGCGCACAAGCCAAGAATATGAAGAAGACTTCATTTCTTTCTCCTCCTGCATCTTCTCTCACTTTATTTATTATATTTGTTTCTCAAAATGCAACTACAAGTGTGTGTGTGTGTGTGTGTTTTGTACAGATATACATATATGTACTAGAATCCACACATAGTCGGCACTGGTTAGCTGTAAATAAGAATGAGTTACGTACGTGTATATATAGATACATAAATTGGAGAGAATGGGGGTGTAAGCATGGGGTTGATTAATCCAAAATAAAAATCTGTCGATAAAGCATCGACCTGCATCACTTCCAACTTTTTTATATAAAATAGAAGGTAAAATACACAATTTTAGCGTAATAAATGGACTTTATGATAATTTTAGTCTAATCAATAAATAATACATTAATCAAGTCTAATAAATTGATTTTATGATAATTTTAACCTGTAAGTAATTTTTCGGCAACGAAAAGCACAATTGGCATCAGAAATAACAAATAACCCGTAAATCATTTCCAACTATATTTCTAATTTATGGTTTCTATGTATCATTTCCCTATGTCGACTCTACTTTTTGATGCAAAAAATCACTCACGGGCTAAAATTATCACAAAATCAATTTATTGGTCTTGATTGAGGTATTATTGATTTATTAGGCTAAAATTATCACACAGTCAATTTATCAGATTCAAATGATGTATTTTCTCAAAATAGACAAACAAATAGTTAACAAGGTTATTTCTCATGTTGTTATTACATGATATGATATGTTTAAAAGTAAAATGTAAATAGTATTTTATCCCATGTTATCAATATAACATATTAAAAATTGATATCGATCGCAAAACTAAAATTAATTAATAATATAGTAATATACAGATAAAATCTTTTTGTAATATGCAAAATCAAAATTTAGTTAAAATTCAATAATTACCTACTATCATGTCAATATTTAATAATTTATACATCAATTAAATTTGTTCTATAGGTGGGAATGCTTTTAAAATAATTTTGTCCTTTAAATAAATTATGAACCACGCTTGTTTACGTAGTTTCTTTATTTATTTATTTATAAATGATAACAATAGATTCTAAAAAGATGAATGGTATAGATTGATTTTTAGTAAACACGGAGAAACCTATTTGGTCCTCTTAGCTCCATGTTGAATAGAATTTGAAATGAAATTATTAAAGGCCATGATTGTTGAGAGAATAATTTTAAGTATGGGGTGTGTTGGTTGCCTAATCATAAAATAATAATGTTTGAGATCAAATATCTTAAATTTACCATTACGCAGTCTTTATAAAATTTATATGTAATTTTGAGTCAAACTTACCGTTTGGAAGAATTGTGTGATATAATGTTAAAAAGTAGTAGGATAAGGCTTTTTTCGGTCAATTATATACAAAATTTAAAGACCGTGTCACGATAGACTCGAACTCAAAATCTTTGGCCTCGGACATTAACCACTCTACCACTAACCAACACACGCACACCAGGATAAGGCTTTTAGTGTGTGAGGTTGTTGATGAATGATAAAACATGCCACACGAGAGCGGTATTTTCACGTTTAAGATTGAAAATAAATTACTTTTGGTCTTACAGAAAAATAAATTGTTTTTGTCGCCAGTCAATTTGCCAGTCAGAATTTTGGACAATCGAACAGCCGACTCTTATTCTTGTCATATTTCTCGTAAATTCGACCATCATATTGCCGCACAGCAAAATTCACTCTATTTTTGTTTTATAATGTAATTTATATTCCGCTATTATGTGATGAAATAAAACATTAAAAGGACACACTAAAAAATATTTGGGGCCGATTATATTGGAGTTTAGACGGTTTCATTTTCGACACATTTCTAGTAATTTTACGACTATTCTCTCTACAGTAGGTTCGACCTTTCATTCTTAAAATTTGTAATGTAGTTTGAACAAGTTAAGTGATTGGGACAAATGAGAGCGAAAAAACAGAAAATAATCTACTATCAATTTACAAGCTGTGACCAATAATATGTTTGATCTCTAACGATTATCATAAGTTTAGAGGGTGTTTGGCTGAGCTTATAAGCTCCCTGATAAATCTGTGTACGTTAGTATGAAAGATTTAGAGAAAGCAGTAAAGAACACAGGAGTTTTTACGTGGTTCGATCAAGAAACAGATCTACGTCCACGGAGGTGATGATCCTCAAGATGTTCACTATAATTGTATTACAATGAGTATCTCAAAGAGCTCTAGTATTCAGTAATTTGCTAACCTTTTTACCTTCAATCTAACTCCTATTTATACATAAACGTAGACCTTGTAACGAATCCCTTGAATGGCGGGCTCACGATCCTTCTGTAACTGACCATGATCTTAACCATAATTGTCCATGATTTCCACCGTTACCCCATCATCTTCGCCTTGACCGCCTTTAATTAGGGTTTGAGGCATGTGTTTCGCGTAACCGAATAGGGCAAAGATTAGGTCGCCCACTGCTTGGGCACCGCTAGTGGGCCCGAGAGGTTGGACCATATCCTATCATAGCCCCCGAAAAGTCGAGGAATAGCCTTGCCGAGGGTGAGCGGAGAATGTGCTTTGCCGAGGCGGGATGTTGCTCGGTACGGTTGTTCGTTGAAGGTTCTCGATCTCTTGCCGCAAAGGAAGCCGACCACGACCGGATAGCGGTCTTTGTATAGGTTACACCGAGGTTTGGTCCAGGCGGCTTCGCTTTTCCGGAGGACGCCGAGGTCCGAACCAAGGAGAATCTCTTGTAGGCGACGTTCGCTTGGCGGAAACCGAGGTCCGCTTTGGTAGTCGCTTGGAAGGAAAGACGAGGCACGACACGAACGATCGCCTTTTGAAGGCAAATCGAGGTTCGACCGGATGGCTTTTGCTTTCGAGGACGCCGAGGTCCGACCAATGGCTTCGCCGGTCGAAGAGGACATGGGCGTGGTCCGAGGTCCGAGCTCAATGTAATCATTACGTGATCGATCGGGCGGTGCAGTCGACCATATAGTACGCCATACGCGTCAGGCGGTAGTTGGGCGCTCGAGCAGCAGTGCGTCCGACTACACATCCAATCGCAGATAGCACGTGTGATAAATGAAACGGCAGCTTTAGCGCCATTCGTCCTATAAATAGGTCCAAATGAGGCAATCTGCTCATTTTCTTCTTCGACGCTGATTCCAGAGAACATACTAGAAAGTCCTAATTCCTCCTTTAAACTTTGTTGAAGAAGTTGGATATCTCGCTCATAAAAAGTAAGTATGTATTCTTCATCTTCTCATTCCTCTTCTCGCCTCGATAATTACGGTTCGGTTTCGGTTAAGCCTGATTCGATGTGAAGGATTATATGTGCCACAACCGCCTAGGTAAATCCATAGGACTTAGTTCTAGGGTTCCGCCGGTGTCATCGGTATGGGACGGCCTCAGGATTGGCGTGGCGAGGTCGACTCTAACGACAGAGGAACTTTTGGAGATTACGGAGAGATACCATATTCCGGAGGATGCATGGTGGTGCTTGCCGAAACCCAATGATAGGGCGATGGCCCCTCCGGAGGGATTTATTACCATTTTGTAGATAGTTTGATAGTCGGGCTTAGGTTTCGCCCTATTTTCCTTAACTTTCAAGAATATTATCGGATCCCCGTTTGCCAACTAACCTCGAATTCTATTAGGTCGGTAGTTGGGCTGTGGTCGGCTCATTATGGCATAGGCGAGGTTTTTTTTTGAAGTCTTGATGCTTTTTTAGCATCAAGTCTATAGGAGGGTGTATTATCCGTCACCGCACAAGTTTAAGATAGCGCCCCTCGAAGGTGTCCCATCGGCGTAATAGATATTTCTTTCTCGGGTTGAGGCATCCGAGGTATGAGTGGGTCTCGGACAATGAAGGACGGAAAATCAATCCCACGGCCCCATGGAGAAGATGTTGAATGATCCGGGTGAGATCTTATCGATTAATTATACCGAGGATGACTTGAACAATGCTGGGCTGAGTGTTTATAGGTCAGAAGCGCCGTATCAGGGTCTGATTTGGGTGAGGGCAACCTTCTTCTTTTATCCTTCCCCTGCCTCGATTTCGCAGTGCTAACGAAATTTTATTCTAGAATGCAGGAAGATTGACCCCAGCAGAGAAGTTAAGATAACGGACTCGACGCGCCCTACACCATCTGAGCGAAAGGAGCCGGCGAGGAAGAAGGCGAAGCGAGGCGAGTCCACCCAGCAGCCCGTGGTGGTGGTGGACGCCTGAGACTTCTTCGACGAGCCCTCAGCGACCTCGAGCCCGACCGGAGATAGAGGTTCATGGACACTCCTTGCCCGAGGTGCCGGCTCAAAGACTCCTTTATCCTTCCCGAAGGTATAAGTCGCTACTCTTCTCCTTTGTAATTTTGTCGTTACGCGTTGCTAACTATTTTATATTCAGGATACGGCCTCGGTGGCAGGTGAGATGCACCGCATGGCCGGATTTGTTCTTGAGCGCCTACGAATACGGTGGAGAGAAAACGGCGCTCGAAGCTCGAGGGCCGCATCGAATCCGCTACCGACGCCGCAAGGGCGGACGCCGAAGTTGCAAAGCGGCGACGAGGCGCCAAAAAGAAGGACCGAGCCTTACGGGTGGCCCGTGCCGAAGTGGAAAGCGCCCAGGAGGAGGCGCCGAGGCGGAGAAGAAGCTGGCCGTGCAGACAAGTGCCTTGTCGGGCGGCGTGGACCTATGCCGAGGGCCTTTGCCAGCAGGCTTATTGAGTCGGAGAGCTTTTCCTCCTTCATCTCCGACCGGCAACTGTCAATGAGGTCAGCAGTGATATCTCGCCAACCCGAGAAGTCGGCGGTCGAGAGACCTAATTTTGACAAGGCCCAAGACGGTTGGATCGAGGTCGATCCTCGGAGGTGTGTGTATGAATTATGCCCGCATAATCGCCGAGGCGACCTCCTTCCCGTGGTGGATACCTTGGCATCCTCCGCCCGCTCGACGACGGAGGTCAGAATCGGTCAAGGAAGATGAAGACGTGAGCTTGAAGCATTCCTTGTCGAGGTGAGAGCCGAAACCGAGGAGGCGGGCCGAGCCTCGGACGTCCCTTCCGAGATCGGCAGCCGTTGGAGGCAAAGAGCAGTGGCGCGATGGGGGTTGGTGAGCCCGACAATGAGCCTCGAGGTCGGTGGACCTAATGTAATAGTCGATTTGCGGGGTCGATAGGACCGTGTTGTACTTAACTTTACTTTGAATAATAGACACTTCTTAAAATGCGTTTTGTCTTGTTTATTTCTAAGATTCCATGTTTATTTCTAGCATTCCACATCTCAATACTTCGGACTCGATCATGAGCTACTAACAAAGTTGAAAGAAGTCCGAGGTGCTCTGGCCGAGAAGGATGAAGAGGTGACGTACTGGAGGAGTCGGTCTGCCGAGCTGACTCAAGTTCGTCAAGATGGATGTCACCGCATCGCCACCGAATCGAAAAGAAGTTGCATGAGGCCGACTGCGAAGTGGTCCGCCTCCTGACTGAGAATGAGGCGTTAAAGCTAAGGATTACACAACTCGAAGTCCAGGGGGCTGATTCATCTGCTGATGTGATCCAAGGACGGCTGATGCAATGCGAGGAGCGGCTCGAGCTGACAGCAGAGGAGCTGGCTCGGATCTCGGAAGAGCATGCAGAGTACGAGAAGGTAATCCGCCGGACTGGTGGAACTACCATATCTGAAGCCGACGATCGAGTTCAGAGCTTGCTGGCGGAGGGCATGGTGCTGAGGGATGAGGAGGGGCCAAATAGCAAGAAGTTTAAAGACTGCCTCGACTCCATCCTGAAGTACATGCAGATGTACGAGGTCGTTCAGAACGACGCATGCCCCAAACCGCAGCCGAGTCTATACGGGCGCCACCGGTCCAATAATCAAGAGCTCAAGAGGAGGCGGCTACGCTGATCACGCCAAGTGCTCCGCCTAATGGGTCCAATTGAAAGGGAGCAGGTCGGAGGCGAGGACGGCGAGGCGGCAGTCGACGGGAAGGGCGGCGGCCGGGGCGAGGCGTGGTCCCGCCCGACGCCGAGCTCATGAGGTCGAGGTGTGACCTCGGCATAGGAATGCCCCGGCCGGAGCCCGCCTGTGTCGGCTCGCATCGCACCCGAGTAGCCGAGGTGGTGCCGCCCTCATTGATTGGGTGGAAGGCACCGAGTTCATTCCGGTATTCATCGCCGACCGGGATTTTGTTCAAACTACCTCGCTTCGTGAGTCCCATGAGGCGGAGCCCGAAGTCTAATGAGTTTGTATATAGCGTAGAACTTTGTATGTAGATATAAATGTATTTAGACTCGTTTGAAGTGTACTTTTTTCCTCGAGAGGTACAAACATAGCTTAGACTTCGCTTTGGTCGTAAATGTATTTATACCGTATACAAAAGTGTATATTTGATGAGATCCGATCCGGATGTCTTTACATGTAGATTTTTCAACTTAATGAGTAATCAGATGCGTGCATGTAGACTTTCAAATTAATGAGTAGTCCATGCGCTGACCGAGACGCTCAATTCAATGAGTAATCTACAAGTGCGGCGCTTAGTGAGTACCCTACTTAGCGGGTTATTCATCTTCGTGAGCGTCCCCGTGAAGGTTTAAATGCGGTATATCCGAATAGATGTTCGATATGAATAAAATGAGGCTAAATGAAATACTCATTAGAAAATAAATATTTTATTCAACAAGTATATAACATCGCACTTCAAAAGCAAGTAAGAGACTAACACGAGGTCGATCCAAATCGAGCTATGTAAAGTACCTCCTTAAATGAGAGATATGCCAGTTCGGGATAAGCGCACCGGATAAGTGAGATAGCTTCAGCCCCCTTGCCGAGGTCTTCGTGAACGCGGTATGGGTCTTCCCATGTCGGATCCAACTTGTTAAGACGCTCATCACTGCTTCATTATTTCAGAGGACGAGGTCGCCTACTTGCGGTCTGGAGGCTTTGACCCTTTGTTGTAATACCGTGCGACCGCCCTTGCACTTAGCTTCGCTTATGAAAGCGAGTTCGCGTTCTCTTGAGAGCATCAAGGTTGGCCCGCAGGTCGCCCCTCGCTCCCATCCGGGTCAAAGTGAAGAGTACGTGGGCTTGGTGCGCCGATTTCAAATGCAGATGACGGCCCGCCCATAGACCAAGCCGAAAGGCGTTCCCGCGAAGTCCGAGGTGTTGTTCAGAGGACCGTAGGACTTGGGAAGGTTTTCACCAATCGCCTTTAGCTCGGTTCAGCCTCTTCTTTAATCCTTGTATGATCGTGCGGTTCGTCACCTCGGTCCCGACCATTCGCTTGCGGTGCGCGCATCGAGGTGAAGCGTTGATCGATCCGGAGCTCTTCGCACCACCCTTGAAATTTTTGTCGACTAATTGGGTGCGCTTGTCCGAGACCGAATGTGCGGTATGCGGCGCGGACTATATTCTTCCACACGGCGTCTCAATCTTTTGCTCGTTAGGTTCGAAAGTGGCTCACCGACCCATTTTGTGAAGTAGTCTATGGCTACGACTAAACATCGGAGCCGACCGGTGCTCGGCCGAACGGTCCAACGATGCCGATCCCCACCGCATGAAAGGCCATGGACTCGCAGTCGCCGATCGGTCCGGGTAGCTTTTTTGACCGTGGAGTGAAGCTCGGCACTTCGACACTTTTGACGAGCTCGGCCGAATCTTGAATAAGGTGGGCCAACAATATCCCGACCTCAACATCTTCTTTGAAAGAGCCCGTGACCCGATGTGGCTTCCGCAAGATCCTCTCATGAATCTCATTAAGCACGATTCGGCTTCTTCCGCCCAAAGGCACCTCGGGAGGGTTGAAGGTAAGACTTCCAGAGAGTCCTCATATAGAGATACTGGATTTCACCATGACCTTTTTAGCCTCAAGCCGATCCTGAGGTAGTGTGCCAACTTCGAGGTAGCTTTCGTATGTCCATCCATTTGCTCACCGCGATAATGCCGACGTGGGGCGCCTCGATGGTTCTGGAATGAACTTTCTCCATTGCGGATTTGCCGATGACGAAGCCAACTTACTAAGGATGTCACCGGCTTGTTTTTCCCTCGTGGATTTGATGAATCATGAAGCACCGAACGAGGTCGATCTCTTTGCCTTCTCAAGGTATTGCTTCATTCGATCCTCATTGGCCCTCAGATGTGCTAAGACCGGTTTACTACGACCGGGAATCTCCAAATATCCGAACTTTTTCCACTTTCAATTCATTTGCAAGGCGGAGTCCCGAGATCGTTGCTTTACTCCACTTCGTTGTTGGTGGTCGGAAGGTAAACCGAGGGCGACGTCACTTCGCTATCTGGGCCGAGGAGGAGATGCCCGCCCACTACCCGCCTTGCATGAAGCTCCGCCCACGACATCTACCAAGAACCATCGGGCGATGCAAGGACAGTTCCTCCGCTGAGGCGGAAGTGACCTCCGGTAGAGACGACCTCGGTGAATTTGACCTCCACCAGAAATCACGAGCTTGCCTTTTATGGTCGGCCTGGGGAGTGCGAGATGTCGTGCTCACCGAGCCCAAAGGTCCACTTAGCTATACGTCCGGATGACTCGATTTTGATAAGACTTGTCTTAAAGGTTAGTCCGTTAGTACCGGACGAATGAGCTCAGCAGGGCCGAGGCGTCGCCATGCTCACTCAGGCCAGAGCTACCTTCTCGAGGTTGGTGTACTCGCCTCCCGGTCCTTTGAGAGCCCGATCGATGAAGTAGATGGGAGTTGCCGTCCCATCTCATCTCGCACCAAGATCGCATCGATTGCCTTCGTCCGAGGCGGCGATACAACGATAGGGTTTGACCTTGCTTTGGGCGGATAGAGTCGTGTGTCGGCGAGATATTCCTTCACCGTATGGAAGGCGACACAGTGTTCTTCCCGCCAGTGAAACTGAGCTCTCGTGATCTTGAAGAAGGAAGCACCCGCGCTCGAGATAGGAATCACCGAGGCGGCTAGGCATCCGGTGAGTTTGTGTATTTCACGGATGGTTCTTGGGACCGCATGTCGAAAGACTTGCCTTCACCTTGGTAGGATTGGCTGTGCCTTCTTGAGAAACCCAAGATCCCGTGAATTTACCCGCCTTCACCACGAATGTGCACTTACGGGATTAAGCTTGAGGTCACCATTCGAGGAAATCAAGGATAGTTTCGAGGTCGACGGCGCAGCTTCTCGGCTTTGCTTGACTACTATATCGCCAACGAGACCTCAACGATTTCCCTATGTGATCTTTGAAGATCGCGCCCACCATCCTTTGGTAGGTAGCTCCGCTTTTGATCGAAGGCATCTTCCCAGGCAAAGACACCAAGTCGTTGATGAACATCGTTGGGACGCCCTCCGACTCATCAGACTTGGTGGTATCCTTGTATAAACCAGAAACCAAGATCTCATGTCCCACCAATGCCTCCACCTTCTTGTCAATGTCGGGAGGGGTAACATCCTTTGGGCGGTGTTTATTGAGGTCGGTATAGTCGACACATGCGCCATCCCCATCCTCAAGCTTCGACTACAACCGGATTAGCCATCCGGGTTGGGTATTTAACCTCGCATGTGATTTTAGCCTCCTGAGTTGGGTTACCTCGCTCTTATGACCGGTCGCGCTCCGCGGCAAAACTTCTTCTTCTCACGAACCGGTTTAGTGGCCGGATCGATGTTGAGACGATGAGTTATGAGCTCGGACAAGACCCGGTCATGTCCAATGGAGACCATGCAAATACATCTCTATATTCCTTAGAAGTCGCATGACTGTTGGCGAATATTGGTCAACTGGTGCCAACCTTGACAACTTTGGAAGTGGTCGTCGTCATAGTCAAGATTCTCACCAGTCATCCCGAGGTGGAAACTCGAGGTTCTCAGAATTGCTAGGCCCGAGGTAAGGCCGCATCTTGGGTTGAGACTCGTAGGCATTCTTTAGCCGCCGCTTGGTCACCCCGAATGCTTAACACTCCTACCGGTGGGTATCTTAATGGTGAGGTGGTACACTGGCATAGACGGCCTCGTTGCGTACAACCAATCTCTTCCTAGGATAATGTTGTATGGAGAGAGCTCTGACCAAGAAAAATTGAATGGCCTTGTAATCGACACGTCATGGCTTAGCGCTCAAAATAAATTTATAACCTATTGCCCATCACAGCGTAGCCTGCGGATAAGTATAGGATCGATCCACGAGGAGTTGGTGTAGCAATCTCGATGTCACGATGTCACTTAAAAGGGACGAGGGTGGTGTAATTATCTTGATCACTATAGGTATGACTAAAGTAACACAAACAATCTCAACGGAATATCAAATAATAACGAATCTAGCTTGGGCAACAACTCGGTGAAGACGATTAACACTCGGTCATAGGTGCAAAGATTTTCTCTACATGACATGCATCAACCCATAAGAGACATACGTCGTGACCCGTTGTCACGCCGTCACCTACCCACGCACCCTCCAAATCTATCCTTTCTGTAAAGAAGGCAAGGACACCCTATGCAAACTATCTAACCCGTAATGCCCACGCACGAGGACACCTCAAGACATGTAAACCTACAGAGCGTTATGATCTAGATGGACCCGGTATTGCAAAGGCAACTGCATGACTACTCCAACTCGCCCACACCGTCAGACTATTTGGGGTGGGGACACCCACACCTTAATCCAATTATTACTTGCAACCTTCCCTTACCCACTATGTTATTTGCAACTAACACACCGAGTTTGGTTAAGTTATATAATGCCCAGACCTAGTGCTCGGGAACACACGCATGCGATCGTAATGCCCTACTTAGACCTCTCGAAAGTTATATTAATCATGCTTCACCTTGTTACGCCCAAACCGTAATAAAGACTTAGCTAGACATAAAATAAATAAACATGCAACAGCTTAATCGAAACCATAATCAAACGGAACCAACTTACTATTAATTGAACGAATAGAAACGCGCGAGCCCAAAGTGCAGCCGCAAAACATACGAGTAGCAAAATAATAAGTGTTTGCCCGAAAGGACTTAATGTACGTGGTGGTGGGGTGTGATTATAATTCGATGCAAAGAAAACAGATCAAGAGTGTGGAAGAGCGGAAGAATGGAAGAAAGCGCCTGTCGCGCCTTCATCCATATATATATAGCCGAGAGAGGATCCGCGATGGTGATGGCCCTTGGTTGGAAGACCTTAGGTTTCCTTGCTGATCGGGCGCTCTTTCCTTGTCGATGGATCCGGATGATCTCCTCCGGATTTCATGAGATTTGGGCTGAGCGCCAAGATCCTTTCTCGGATTTAGCGAGATCCGCCTGCATCTCGCTGATCTGCCCATCACCTCTCTTCTCCGCCTTCTCGCCTCCTTCTTCTTCTTTCTCGCCGCCTTTCACTTCCGCCGCCATTAGCCTACCCTTCTCGAGATTGAACTGCATGTCTCAGCGAGGTCACGCCATGGAAATGTAACACCATCGAGTTCAAGCCTGTGCCGTGAGCTAAGCTCCCGCCCTCGAGGTGCATCGTATCTCTATTCACCCGCAAGCAAGTTCCACTCCTTCTGCCCATTTCGCCCGCCTTGTTCCCCTGCACCAATGTGTCCTCCCGCATACAAAACACAACAAGAAAGACACAAAAGACTCGATCTGCACCTAGACAAGACACGTAAAAGAGCACAAAACTGGGCTCACACACGCACACTTTAAACATGCTTGTCCTCAAGCATGCACGCAAATTTGCCCAAGACAAAAGAAAGAAAGAAAAGACTCAAAATGTAAAGGTTAGCACATTTCCACCAAGCAGGATATCTCGCCAATATAAGCTTTATCGTAACAAACTAGCAATTCAAGTAGACTCCATTCAAGCAATGACCATCAAACAAGTCAAAATACTAATTTGAGCATATTGGGCATTTTCTTACCAACACTGTACTCTTGTGTATAGGCTAGTGTATACCAGACATCTTTCATTTCGACTATGCCATAAAGCTTATGCCTCTACCATCTCCACCGCTTAGACAAAGTTTTAAACATTCATCCCAGTCTTTTATTTGGTTGTAATGGGCTTAAGACATAGGTGGGAAATTTTTGAACGAGGCTAAGGTCATCATGTAAACGTCCACACGCTGTGGCTTGTATGTGGAATTCCTCGCGATTGAGGTTTCAATTAATATTGTTTTATCAAAAGGTTACAATATTATTGTTACGAATTATATGCGATCGATGCTTATGTGTTAACATTATCATTTTAGATATGTCTCTACGCCGATTATCAATATGCTCGCACAAAACTGCTATCCGTCCAAATTTCATCGAGTGGAAACGAAACATGGAATATGTTCTTATCAAGAACACATGTTTGTCCTCACTACTTCCTAAACCCGACGCCCTCATCGACAAATCGACTAATGAGCAATGAGAGTCAAGGCACTTTAGAATAAGTCAAACAATACGGCTAAATGCTATATGATGACTACGATGTCCAAAGGCTTGTAAACAAAGATCGGGCCGATGGTAGACGCGATCGATATTTGGTCAAGTCTCGAGAGTAAGTTTGGGCCGGATCGGACACCGCTTCCACAATGAGAGAAATCTCATGTAAGATGGAAGAAGGAAGTTCGGTCCATGAACATGTCTCCCACACGACACATCTCATGGATAGTCTTGATCACGGGGAGAGGTATCGACGGCAAGCCAAGGTCGATATCATCCTCAATACACGCCCAAGTCTTTTGAGAACTATGAATGCGATCATGAGCAAGACCGAGTTTACACTTAGTCATTGCTTAATGATCTCGTTGTCATGAAGGAGTTATGGGAAAGGAGACATGCTCGCTAGCACATCTAAGGCCCAAAATTTTCATCGCAAACGGAAATAGAAAAGGGGTACCAAAGGTGGTAGAGGCAAGGAAATAGTGGGAGAATGGGAGCAAGAACATGGTTGCCACCGAGGCTTGAAGAAGCCAAAGCCGAGAAAGGCAAGTCGCCGCAAGTGCGTAAGATCGGCATCGGAAGGCCAAGTGCCCTATGCTCGCGCTCAAGTACGCTGTTGCTTTAGTAACGGAAACATGTTTAGCGACTTGTTCTACCCATTCTTGGGTAGTAGATACGGGCGAATCGATCATGTTTGTTACACCTGCGGGTTCCCGCGACAAGGAGTCGCTTGATGGCGAGATAACGATCTCCATGGGCAACGCGCGAAAGTCAAGGTTGTAGTTGGAGATGTTTTTATGTTTTGGGACAACAGCTTTAGTTTTGAAAGACGCTTTATATGTGCCGGATTTTCGCGAACCTTGTTTCTGCTTTCAAATTATTTACTCATGGATATTCTCGTTATTTTTGATAGGGTGTTTCTATCATAAGAAATGACGGTTATCTCGTGTCGCACCTTATATAATTCGCTTTATACTATTTCGCAAAACATAATACCTATAACTATGTCAGCATCTTCATCAAACCCTAAAAGAGAAAGTTTTCTTCAAGATGACTCTACTTTTCTCTCGGCATCTTAGATTAGGTCACATCAATCTAAATAGGATCCAAAGACCGCTAAGAATGGAGCGTTGGGTAATCTCACTGCTACTCGCTCCCACCGCTAATCTCAGATGTAAGGTAAGATGTCGCACTGCACCTTCAAAGCGAAGGGTTATAGAGCCAAAGAAATGTTGAGTTAGTCCATTTCGACTGTGGGACCGATGTCCACACAAGCTCGTGGAGGTACGAGTATTTTGTCACTTTCATCGACGACATTACTCAGTACGGATACGATACCGCTTCACCGCAAGTCGAATGCTTTGAGAAATTCAAAGAGTTTAAGGCGGAAGTGGAGACGGTTAGGTAAAAGTATCAAGTCATCGATTCGATCGCGGTGGCATAATACCTCAAGAACGAAGTTTATGGACTATCTAGTGAAGTGTGGGATTACCTCCCAACGCATTTCACCGGCACACCACAAGAAATGGTGTGTCGAGCGAAGAAATAGGACTCTTTAGAAATGGTTAGATCAATGATGAGCTATGCAACATTGCTATTTCATTCGGGGTATGCCTTAGAGACGCAGATACTTGCAAATCTAGTACCGCCCAAGTCACCGAAAAGACCCTTCGAAGTCAGGTTTTGGGCGCAAGCCCGCTTTAAGCCACATAAGGATATGGGGCCCAAAGACATGTGCCGAACAAGAAGGCCGACAAGTTGAGGCTAGATCCGACGCAAGGCGCTTATCGCTATCCTAGAGGAACGAAAGGTGGTTTATTCTATAGTCCTATGATCGGGAAGGTCATTATTAGCACTAATGCCCGATTCTTAGAAGAGGATTATATGAAAATCATAAGTCCAAAGTTGAAATCATTCTTCAAGAATTAGAAGATGATCGATTCCACCACCGACAGGCCAAAGGTGCGAGATGTCGAGTCTAGTGGGAGGATCGACACCGATACTTCAAGAAATTGAAGTGGGTCGAGTTTCACCGAGATACCGACTGCATAAGTGGTACCCACACGACAAGTTGTGCAAGTTAGAGAACCACAAGTATCTCGCACCCACCGCTGCCATTTTGCCTCAGAGAACCTCGTCAGTAGTGGGAGGGTTGTTCGTCAACCCGAGCGATTTATGTTCGTGGGTGAATCTTCTGATTTAGTCCCAGATTTAACATGCAATAATCGACCCATGGACATACAAGGAGGCGATACAAGATATTGATGCAAGATTATGGCACACCGCTATGGACTTAGAAATGGAGTCCATAACCGCCATGGATGTATATGAAAGACACCTCTACCGTATGGCAAGGAAGCCATAGTAGTAAGTGGATATACATGAGAAGAGAGATTCGATGGAGAGTTTTCGGCTTTCAAAGCCGTGCTTGTGGCGAAAGGGTACACTCAGATTGAGGGCATCGATTTGACGAGACCTTTCACCGTAGCAATGCTCAAGTCCATCGTAATTCTTCTAGCCATAGCAGCCCACTCAACCTAGAGGTTTGGCAAACGGACGTTAAAATCGCTTAAACTAACCTCGAGGAAGGTAGAGACATCTATATGCAAGAACCTCAAGGTTATGTGGTAAAGGGTGAAGAGCATCTAGTATGGAAGCTAAGAAGTCCATTTATGGACTTAAGCGAGCCTCCCGATCATGGAACTTACGCTTTGACGAGGTAGTAAAGTCCTATGGATTTACCCGCCACTAGCGAGAGTGTGTATCGGTTAGATGTCAACGGTGATGTGGTATTTTTGCACTTTATGTAGACGACATCCTTCTAGTTGGCAACAACGTGAAGTCGTTGTCGACGAAAGAGTTGGTTATCCGACGCTTCAAATGAAAGACCTAGAGATGCAACAGACATTCTTGGGATCAAGTTTACCGAGATCGGAAGAAGAAAATGTTGAGCTTATCTCAGCGCCTTACATTGATATCGCGATTACTGTTTTAGTACGCAGACCGCCAAGAAAGGATTGCTACCTTTCGTACATGGCGTTCCTTTATTCAAAACGCAATACCTATGACCGCAAAATGAGATAGAGGAAATGAGACAAGTTCCTTACGCTCCACCGTAGGAAGTCTCATGTACGCAATGCTATGCACGAGGCCCGATATCGCTATGCGGTAGTATAGTAGCTAGATATCGCCTAACCTCGGACAAGCTCATTGATCAAGCAGAAAGCATATACTCAAGCACCGAAAAGGACTCGAGATTATAGGCTAGTTTACCATGCAGATAGTCTAATGCCTTTGGGTTATACTGAGACTGGATTTCCAAGCCGACCGTGATGAGAAAAAGTCAACCCCAAGTTATGTGTTTACCTTGGGAGTGGAGCCGATCCTCAAGTGGAGTGCAAAGCAATATGCATTGCGGACTCTACCATGGAAGCCGAATATGTAGTCAGTTTTGAGGCTTCTAGGAGGTCAGATGGTTCAAGAACTACTCATGGATCTAGATGTGGTACCGGTTTGCCCAAGAGTATCATAGTTTATCGTGATAACTCGTGCGATGTGGCAAACTCGAAGGAACCACTTTACCCACAAGGCGACCAAACACATAGAGAGAAAGTACCATGTCATACGAGAAATCGTTAGACGAGGTGACGCACGATTGAAAAGATTGATACGACGGAAAATCTAGCGGATCCATTCACGAAGAGCCCGCGCAAAAGTCTACGATGGACACGTTAGAGGACTCGATTGCGCTTGATGGCACCCACTTAGAAAGGAAACTTTGTATAAGTGGGAGAAGCAAAGTGATGGTTGTTTGTAATAGCTAGTAGAAAGACACATTGTATACTAAAAGTTTGCTTTAGTATAAGTGGGAGATTGTTGGATTTGTATCACGAAAGCGCTTTGGTCGAGCTTGTATACAATGTTTCCTATTACCACTATTACAATCTCCTATCCGACTAATACTTGATTGCATATATCCGTGTCCCTTATCTCATATATGTTAGATCATACAAGGTGTAGAAGATCACGTAAGTCCGTATGATTGGTCAAGCTTAATGAGATATAAAAGTTTCACAAATGAGACAACTTAAGGACGAGTTGTCGGTTTAGTCGCAGATAGATAAGAGTGACTTGACTTAGTTGCTTGTCTATGCCGGTACGCCTCGACGTATCAAGGATCACGATGAGATGTGTTCTTCTATCCGACCGTCGTGAAGAACCAAGATCTCGGTGATTTACGATGATCTAAACCTCGATAAGGTATTAGGTGAGTATGAGTTTCACCATCACTTCTGACTTGTTATGGGTAGGTTATATGTTCTAACCCAAGATTCTCCGCATTTTGGGTGGTGGCAAGGTTTGTATGTCACGCTAGTTATCTCAGACGAGTCACCGTATCCATTTAGGATGATGACGCCCCTTAAGGAGCTCAAAGGTTTATTGTACTAAACCCCGCAGTTGAGTTAGCTCAAGTACAATAATAAGGTCGAGTGGTACTACTTAAGAATGAAGTTATTAATTATTTTAAGCAAATGTAATGCTATAAATAATTAACGGACGCTCGATATCTTAAATACGGATTCAGAATGTCTAAGTGCAAGCCCGACTCAACTTCTGTAATAAAGGGTAAGTCAAGATTTATTCTCTAGTGGCATGAATAAATGTTTATAAATTAATTTATGTTCGGGTCGAACATAAGATAATTAATTTATTTGAGGCCCATCTTTATTCCTTGCATTTGATCCTGGTCGGCCCATCCAGCCCGTAGCAAGAGAAAAATCGGCACCCCTATTGCTCCTATGGCAAGATTTTATTCTCTTTATCCCACAAGGATAATATTATATTTATGGTATATGCACAGATCCTTTCCATATAAGATTATGGTAATAATCCCGAGAGTATGGAAATAATCCCGAGAGTATGGAAATAATCCTAAGATTATGGTAATATTCCATATAGATTATGGTAATTTCCATATAGGATTATGGTAATTTCCATACGGATTAAGGTAGTGCATTATAAATATAAGGTACGAGATAAAGTCTAGTTAATGCTCACATAATTCACACAAGAATTTCGCCCCTCATTGTCCATCGAGAGAGAATTTCAAAGTTGTGAAGAGAGAGTTTTGGTGATTTTCAAGCATTCTCCATAGATCGCCCTCACTCGACGCTGGAGATCGGGCAACGGATACACCCGAAGGTCAAAGCACGAGTCCGATCCGCTCGATCCGCTCATCTCGCTCCATCGACCTCTTCGATCCAAAGCGTAAACACGTGAAAACCCCAACGTGTTGCGATTTAATTATATAGACGCATGCTAGGTTTATAATCAATGTATGGTGAATTAAATATCCAAGACGGATCCTCGGGCTAGGTTAACATATTTTTCCTCACACCTGTGTCGGCCGATGTACTTCTTCGGCCTTCTTTGATGAGCTCGCTAACTGTGAGCTCAAGATCTTGTAATCTTCAGACGTGACCGCACTCGGTGGTAGTCACAATACTTTCCGCTGACTTTTTTGATCCTCCTTCATAGGAGGAGGTTTTGAAAGAGCTCAGCGAAGCTCAAATATTTCCGCCTGGATTTGAGCAGAGGGCGCCGTTATTGCTGGGAGTTCGCCGAGGTCCCACCTCGATTCTACCGCCCTTGATTCTTTCGAACGCACTGCTGCTCAAAGACCTCGGCCTCGATCCTCCGGCTTCTTCTTTCAAATCACCGCTCATCCTGCATCTCTCTCTTCCGGTCCGACTCGTCCCTTCGACAAAGTTGTCAACCAAGGTCCAAAGACGACTAGCCGCCTTCGGTGCTCACGGTGATCTCTTTATTCGAGCACCGGTCGGATCCCGCTTCTTGAATGCGCTGATGATGTAGAGATCGCACTCATCTATTTTAAGGGATTCCATGATGAATCTTGAGACGAAATTCGACATCGCCTCGCCCTCGGATTGTGAGCAGATCGGACGAAGGTTGTCGAGGCGGCATCTTTTGGTAAAACGCCATTCGAATCGATCCATGAGGTCTTTGAAGCAATGGATGCTATTCGCATGGCGAGGTGAACCAACGCCGAGCGTTGGAGATCAGCACCTCGTGGAAGACCTTACATGTGGAAATCTTCCATCCCTCGTTCGCCATGTTAGTGGTATAGCAACAGGAAGTCAAGGATCTCCAAGGCCATCGATGCAGCGATATTTGGAGCACGGTATCGCGGGCAAGGCGGTATCCGTAATCTCCTTGAGAAAGCGAGATAATCCGTCCGTGTCGATCGAATCCGGGAGCTCGCCATCTCTCTCCGGAGGTGGAGATCGATAGCGGCGTGTTCGACCAAATTGTTCTTTTCACGCCGCAATAGTACGAGGTCCTTATAGAATGGTAAGGTCGACCTAGTCGAATCTCTCGAGGAAGGCTTAATGGCTACGGTTTTATGTCAAACACGAAAATGTAAAGGAAATACTAACGTCCTAAAATAAGGGGGCTGTCACACTTAACAGACGAAAGCACGAAATAAAATAAAGCAGAGAAACCGGATTGCACTTGGACAACAAGAGGAATTGTCGACACACTGAATTGAGACGGTGTTCTAGGGTTCAAATCTATCTTCGCAATTAATGAATCAAAGACCGCACACAATGCATAAAACACCCACGCTTCTCACCCAACGGTCAACACTAACTAATCTCTCGACACGCTAATGCTAGACTCGAACTTAATGACAGGAGATCTCAACCACCCCACCATCAACTACGAAGGATATTTTACTACAAATGCACACAATAGCAAAACCCTATCCACATATATCAATTACCCAACAACAAACCAATCTCTCGATCACTTTCGTTGTCAAACTCATATTTAATATAAATCGCCTCGCATATCTTCATAATCAAATATAAGCACACAATCAACCTACACTATTCTTTCGAACACCATGTATGAAGATCATGAAATAACCAATTTATACGAATAGGAAAATCACAAATCATCAACCCAACAATCACGATTCAAGACGAGAACACCCTAACATATATTTCTACAAATCATAATTCATCTCATGGAAGAAAAAATTCAAATCCCAATTACATAGACATAATCAAAATCGTGAAAACTTACAACCATTCATAGATAAATTCGCCTTCCGAACCGAATCGTGCAATCTCAATTGTTAATCCAAAGTACAAGAATAATTAAAAGGAAAAGAAAAGGAAAAGAATGCGCTAAGAATGCATTTGAGAAAAATAAAATCAGAACTAGGTTTTCGCGTTAAAACAAAGATTTATAGCAAGACGAAATTCACGCCCGCCACGGACGGAGCCCAACGCCGGACGGGAGGAGATTCTCGATCGAAAGTTGCAAGATCCCAACGATCGGACGGAGCGTTACCGGACGGGCCGAGACATCGAATCACGCCCAACGCCGGACGCGGAAGATGGCGCGCTGGCGGGCGCTGGGACACAATACGGACGGGCTACGCGAGCCGGGCGAAACGCCATGCGAAGCATGGCGCCAACACCCAAATACGGACGGAGGTGCATCGCAAGCGAGACGGGCGCCGACACCCAATACTGGTTGGCGGAGTGGTCAGGCGACGACTGAGTTGAGCGGGCGATATGCGAAGCGGGCACGGGCGTCATGGCGAGGCGTCGGGCGAGCGCCGGCTCGAATCGAGCACGCGCCGAATTGATGAACGACGCTGGCCATCAGGCTGCGGAGCGTCGCGGGCGGCGCTGGGCGGGCGGGCGGAGGGCGCGGGCGAGAGCGCGCGGGCGGGCGGGCGGCGTGGCGCTGTGTGTGTGCGGACATGCACGGGCGCTGGGCGCACGGGTGCGCGCGCGCGGGCGCGCCGGCGGCACGGCGACGGGCAGGGCGCAAGACGCACGCGCGCGATTGCTGCTTTTGGCCTGCTTCCTTCGCTCGAACTCCGATTTACGCACGGTTTTGCTTCACGAACTCCTATCGCGATGCTCTTCAATAAACTTGATTTGTGGCAGATCCAATTCATCCAATTTTATGCCGTTTTTCTACAAGACATCGAAACAAACCGATAAGTCCAATTCGATAAATACTAATCAAACCAACGACATCAATAGACAAACCACCGAAATGACACACAAAACAATACCAAAATCAGCACAAATTATACTAAACACGGCGCTCATTGCCTCTCGAGGGGGAGTTCGACCGCTTTTCCTCTCTTCCCGCCCAATCATATAGCATTACGCCGAGGTGGAGAACGGCCCGCGGATGGTATGGGGCGAATAAACTCGGTATTAGGGCGGTCATTGTCTGCGCGTGAACGCTGATTGTTTCAAGAGGTGAACCACCTCGGCTGCTCAGAATCATCAATTCGGCACTCTTGAGGCCCGCCCGCTTGTCCTCCGTTGAGGAAACTCGAATTGATTGAGGTTGGCATTGAGAATTCGGACACCGCCGACCGAGGACCTCGTGGGAGCGTGAACCTCCTGCTCACCCAGATCGAGGTCGGCATCTTCCTCCTCGTTGGGCGACCATCCCGAGGGGTGTATGGAAGCATTCTCCATGTAGCCCCTGTGTACGATCACCGGTGGCATCCGCGATCCCTTTCCTCGCGTTGTGTGACCACCGATCGTCTCTCGCACGGTTGTTACCAACATCGCCTAAGATTGCATTTGCACGTGTCCTTGCCATTAAATTATAGAAAACACAGCTTTTTGTTCAAAAGAAAAGAGTGTTCCCACGACGCGCCAATGATAAACTGTACGCTAATATGAAAGATTTAGAGAAAGCAGAAAAGAACACAGAGTTTTTACGTGGTTCGATCAAGAACCGATCTACATCCACGGAGGCGATGATCCTCAAGATGTTCACTATAATCAGTATTACAATGAGTATCTCAAAGAGCTCTAGTATTCAGAATTTGCTAACCCTTTACCTTCAATCTAACTCCTATTTATACATAAACGTAGACCTTGTAACGAATCCTCGAATGGAGGGCTCACGATCCTTTGTAATCGACCATGATCTTAACCATAATTATCCATGATTTCCACCGTTACCCCATCATCTTCGCCTCGACCGCTTTTAATTAGGGTTTGGAGGCGTGTTTCGGCGAACCAATCAGGCAAGATTAGTCGTGCCCAACTCGCTTGGGCTCGCTAGTGGGCCCGAGAGGTTGGACCATATCTCTATCACTCCCAAAATAGTTATAAGTCGCTTTCAAGCTTGAAAACGCTTATAAGCTATTTTGTGAGCTTATAAGCTCACCAAACACCTCTTAATTGTATATGAAAATTATTTTGAGAACTCATATTATACTTTATCCGTCCTTAAAATTTATTCATTTTCTATTTATGAAAACTATCCCACAAATACTTTCCACTTGTTGTCCTCAACAATATCATTTATTTACACTTTCTATCGCTCATTCTTATTCTCAACAACACCACTTATTTACATATTTTATCACTCATGATCCACCACTATCTACAACTAATTGATTTAATACTACACTATAATGTGGACCCTTACTTCACTCATAAAATATTTCATAATTTTTATTAAATTTCGCACCGAAGGTTTTCATGAACAATTTTTTAGTACGGAAGGAATACATCTTACCGAGCTCACGATATTTCATCTTATTTTGATTAAAGATCTTATCAATCTCTTAGATTAAAGTGGTAGGATACATTAATAAAAAGACAATATATCTTATAGAGGATCTAGCATATTATATATTCTCTTTATTCCGTATATTGTAATTCTCTTTATTCCGTATAGAAATCAAAATAGATTAAATTATAATTATTTTATTAATGTCCAAATAAATACGAAATTAAATAATGTTACCTAGCTTAAACCTGACCTTCTTGATATAGTCGATGCCCTTTGAATAAAACTTTCCCAACCCATGTGCATAGGGTATCACATTAACACTTTTACATGTTTGAGTCTGTCACATCTGATTTTTCAAGTATTGTTTATTTGTTATGTGTGATTTGCATATTATTATATAAGAACGTTAGATTTAACTAATGCATACCAAAAGTAGTGAGTGTAGATTCCTATAAATTCAAAATAAAAATAGGGCTATTCAATCATTGACCTAAATTCAAATGGCCGTCAAATTTGAAACTCATACCCATTTGTCTCGTATAGTTTTTAAAAGTTAAAATTTATAAGATGGATCAAAATTTCATAACACAATCCAACACTTTCAAAAATATACCCTATCAAATATATATATATATATAGAGAGAGAGAGAGAAGGATCAAATAGTACCCGGTCCCCAAATAGATGTAGTACTCAATCTCATCCACTCATCTAATAGATCCGATGGTTCAGATTTTTTCGATTTTTAAGCTTAATTTCGCTAATTTTCGCTCATTAAGGGTAGATTAGTAATTTGATTTGTTATGTGATTGCGAAAACAAACAATGCATTAAGTTGAATCGAATAATGCATTCAAATGAACACAAAATGTATTCACTTGAACACAAACATGCATATGAGTTTCAATTTTAATGATGTCAGAACGCCCTCTAACGCTGCTCACAAGACAAGACCCGCCGCCACTGGCCACGCACCTCACGCCTGCTCACAAGACACCTGGCCGCCGCCGCACGCACCCAACGCGGTTGGGTGCGATGCGTGTTATGTTATTTTAAATGCAGATTTAGTTGTTTTAAATGCAGTGACATGTTATTTCATATGCATTATTTATGTTTTGTTGTGGCTCTTCCCAAACCTAGCGCCGACGCCAAGCACCTCCGCCCCCTACCCATTTGAGCCCACCCAAAGATCCCTACCTAGTACAAGGCGCACTCAAAGATCCCTATCCAATACGACGCATACACAACGCGCACCCAACACCGGTTGTGTGTGTTGCATTGTTATGTTATTTTGAATGCATTGTTATGTTATTCTCTATGCATTGTTACGTTATTCTCATGCATTATCTGTGTTTTGTAGTGTCTTTCCCAAACTCAACGCCCATGAGAACCCAACGCTGTGGACTCCCTTACCCAGTCACGGACGGCACCCAGCCCCGTTGGGTGCCTTCCCATTTTGCCCCGAGTGAAAATGGGTCACCACGTGTCAAATTTCAAGGCCCACGTGTTCAAATGTGTGGTCCGGATTGAGTACTATATACTATCCTGGGACCGGTACTACGAGAACCCAACCCTATATATATATATATAAGTTGGTTATAGGGAGAACTCCCTCTAAGATAAAAAATAAGAACTAATCATCACATTTGATTTCATCTAATCTAATGGATTATATTCAATTCATGCTTTAAAACAAGTTTGACTATTTTATATACTATTTTTATGATTTAAAACGTGTTAGGGGCATAAAGGTTAACATCAAGATTCGCCCAAATTTAATTTTTTCGTGCAATTTCCGATTTTTCGTTAATTCATATTTTCTCTCTCAAATTAATAATTGTGCATACGATATTAATGGTTGTGCATATGATTGTATGTTTTTATGCGAAATAAAACAATAACTAAAAATCAAACTTACATAATTCAGAATCCTTATTCAATAATAATTAATGCAAACATAAATTTTTACTTTAAAATAAAGATCATAAATACAAATTTCAAGACCGAAAATCCCACAATTAATGGTGGAAAAACAATGATATACAATTATGATTATTTTTGTGATTAAACTAATATGCATAACTAGATAGTAGTTGTGCATCAACGCAAGATGCATCGCACATCATCCATTATGTGAATGAACAAGATCCTGTTAGCATATTCGTAAACATTGCACAACGATCATAGAATAATGCATAAAACAACGTTACTATATTAGGAGTTACAAGAAATATAGATACGGTAGTATCAAGTAGCGTGAATCATTATGTTAATTACGTAAATATATTTTCAAAATATGCAGTTGGCCAGCACAACAAACATTTAAATTATGACATAAGGTTATATAATAAATGCATAAACCGAATTAAATGAAAATGAAATTTAACTATGAAATTCTCATGAAAATCTATTATGCAAGTTGAACATTTCAATACACAAAAATATGTAATATGCTTTCACAAAGATCATAAAATTTGAACTAGATGAAGATAATAAATATTTATAATTAATCACCTACCATAAATAATTATAAATATCCCATAATTTAAGGAATAAATCAGTTACACTAAAAAGCAAAAATACAATAATAACCTTATTAATAAAATCTGTAAAAAAAATTCTTAAAATAACATTAAATCTAAACTGTCGGATACACCTAGAACTACGCTTAGGATTAGTTCTCATTTCTCAAAATACTTGTGGTTCTCATTTGATCCATCCCCTATATATATATATATATATATACCACTACATATAAATTTGAATCCAAACATTGACCCTTCTCACGACTTTGGCATGTAAAGACGATCTTTCCGACATTTTTAAGAAATCTATATTTGTTTTCACATAAAAAGAAAAGGGAAAATTCTAGTTGATATGATGGAAACCGTATCACCATCCCGTCATTACCTTAACATATAGTGATAAATTGTTAGTTTAAAGGAGTAAAGAATAAAAGGAGCAAATATAAATTCTTTACTCCTTTATATATCGACAGGATATGGCCCAACCTCTCGTGCCCAACAAACAGTGAAGGCCCAACAAATAGGATATGGCCCGATCTCTCGTGCCCCAAACGAGCTCACAGAGTCTAATGTCGCCTCTATTCTTACACCTAAATGACGATTCCTAAACCCTAATTATGGGTAACTGTAATGAAGTAACGGCAGAATCATGGGTAATAATGGTGGAGATCATGGTCATTATAGGGAGTTATGGTCCGCCAATCAAGGGATTCGTGGGACATGATTTACTCTTGTGTATAAATAGGGGTTAGATTGAAGGTAAAGCGGGTTAGCAAATTATCGAATACTAGAGCCCTTAGAGAGATACTTGTCAGAATCAAATTATAGTAAACATCTTGAGGATCATCTCCTCCGTGGACGAGATCCGATTCTCGATCGAACCACGAAAAGTCTCTCGTGTTCTTTATCGCTTTTATAAATCTCGTGATACTAGATTTATCATTGGCGCCGTCTCGGGAAATTGAACAAAAAGTCGTGTTTTCTATAATCTAATGGCAAGGACACGTGCAAACGCTAGTGTCAGCCGGCAATGTCGGTAACAACCGAGCGGAGGATGATCGTGTTCACGCAACGCCGGAAAGGAAATGCGGACGCCACCAGCGGTCACACACCGATGGTCACATGGAAAATGTTTCATACACCCTCGTGATCGCCGCCCAACGAAGAGGAAGACACCGACCTCGCATCGGTGAATGCGAGGTTCATCGCCCCACGAGGTCCCTGACGAGCGAAGGTCCGAATTTCTCAACGCCAACCTCAATCAATTCCGAGTTTCCTCAACCAGAGGACAACGAGCGGCCTCAAGGGTGCCCGGTGGTGGTTACAGTAATCGAGGTCGCTTATCTCTCCGAAACAATCAACGCTCATCGCGAGATAATGATCGCCCGATACTGTGGTTCATTCGCCCTCATACCTCCGCGAGTCGTTCTCCACCGACATGATACCCATGAAAATAGACGGAAAGACGGAGGAAAGACGTGGTCGAACTCCCCACGAAGAGATTTACAGACGCCGTTATCGATCTCCCACTCCCGAGAGGGACGGTAACGAACTCCCTGATTCGACCGACATGGACGAATTATCTCCTTTTCAAGGAGACTCGGATACACCTCGCCACGTTGATATCGGGCTCGAATATTGCCGCATATGATGGCCTCGAGATCCTTCCGACTTCCTATTTGCCTATACCACCAATATGGCAAACCAAGGATGGAAGATTTCCATATGTGTAAGGTCTTTCCAGATGTGCTAATCTCCAACGCCGACGTTGGTTCACCTCGCCGCCGTAACAAAGATCCATTGCTTCAAAGACCTCATGGATCGCCTAAATGGCGCTTACCGTAAGATGCCGCCAACAACCTTCGTCCGACCGCTACAATCCGCCAAGGACGGATGAAACAATGTCAAATTTCGCCTCCAGATTCATCATGGAATCCTTAAAATTGACGAGAGTAACGATCTCTACATCATCAACGATTCAAGAACGGATCCGCCCGAGCTCAATAAAGAGATCACCGTGAATGACCAAAGACAGCTTAGTCGTCTTTGGACCCCGGTTGACAACTTTGTCAAAGGGATGAATCGACCGAAGAAGAGAGAGATTTGGGACGAGCAATGGATCGAGAGAAGAAAGCCGAGGATCGGGGCCGAGGTGCCGAACGCCGAGGTGCCGAACGCCAAGGCGCTCGAAAGAATAAAGAAGGGACCAAGAGAATCAAGGTGGGACCTCGCCAAACCCCGGTAATAATGATCGCCTCTATTCAAATCCGTATGAAATATTTGAGCTTCACATCGAGTCTTTTCAAAACCTCCTCCTATGAAAGCGAGGATCCAAAAAAGTCAACGGAAAATATTGTGACTACCACCAAGGGTACGGTCACGATACGTAAGATTGCAAGTCCTTGGGCTCACAGATTGACGAGCTCGAAGGAAGGAAGGGCGAAGAAGACACCGCCGACACGGGCCGGGTAATAAAAGCGCAGAGGAAAAATGGAGGTGGTAACAACCGTGGACCGACCTCAACGGCAACCCGACTGAAGATGACGAGGACGAAGGTCCCAATGCAATGGAGTAGGTTTACGCTTATAACCGGCTGCCGGTCGACGACGAGGTCATCGCTAGAAATGAAGCTCGAGGTCGACTCAAGAGCCGAAAATAAGCGGCTCGAGATGGAGAAAACATCGTGTTCTCAAAGACGACCTTGCACCTAAGATCATGCCCCACCAGGATGCCATTACAATACAAGCCGTGGTGGGTAACAAGAATGTACATCGGGTCTACATTGACATCGGAGCGTCCGTTAGCATCATATTCCGGAGTTGCTTGGATAAACTCGATGTCGGAGGAATTAGTACACCCGCACCTTCCCACCAAGGAGCTTTACTCAAGAGGCGGTTCAACCCGGTGTCATTACCTTCCGGCCACCATAGGCGCGCTCCTGTGCCTGGCACAAAAGCCATTCAATTTTTCCCGGTCCGAGCTCCTCTCCATACAACATTATCCCGGGAAGAGATTGGTCAGATGCAACCAGAGCCGCCTCGCCAGTGTACCACCTCACCATTAAGATACCCACCCCGTGGGTGTGTTAAACATTCGGGGTGACCAAACGGCAGCTAAAGAATGCCTACGAGTCTCAACCCAAGATGTGGCCTCGCCTCGGGCCTAGAATTACAGTAACCTCCGGTTGCCACCCTGGATGATCCGACCGAGAATCTTCACTATACGACGACGACCCTTCTAAAGTTGTCAAGGTTGGTACCCAAGGTTCACCAATATTCGCCACCGTGTCATACAACTTCTAAGGGAATATAGAGATGTATTTGCATGGTCTCCGCTGATATGACCGAGTCTCGCCCGAGCTCATAACTCATCGCCTTAACATTGATCGCTACTAAACCGCCTCGCGTAAGAAAAGAAGTTTTGCCGCTGAGCTGCCAGTCATAAGAGACGGCAACCCAACCTGTGAGGCTAAAATCACAGACGAGGTTAAATACCCAACTTGATGGCTAATCACGCTGTGGTTCGAAGCCGTGGAGGGATGGCGCGATGTGTGTCGACTATACCGACCTCAATAAATATTGCCCAAAGGATCTACCACTCTCCCGACATCGACAAGAAGGTGGAAGCATTGGTGGGACATGAGGTCTTCGCTCGGATTTATACAAGGATACCACCAAGTCTTGATGAGCCCTAAGATGCCCCAAAACAGCTGCTCATTATCGACTTCGGTGTCTTTGCTTACCGAAGATGCCTTCGGTCTAAAAACTGAGCTACCTACCAAAGAATGGTGGACGAATCTTCAAGGATCACATAGGAGAAATTGTTGAGGTCTATGTCGATGATATAGTAGTCAAAAGCAAAAAGTCGAGAACCGCGCCATCGACCTCGAGACTATTCTTCACCTCCTCGTGTCGGCAAACCTCAAGCTCAATCCCCGTAAGTGCACATTCGTGGTAAGAACGGTAAATTTACGGGTCTTGGGTTTCAAGAAGTCCGAAAGCCAATCCTACCAAGATGAAAACGGTGCTCGACATGCAGATCCCAAAACCATCCGTGAAATACACAACTCACCGGATGCTGGCCGCCTCGGTGATTCCTATCTCGAGTGCCGAGAAGCAACTTCCTTTCTTCAAAATCCCGAGGAGAGCTCCAGATTTCACCGGCAGAAGAACACCAGTCGCCTTTACACACCGAAGGAATATCTTGCCGACCGCCGACACTATCCGCCCAAAGCAAGGTGAAACTCTATCGTTATATCTTGCCACCCTGACGAGGCAATTAGTGTCAGATCTTGGTGCGAGATGAGATGGGACGGCAACTCCCATCTACTTCATTAGCCGTGCTCTCAAAGGACCGGAGACGAGGTACACCAACCTCGAGAAGGTAGCTCGCCTTAGTGAACGCCAAACGACGCCCGGCCTTACTTTCAAGCTCATTCGGTTCGGTACTAACGGACTTACCTCTAAGACAAGTCTTATCAAAACCGTAATCATCTGGACGATAGCCAGTGGGCACCGGAGCTAAGCGAACACAATATCTCATACTCCCCTGTGCCGGCCATAAAAGGACAAGCCCTTGCAGATTTCTTGGTAGAGGTCAAATTCACCGAGGTCGCCTCTACCACCGAGGTCACTCCGCCTCTACACAGAGGAACCCGTCCTGTATCACCCATTGATTGTTGGCGTGATGTATGTGGATCTGCCTCGTGCAAGACGGGCAATGGAGTGCATCCTCCTCCTCGGCCCAGATAAGCAAGAAGTAACATACGCCCTGCGGTTTACCTTCCCGACCACCAACAACGAAGTGGAATATGAAGCATTGATCTCTGGACTCCGCCTAGCAAAGGAATTGAAAGTGGATAAAGTCCAGATATTTGGAGATTCCCAGGTCGTGGAAAACCAGGTATTGGGTACATACGAGGCTAAGGAGGATCGAATGAAACAAGACTGAGAAGGCGAAAGAGACTTGGCCTCATTCGGATACTTCAAGATTAATCAAATCCCACGAGGGAAAATAGCCGAAATGACATACTTAGTAAATTGGCTTCACATCGGCAAATTCGCCAAGAGAGGAAGTTCATTCCCAAGTATTGAGGCACCTCATATCGCTTATCTCCGAGGTTGAACCGAACCGACGACGCCCTAAAAGCATATCTAGAAGTTGGCATACTACCTCGGATCGACCGAGGCTAAAAGACGATGGCGAAGTCCCGTAGTATCTCATGCACGAGGGCGCTCTCCTAAGTCTTACCTTCAACCCTCTTGAAGTGCCTGCCGGCGGTTCGACCACGTGCTCAATGAAATTCACCGAGGTCTTGTGGAAGCCACATCGGGTCACGAGCTCTCTCAAAGAAGACGTTGAGGTCGGGATATTATTGGCCCACCCTAGTACAAGATTCACCGAGCTCGTCAAAAAGTGCCCGGCGCAGATTCACTCCACGGTCAAAAAATTGCCTCGATCGATCTAAGCGACCGCAGAGTCCACGGCCTTTATGCGGTGGGGATTGACATTGTTGGTCCATTCGACCGAGCACCAGGTCAGCTTCGATACTTAGTCGTAGCTATAGACTACTTCACAAACGGGTCGAGGCCGAACCACTATCGAGCCTCACGAGCGGGAGAATTGCACCTTCGTGGGAAGAATATAGTCGTCGCTTCGCATACCGCACGCTCGGTCTCTCGACAACGGCACCCAATTTGTAGACAAAACTTCAAGGAGTGGTGCGAAGAACTTGAGATCGATCAACGCTTCACCTCGGTTGCACATCCACAAGCGAATGGTCGACCGAAAGGTGACGAACCGCACGATCGCATAAGGATTGAAGAAGAGGTCGGACCGAGCTAAAGCGATCGGGCTGAAAATCTCCTCAAGTCCTCTCGTCCCACAGACCACACCCGGACGTCGCACGAGAACACCTTTCACCGGGTCTACTGCATCAAGCCGCCATACCGGTTGAGATCGGCGCCCGAGCCAGCTGCACTTTCACTTCGATCAGGCCGGGAACGAGGAAGACCTGCGAGCAAACCTTGATGCCCTTGAAGAGAAACGCGAGCTGGCCTTCATAAACGAAGCCAAATATAAAGCCCAGGTCGCACGGTACTACAACAAAAGGGTCAAAACCTCCGCTCCACGTGGCGACCTCGCCCCACGAAATAATGAAGCCAGAGAGCCGGCGTCTTAACAAGCTGGATCCGACATGGGAAGGACCATACCGTATTCACGAGAACCTCGGCAAAGGGGCCTATAAGCTCGCCCACCTGTCCGGGGCACTTATTCCCCGAACTTGGCATATAACTCATCTAAGGAGGTATTTTACATAGCTTTGATTTTAGATCGGCGACATGTTAGCCCTCCTATTGTTTTCGATGATGTGCGATCTTTGTTTACTTGTTTAATAAAACGTTTGTTTTTCTAATGAGTATTTCACTTCGTTACGTCTTACATCTATGTGAACATCCATTCGGATATACCACATCTAAACCTTCACAAGGGGACGCCCTCACGAAGGTATAAAAAAAAAAACCCACTAAGTAGGGTACTCACTAAGCGCGCGCCGCACTCGTAGATTACTCATTAAATTGAACATCTCAGTGCTACGCATACAGACTACTCACTAGATTGAAAGTTCACATGCATACATCATTATTCATTAAGTTGAAAAATCTACATGTATAAACATCCAAAATCGATCTCATCAAATTATGGCAAGTATACAATATAAATACATTTACGACCAAACGAAGTCCTAAGCTATGTTTATACCTCTCAAGAGGAAAACGACACTTCGAAACGAGTCTAAATACATTTATACCTACACACAAAGTCCTACACTATGTACGCTCATCGGTTCCCGAGCCCGCCGAGACTCATCAAGCCGAGATAATTTTGAACGAAGTCCCTGTGTCGGCGATGGATACCGGAATAAACTCGTGCCTCCACCCAATCTACGAGGTGCTCCCACCGGCCTGCTCCGAAGTAGTTTGACTCGGCTGGCGGATTCGGCTGGGGCATTCAATCCAAGCATCCGAGGCCTCATCTCGACCCCGTGAACTCGACGCCGACCAGACTATGCCTTTGTCCCCGAGCTCTAGCCCTTCCGCCGATTTGCGGTCCGCGCCCTCCTCCGAGCCGCCGAAGTCGTCTTCTATACGCTCCATTGCCGATGGACCCATTTGACGAAGCACTTGGCGTGATCGGCATAGCCGCCTCCTCTTGAGCTCTTCGATTATGGGATCGCTGCCCACGGTAGATGTGCGGCGGGCGGAGGCATGCGCCGCTCCGAACGATCTCATACATCTGTATGTATTTCGTGATGGAGTCGAGGCGCCTTTAAAATTTTGCTATTTGGACCTCCTCATCCTCAATACCACGCCTTCCGCCAACAAGCTCGAACTCGATCGTCGGCTTCAGATATAGTCGCTCCCAGTCCGCGGATGACCTTTTCGTACTCTTCATGCTCTTCCGAGATCCGAGCCGCCCTGCATTGTCGGCTCGCTGTTCGCATGATGCATCAATCGTCCGTGGATCACATCTGAGACAAATCAGCCCCGAACTTGAGATGTGTAATCCTTAACTTTAACATCTCATTTTCAGCAAGGAGGCGGGCCACCTCACGGTCAGCTTCACGCAACTTTTGTTTCGATTCGGTGATGATGCCGAGTGATGTCCATGTCGGCCAATACTTGAGTCACCTTCGGACCGACTTCTCCAATGTGCCACCTCTTCGTCCTTCTGGCTAGAGCACCCGGACTTCTTTCGCTTTTGTTAGCGCTCATGATCCAAATCAAGTATTGAGGTGAAGAACGCTAGAAATAAGACAATGACAAAGCATTTTAAAAAAAGATATGCCTATTATTATTCAAAGTGGAAGTTTGTACAACACCGGGTCCTATTGATCCCGGCAGATCATCCTATTACATTGGGTCCACTGACCTCAGGCTCATTAGGCTGATTGCCGACCCTCCGACCTCCTGGCCGGGCTGCTGCTGCTTTCTCTTCTTCCGCCGGTTGCCGATCTGCGGAAGAGACGTCCGAGCTTGACCCGCCGTCCGGTTTCGAGCCTCAACTCGGCAAGGAAGGCTCAAGTTCTAAATCTTCATCTTCCTTGCACTAAGTTACGGCCTCCGCCGTCAGGAGTGAGGCAGAAGACGCCAAGGCCTCCACCACGGGAAAGGAGGTCGCCCCAGCGACTATGCGAGCGTAGTTCTTGCATACCTCCAGGTGGTCGACCTCAACCCAACCGTGTTGGGCCTTGTCAATCTGGTCTCGGCCGCCAACTTCCAGGTGGGCACAAATCACCTCCGGCCTCATCACACAGCCAGTGTCGGAGATGAAGGAGGAAAACTCTCCGACTCGATAAGCTTGTCGGCGAAGGCCCTCAAGATAGGTCCTCGCCCGCTTGGCAAGGCGCTTGTTTGCGCCAGCCTCCTCTCGACCTCGGCAGCCTCCTCTTGGGCGCCTCCACCTCGGCACGGACACCGCAAGTGCCCGGTCCTTCTTTTGAGGGCATTCTCCGGCCGTCTTTGCCACTTCGGCTCACGTCGCTTCGCGCCTTAGCAAGTTCTGCGTCGCCTGGCGGCGTCTAGCGGATTCACCGCGGCCCTCGCCTATCCGCAGCCGCCGCCTCTCCGTGGCCTCATATTGCATGGCACCTCAACAACGAGCCCGGCCATGCGGTGCATCTCACCGCCATCGAGGCCGCATCCCGAATATGAAACAATTAGCAACAAGTAAACAACAAATTTACAAGGAGAAGGGTAGCGGCATATACCTTTGGGAAGGATAAGGAAGCGCTAAAGCCGCACACCTCGGCCGAGGTCGACCATGGACCTCGATCTCCAACGCCGGGCCCGAGGTCGCTCGAGGATCGGTTACCAAATCTTTCGTGGCGTCCACCACCACGGGCTGTTGGGTGGACTCGCCTGCGTCTCGCCTTTTTCCTCGCGGCTCCTTCGTTCGTAGCAAGGCGGTAGCGGCGAGATCGGCACGTTGACTTCTCCGGTCGGGTCAACCTTCACCGCATTCAACATAAGAATCTCATTAGCACAAAGAAAATCAAACGAGGGAAATAAAGATAAGAAGGTTGCCTCACCCAAATCGAGACCACGACCTTTGGAGCTCGACCTATGGACACTCATCAAAGATCGCTCGGTCATCCTCAAGATAGTTGATCGATAGGATCTCACCCATATCGCTCAACGCCTTCTCCATAGGGCCTGTGGGATTAATTTTCACGTCCTTTATCGACCCGAGGCCCCACTCATACCTCGGATACCCTCGACCAAAAAGAAGTATCTATTTTGCCAATGGGATACCTTCGACGGGAGGCAATTTTGAACTTCAGCGAGGTGGCGGTAATATATCTCTATAGCCTTGATGCTAAAAACGATCAAGACTTCGAAGAGAACCCTCACCTATGCCATAACAGCCAACCCTAACCCCACCACCGACCTAATAGAATTGGAGGTCACTTGGCATATAGGGATCCGAAAATACTCTTGAAGCTAAGGAAGATGGGGAAAAGGAAATCTAAGCCCAAATTATTAAACTATCTACAAAATGGTGATAAAACCCTCCGAGGCGCCATAGCCCTATCGTTGGGTTTTGCAAGCACCACCATACATCCTCCGGGATGTGGTATTTCTACGACCCCGTAAGCTCCTCCATCGTCAAGGTTGATCTCGCCCACCAATCTCGAGGCCATCCCATACCGAGGACATCGTGAAACCCAGAACTAAGTCCTATGGATTTACCTAGCGGTTATGGCATATATAATCCCTTACATTGATCTTGACGGCCCGAACCCGAGGCCGAACCAGAGTTATCGAGCGAGAAGAGGTGAGAAGGTGAAGAATACATACTTACTTTTTGGAGCGGATTTCGATTTCTTCAACAAAGTGCAAGAGGAATGGGGATTTCTAAGGCTATATTCTCTGGATTCAAACGTCGAAGGAGAAATGAACAGTTGCCCTTTAGACCTATTTATAGGGTAAATGGCGCCTAAAAATCTGCCGCTTCGCTTATTACACGTGCCTATTTACTATTGGATGTGTAACCGACGCCAAGACGCTTTTGCCCAACTACCGCCGCGTATGACGTATTCTCCGGAAAATGCACCGCCATTCGATCACGTGATGATTACTACGAGGCCTGACATCGGACTATGCCCATGTCCTAATACCGTAAGTATTTCGGTCGGACATGACCACCTCGAACCAAATAGAAGTATTTCTGTCGGACATGATCACCTCGGACCGTGAGAGTATTTCGTGCCTGACATGACCACCTCGGACCAGGAATGAAACAAACCTTCACTTAAACTTTAGCCAAGAATATCCCGCCTCAAGAAAGCACATTCTCCGCTCACCCCGGTAAGGCTATTCCTCGACTTTTCTGGGGCTATGATAGGATATGGCCCAACCTCTCGTGCCCAACAGCAGGAAGGCCCAACAAGGATATGGCCCGATCTCTCGCCCCAAACGAGCTCACAGAGTCCAATGTCGCCTATTCGCCATACACCTAAATGACGATTCCTAAACCCTAATTATGGGTAACGGTAATGAAGTAACAAGAATCATGGGTAATAATGGTGGAGATCATGGTCGATTATAGGGAGTTATGGTCCGCCAATCGAGGATTCGTGGGACATGATTTACTCTTGTGTATAAATAGGGGTTAGATTGAAGGTAAAAGGGTTAGCAAATTATCAATACTAGAGCCCTTAGAGATACTTGTCAGAATCAAATTATAGTAAACATCTTGAGGATCATCTCCTCCGTGGACGTAGATCCGATTCTTGATCGAACCACGAAAAGTCTCTTGTGTTCTTTATCGTTTTTATAAATCTCGTATACTAGATTTATCATATACCACGATTTTATTTGAGTGAAGACTAAAAAGTGATTTACTGAAATGGGCATTAACTTTTGGAAGTTAACACGTAAATAAGAGATATTTAACTGTGTTTAGGTGTTAATCCAAGATTAGAAGAGTAACATTGTCCATGTCGGTATGGGGGAACAAATAGTTGGAATAAGAGTTTGCCAAACAGTTCATAAAATGTTTGGCCTTGACTGGTGCGCGCATGCAAGATCATATCCATACATATACAGTTTTATGATATTCTGATCATATGGGGAGCTCAGGTATGATTAATGAATTTGGATATCTTATTATGGTTATAAAATAAACAAAAATTCAAATATTTGAACATATTTGTAATTGTAACATATTGTTTAAAGTTTCTTAAGCTAGCCCCGATTTTAGAAGCTAGTAGTAATTTTGGCTCATTTACGAATTTTGTGACACGTCATTTACTATAAATCTAAAAATAATAAACTTAAAAAAATGATATTTTATCCAAGTCACAAAATTCTTACAAAATAACATGATTAAGTTAATAATTAATATAAAAAGATAAAATAGTTCGAAGGGCCCAGGATATCCAAAGGCCCAACCAAAAGGGTTCTTCTCGGCTTATCTTCATCGATTATTTCATATTAGAAACCAGTTTATGAAAGCCTGCAACCTAGTGGGCTGAGATAAGGTTCAGTTGCTGCGTATTTATAAACCTTGAATCCTCAAATTTAAATTTGCACTCTCTTTAAAAGTAAATATTGTACTTCTCATATTGGCTTGATTTTGGTGGCGTGTGTTTGGCTAAGCTAATAAGCTGTAGGAGAAAGTTATTAATTATATAGATAAACGTTCTTTTATTCCACGGTGCTTACAGATGTATGAGTTCCCTCATGAGTGCCACAAGGTCTGAGCGTGAACTATATATGATAATTTCTTTGTATGTTGCGCATGAGAAGGAAAGCTTCTTCAACATATCTTCCATGAGATTTTCTAGCCTTTATTAAGATCTTCAAGATATACATTTTGCATATTCTTTCCTCGACTTACAAATAAATATTTCAACAAGAAAAGTTCTTATACAAATCAAATATCTATTTCAATAAGTAAATTATTGATTGGACTTCAAAAGAAGATCTAAGGCTTGAAGACTATAAAAGAAGATCCACTTTCATTCAGAAAGGTGTGGGAGTTCGTCCTTAGTTGATCTCGCACAATGTAGTGTCGAGAGTATTTTGTTTATGTTAGGTGTCCCCTCGGACATGCTACCAATGATATTATTCCTGGTATTTGTTCTAGCTTTTGTTTTAGCAATAGATTGCTTGTGAGGTAAATACTATTGAGCGTACTTTGTAATATTCTTGTTTATTCATTGTTTATTGAGGGATTAGGTAGTGAGCATATATCTAACATTTCACCGTGGGTGGAGATTTGAGAAGTTTCATATGTGTATTAAGAGGTAGTCTTATTGTGTAAGTCTTTTTGTAACTTATCTTCAAACAGTGAAGTGTTTCCCTTGATGGGCCCCCAGATTTAGTGGCTCACCGAATTGGGTAACCAACTTCTTATGTCATTTCGTTGCTTTATCTTGTTTATGTTCATATGATTGTTCCTTTCTTACGTAGCACACTCCGCAACACTTATTTCACCACATGTTTTACGGATCAATCATTTTTTCATAAGCTATATTTTAAGTTTAAAATACAGGTTATAAAATATTTTGGAGAGCTTATAAGCTCAGCCAAACACCCTCTAAATACAGTCCAAAATTTTATTGATCCACCTCCGTTTCATTATACAAAGACGTAGACGATCTACTGATGGATTTAAGTAGTTCTTGGGCAAAAATGTGTTCGGATCCACCAATTTCTTATAAGCTGTACATGTCTTTCTTAAATTCCTTTTAGTTTAAGGCTAAATGATTCGCATTTGTTATTAATTCATCTCAAGTCATAACTCTTTTGTCACTTTTCAGAGAAAATAGTTTTTGTCTATATTCTACAAACTATTCTCTTTTATTCACTTTCATTATTTTTTTGACAATTTTATGCTTTTGAGTTTGATGTTCTGATTTTTAAACCTTTTCTCGGCAATGTCATAAGAAGGGTAAGAATATGAAATAAAAAGAGATCTTCCAAAATGAAAAATGAATGTCAAGGACAATATTATTATTTGAGAGAATAAGCATTACTTAAGACTCAATTAGAGGAGAAATTCCTACAAGGGGCAAGCCCGCAAAAAAAAAAAGTTGCTTTCGACAAGCCCAAGGAATTTTATTTCATTCCTGCAAAAAAAAACAATGTTTGATTTCTTTACTGTGTGTTTGGATGAGAGACTTTTAAATTTTAAGCAAAGGGACTCCAAATATGCCCATCCAATTTTTAAGATACTTGTGAATTTGTAATCTTTCTGGTTTTTGGATTTAGAGTAATGTTCCAAAACATGAAGTGGACAATCAGTAAAATTCTTTACAATTATTTTGATCACAAATAAGGCCTTATTGGGGGCTCAAACAAAACAGCATTATCTCATTGGCTATCTCCAATACTAAGAAATATTTTGCCTTAAAAAAAGGCAGCACTCATTCTTGTGCTAATAGCATAAAGTTATTTATTTAACTTTTGTAAAGTCGAGGCAATCTAATACATGCATGCATTATAGGCTCAAAATATAACTTATTTGAGCTTTATAATATATGTTTTATGGTATAATAAACTCACGTATGATTAGTGTTCTAAAATTCATAGGATACTAGTTCAGTAGGCATTTAGTTGTTAGTTCATACTTTTTAGCCCGTATTAATTTCTTAGTTTTCGTTCAATGATTTTGAGCATGTATAAATTTTTAAAAATTCAACTCGTCTCAAATAATATAAACATGTTTGTGAACCTAAAATAAAACAAAAAGTCCTGTAGAAACTACCGAAGCCTCCTCACCTAAGTCAAAATTGAGATATCTAAATATGTTTTAGAAACTAGTTAAATCGTTTATTTCGAACAAAGTATAAGACATCATCATTATATAAAATGAATGTGCCAAAACCCTAGAGTTACTTCTACTCCGTCGCATCGTGGTTTTCAATAAACAAAGATTCCATCATGAATTAGCATCCCGATTATTTAAATAATTTATGCAGTTAAATAAACAAAATCGCACGAAGGTAGAAGTACAAATTAAGCAACAGTCGAACGCTTCATTGAATGGTTCTCACGTTTTTTCATGCTGCATTGTTTGTTCGTTGCTTCACTCGTCAAATTCCCTCCTACCTCTTCTTCTCTCCGCTTTCTTCTTCCATTTTACCGAGCACCAGTGTTCGACGAAATGCCTGAACGATGCTATCGCTCACAGCTCACACCCAAATTCCAAGCTCAAAGCACCGCGACTCTTGCTTGAAGGCTCGTCTCGTCCCCGCTCTAATTTCCGCGTGGAAGTCCAAGAAACGGGAGAAGAAGTATCAGAAATCTCTAAATTTGGGTTTCCGATTGACAGAAGAGAGGCCGGTGCTCAAATTAGGGATAAATCTCGATAGTTCTTGGTGTTGCGGGTGCCATCAGGGTGAAGGGGACGTGGAATTGGAGGCGGAGATAATGAATTTCATGGCGAAGTCGGAGAAACCTTCGATGTTCCCGACGAAGGAGGAGTTAGTGAGAGCTGGGAGATTGGATTTGGTGAAGGCTATAAAGAAGAGAAGTGGGTGGTATTCTCTTGGCTGGGACGTCGAAAATGTGGGAGGCGATGCGCAGGAAACGACGGATTACGATATCGCGGAGTTCCAGAGGAGAATTGAGAGTTGTAAACAGAGTGGTTCGTCGAATTTCTCTGAGGGTATCGTAAGGAGTAGTCCTCGAATTTTGGATTCTCCGCAGCTGGCCGATTCATATTCATTGGATTCGTCACAGTGAGATTTCTTTCTTTGTTATTCTTTTCCTGGGAATCTCTGGATAATCTGTTATTTTGTCCTTTTCTGTTTTCTTGAATGTTATGGTTTCTGTTATTGTTTTCTGTGGATATACGTCTATTCACTAAAGATTGTTCACTTTCAGTATTTATTAATTAAATAAACCAATACGAACATTATAAAAAGAAAGAAATCTTGTGGAGTTCTGGACTTATCTTTATCAGTTATTTAGTGCTATAAACAAGGAAGCAAAAAAATTCTTGGGCAAAAGGAGAATGCTACATATGTGAACAGCTATCAGCTTAAACTTTACTTGCCGTATAGCTTAGTTGCAGTTAGGTTTCTGGATATGTCAATTATAGACATGCTTCTTTTCCTGGTATAGACAAGTTGCTGCTGATGAAGACTCCGGGGTCGATGGTATATTGAGTAGATTGGAGAAGCAGAGGAACAGTGATTTCTCGGGAATCAAGTTAGCGAAAAATGGATATGAAGCTCAGTCCAAATGTAAAGATGAGGGAGATGACAGACATTATGATACCTCCTCAGATTGCGGTAATTCTTTGTTGTTGGTCCTGTACTACAGTAATTCAGATAGTCCAAGGAATTTATCTGTGAATATTTGACTGGTGTGACTTTGCTGTACTAGAGGAATTAGGGATAAGATTACCTATTTAATAGATGTGATTGTCCATTCAGGAGTATAATAACATATTATTTATTTTGTTTATAGTTCTTAAAATTGCATTCTAAAGCCAATTCAGGAGTATAATAACATATTATTTATTTTGTTTATAGTTCTTAAAATTGCATTCTAAAGTTTGGGATTTGGCATTTATAAAATTGTAAAGGCGGGACTGACCTTGAAGAAAACAGCAGACTAATACCTGCTTACCACCCCAAAGGCATGTCGGATTCATCTGGTGACAACAATAGACATTATACCGAACCAGAAACTTGGAGAAGTTGGATGAGTAGACGAGCAGGGCTTACTGAGTTTGAAGGTGCTTACAATGTTGGTATTCTTTATATCAGTCTTTTTTATGGTTCAACTTTTCTCTTATCGGTGTTTGAACTCTGAATATGCAGCTGCAGAGATTTCTTTGGGAAAAGATCCTGTTGATACTAATAAAGAGAGCTATCATGATGGAATAACTTTAACCACTAAGGAATATGCTGAAGATTTGGACACACTCAAAGATATCAATTACAATGAAGTAAAAGCTCGTCTTCGTTCTCTTGAATCTGAGCTCACAACAGCTCTTCGGTCCATTAGATCTAAACGGGAGGATGGTATTTCAGAAGAGGTGCACAGGATTGTTTATGTAACTTCCACTTTTGTTGTTTTACTTTGCCTGCAGTAGTGCCCCCATATGAGTTAGTGCAATTGTGGTAATTAATGAACAAGAAAGCAGTGCCATCTTAAGTGACAAGTCTAGTTTTTTATATTTTATACTCCATATTTTTTAATCATAACTAGAATAATTTGAAGAATGAGACTTTGCCATTCAGACCTGAAGTTACAGAGAAACATGTCCAGCTCTTCAAATGTATCTGGAAAAGGCTTTTGGATTTCATTTTCATCAATGGCCTGCTTCTTTTCTAGGTAACTGGAAGCTCTAGCGAGTTGCAGACTCTTTCTGATGCAGTGGAGTTCCAAGAGAATGAAGTCATGAGTGCGAAGCAGCGATTGAGATCACTAAGAGCAAAGCTGGCTGTAGTAGAGGGGAAAATGACATTAGCAATAATGTATGCCACTCATATATTTGATCGTATCTAGCTGCGAGTAGCTGCTTTTTTAAGATATCAATTGTCATATGCCTGCTGTTTTCTCTCAGTGAAGCGCAGAAGATAGTAGAAGTGAAGAAGAAACATATAAGTGATGCCCGGAAATCTTTGCAACTTCTTCGGACCACCAGCATACTGTGGCCTAATTCAGCCGCAGAGGTTCTCTTGACAGGCTCTTTTGATGGCTGGACGACTCAGGTTAGATATTTCTTTATATCATATGTAGAAAACTCGGTTGTCGTTGGGCCTCACTTTTCTATCGAGGTCTGTCAAGAGAACACTTTCGTCCTGTCACTGTTGTATGCCTGTTAATTTCCTACGTCCAACATAATCATTTTGGTTCCTCATGTCATGCAAACTGTAGTGGCTGGCTGTGAAGCAATACTTTTGGTTGCTATAGCTCCACTTAATACTGTTAATGGGTCTGACCAAAATGAGACGCTAAGCTTGATGTTGAACACTTCCATTTGTGAGTAGGAACTGGGAGGATTATATATCTGCTGTATGTACATAATAATCTCTAGTGTGAGTGGATCCACTTTAGAAATAAAATTAGTTAATCCTATTTGCCACTATGAGATATTGAAAGTAGAGGTTCTATAAAGGACATTGGATGTCCGAGAATCCAAACATAACACTGTGACGCCATTATAAAAATGCAATGAAATCGAACTTTTTCTAGTTGCACCTCACCCATCCAATTTTGCAGTTGTTTTGGTAAAATACCCAGTACATCCACCTTGTGACAATATTTTACCCCTGAAGTCTGTTATCTGACTTGCATGTATGAAACATGAATGGTTTTACCAGCTTTCCTAAACAATATATCGACATTTTTGGTGTGAAAATATTAAAACTATGTTATTTTACTGTATTAGCGCCAGTATGTGCTAGTATTTGTTTGTCTAGACTAGACTATTTTGTCCAAGAGTTTTGCTAAAGGCAAAAAAAGTCCTTAATTTTCAACTATTATTTAGTGAACCATATTTGTGATGTGTTTTGGATTTGATGTGATGCAGAGAAGGATGCGGAGGTCAAAGTCAGGCGTGTTCTTGTTAACCTTGAAGCTGTATCCGGGCAGATACGAGGTAAGGTTGTTGGCACAACTTGAATACCTTACTTCTCCAGTCTTATACTTGAGTGTTCCATTATATTGCAGATCAAATTCATAGTTGATGGACAATGGAAACTTGATCCTCTACGCCCTATCGTCAACAACAATGGATATGAAAACAACCTTTTCATCGTCACATGAACCTGTACAGAAATTTGCTTGCAATCTAGGTAGAAAGATAGACAAAAAGTGCTGGTGTACAGCTTGTTATGCTGTTTGTGGCGTAAGCAGAAGTAAGCTGTAGGAAATTCATTTCGATTCTTTCTAATATCTTCGCCAGTGTGCTAATGCACTTAAAACTACATTCTTGAGATTCTTTTCTCTGATTTACTGCTGGAATCTTAACTTTTATATTAATGTTGCAGGATTTCATATATTCTTACTAGCTAACATGGGGCAAACTGAGGAAGGGTAAATGAAGTATATTCACAAAAACAAAATATAAACCAAACTATAAGAAATAATGTTTAACAAATGAGTCGTGATGACATAATTATCAAGCTAGGAGACAATAGCAAATTCTAGTAGTAAGACAAAATTATGTTGATCGTTAATCAAAACCAGTAAATTCAAGAAAACCTCTATCTTCTATCCTTGAAGTTGAAGCTGCAGCGAGTCGTCTAAAATGCCATCAGATTTTTTTAATTTCCATTATCTTCTCAGCCAAGAACTCACATCTTTGTCATCACAACGAAGGAGAACCCACTTCCGCAGTACACTCTTGGAGTAGCATGGCTATGAGCGAATTTCCGGCCTAAGTCCACCGACTGTGGGGCAGTTTGATCGTTTGTATCGCCTAAACCAAGTTGTCCGTGTTCTCCCCAACCCCATGTCATTATCGATCCATTATCTACACGGTTGAAAATGAAATGTAAATAGCCTCAGGAGTTCATAAATTCAGATGCAGAAATGTAAGCACTTTCTTGCCTGTTATGAAGGCAGAGTGTTCTGCTCCAGCAGCAATCTGCAAAACTTTCACATTCGCGAGACCAGGAATTATCTGCATGATGTTTTCCTTCAATTTTGCTGTGGGGGCAAGATATGTATCATCATTACAGAATCAAAAGATAAACACAATTCCCAGAAAAGCATGAACTGTTAACTATTTTTGGTATTACGTATGTCAGTTGTTGAAGGAGTCTTCTGGGGATCACTATCACTAAGCGCTCCATGACGATCACCTCCAAGCATGAATACATTGCCTTCTCCTGTACAGACATCTGATTTTCAATTGGAAATTCTTACACTTCTGCATATTTGATAAGAGTTTTTAGTTTTTCATATATACTTGTCAATAGCAGGGCATGATTCCACCCTAGAGCGACCATGCTGATAGGAAAAGCTACATCAGAGAGGCAAGGAATGTACATGTCGGAAGCACAACCGAACCCTCTTCCCCATGTGTATAAGTTTCCATCACCTAATTCACAAGTGTCGACGACAGCAATATATCCAAATTACTCGAGTGGATAATGTCATTACTCTTACACCTCCAATGTGAAGTCGAGCTAGTGGGGCATCACAGAACTTACCAGATAATGCTGAGCTGTGATCTCCATTTGCATTAATTCTGATGATTTTAAGATTTTCCAACCCCATGGTTATCTGAGGAAGACTAGTCGATTTGACTTTGTCCGTAGAAATACCGAGTTGACCACGCTTTCCGGATCCAAATCCAAAAACTGGATCTTTCACATTACCTGCACCACACAAAATCCATAAGGGATAGATGTTGGAAATATGATCATCCCCATTTCTACTACTAATACCACCAGTATAACTTAGGTAGTCATAACTCCTCTTTCAAACTACTTTTGAGCAAGGAAAACTGTACGATTTCTTTCAAAAATAAAAAAAGATCAAAAAATAAAAATAGAAACCATCAGAAGCCCTCATATACTAACTTTAACTTGCCCCAGCTTTTGGCAGCTAACGATAAATTTAAGACCATGCATTACCCTACCACAAGCCTTGTAGCTTAGCGGTAAGAATGAATGCCCGCTGTTCGATCCCAATTCCCACCCTCCACAACTAAATAGAAAAGCTGCTGCGTTACCTTAACTGCTTTCAACCAATTATGTCAAAATTAGACAATAAACTATAGACTAATCAGTTGATAATTACAAAGACATCTAGTTTCCTATTCTCACCATGAATGAAATGTAGAAAGGTATTGAAGGTTCCGGGTAATCACCTCTGAGCAGCACTAATGAATGGCGCATTCCACAAGCAACTTGCTCGACCGGCTTGAGAGCAAAACAGGAAAGTTGTCTAGGATAACATTGTGAATTGTAATCGCCATGACCAAGCTGACCAAATGAACCATCTCCACAGGTGAAAATGGCACCACTCTCTGAATAGAAAGTAATCAGCTTGAGTAGCAGAGTTATAAGAGACCAATTAATCATACAAGATCGCGTAGACAAACGGATAAGATGAAAACCAATTTACAGATAGAAGTTAAACCCACAACTTAATCTTGCTCACGAACCGAGTGCGAGTACAGGAATTCTCTCAATCCAACTTATCAGCAAATAAACATTTTTCATAACAGTAGGGAAATTGCCAATAACTCAATGTGAAGTATTACAGAATCAAGAAGATGCAGTCTAAGCTTTTCCACCATTCGATAAACTAAAATCCCGATTTAACTAAAAACACAGTTAATGAACAAAGGGGGAAAATGTGAAAACCTGAGACAAATCCAGAGTGATTCCAGCCAGCAGAAACATGAGTAGTAACGAAACCTTCCAATTCTTTGACTATTTTTGCTTGCAAATTGCTAACACTATCGCCATGGCCCAATTGACCAGAAGTTCCCCTGCCCCACGTCAGCACTCTTCCACCTGCACCCCAATCAAGAATCACCAAAACACGCAGTACACACAGATGAGAGAGAGAGAGAGAGAGAGAGAGAGAGCAGTGTACCGGGAGTGAGGGCGATTACATGTGCGCCTCCGCAAGAGAGAGAAACTATGGGCCCATAGACGGAGAGGGAGCGAATGAATCGTGGGGTGTGTTCATCTTGAAGCCTGCCCGTTGCTAGCTGCCCGTCGGTGCCCGCCCCCCAACTCCATATTTCTTGTTGCTGTTCCTCGTCTTCTTCTACAGTTATCTGTTCTTGTTCCATAGATTCTAGTCAACTAGAATTGCAGTCGCGCTTTATACTTGTACTTAACACGCTTATTATTGTTGTTGATTTTCTATCTGAACTACGGAATATATTATTGTTGGTTTAGGCTAACGTATTTATTAATTATATTACATCATAGTTATCATTTAACTTTTAATTATGTGAAGAAAATGGCCTATTCTTCTTTAATGGAATAATCAATGTATTAAACGTCGATTGCCTCACTTCATCAGACGAAACAAACAATATCTCACATTGCTACCTCGATTAATCCCCTTAATTTTGTTTCTTGTGCCCTAGCAATCTCGTTCTTTCCTAAAATGGCTTCATTAGTCATCACCAAAACTTCATTGATCTCAATTCTTCTCCCCTTCTTAAACTCCACCATTATAATAAACTAGCAATCAAAGAATATATTTTAGCCCAAATGCAGCTGAAGCGCATTTCATAGTCATCAATGGCTTCCCTCTTATTCCACTCTACATCCCTTTTAGGAACATCTCACTTGAAACACCACAAACTCCCACTCTCAGTTCCAAGAATCAACTCCCTTTCATTTCAACACAAACCCAAATTTGCCGTTAAAAAGCCAGAATCTTTGCTCTCATTTCCAACTTTCCTTCATCCGGGCCGCCCCACACTCACTGTTACAGGAGCTTCATCAGATGATTTTCTTGAAAAAGTCGAAAAAGATGAATCGTTTTCGTTGTTGTCGAACGAGAAACCGGTGAATTTCCTCTTTTGGGTTGTGTTGTGGGCGTCGGTGTCTCTTGGATTGCATGCATTGTGCGGAGATGCTAGAGCTGCTGCAGTTGGTGCTGGTGCTTGTGCTGATACCATCAGGGGTTCGGGCTTTGGCGTGAAGGTTGCTAACGCTTTGCGGTCTTCGGGCTGGCCCGATGAAGCCGTCGTCTTCGCCCTGGCCACGCTGCCGGTGATCGAGCTCCGTGGCGCCATTCCTGTTGGTTATTGGCTGCAACTCGAGCCTGTTTTTCTCACTGTGTTGTCTGTTCTTGGGTTAGTCTCCGACAATTCTGTTTTATGTAGAATTATACTTGTGTCTGTTGTTCAAATGTCTGATTAGTACAGTATTTTCTTTAATGCCAAGAAATATTAGGTTGATGGTGATCACTGACATTTGCATTTGGGATTTCAGTAGTGCAGTTGTGTGTTTTTCTTCACATTTGGTGATGTAAGAGACAATGTGGTGTTTCAAAGATGTAAATGCTTGTGTTTCTTTAATGTGTATAGCTTCTATCCTAGTTTCTGATGATTATGATTTCAAATTTACAGATGATAGATCACGGCATCCTAAAATTATTGTGTGAAATGCAGCTCTGATTATTGTTGACTCTTTCTAGAAGAGTTGGTTCCTAGTCTTTGCTACTAGAGGAGAGAGATTAGGGGCCCAAATCTTGGGGTGAAAAGACACACACACACACACTACATCGCTGTTTATTGTCATATTTGTGTCCAGTTGCCATGACTGTTATATTTGTGGTGTGAACAATGTGATTCGATCTTCGTTGGAAATTATATTAGTATAATGCAAGATAAGCAAATGATCTATATAAATTTGGGAAAATTTGTTGATCCTAATGTATTATTGCTGCAATGGCAGGAACATGGTTCCTGTCCCCTTCATCATACTGTACCTGAAGAAAGTTGCAGCTTTTCTCACTGGAAAGAACAAAGCAGCTTCAAGAGTCTTGGACATGTTGCTCGAGAAGGCAAAGCAGAAGGCAGGGCCAGTGAAAGAGTTTCAATGGCTTGGTTTGATGCTATTTGTAGCAGTGCCATTTCCCGGGACTGGTGCCTGGACCGGAGCCTTCATTGCATCGATATTGGACATGCCGTTCTGGCCAGCGGTCACTGCAAATCTTGTTGGTGTTGTCTTAGCCGGCCTTCTGGTAAACTTACTGGTTAATCTCGGGCTCAAGTATGCTATTATCTCTGGCATAATTCTATTCATGATCTCCACGTTCATGTGGAGTATCCTCCGCGGCCTCAAGAAGATGCAAAACGATGGTGTGATCTAACTGAGAATTCATTCTTGTCAACAAATTATGCCGTGTTGGTTATAATTTGATTGCTTCGTAGTGCTCTAGTCATATTAAGAATAAGAATGGCTAGAATCTGTCGACGAATTATAGAAAGAAGGTATAGCGCTATCGTAGATATATACATAGTCGCTGAAATGCTACCTGAAGAAATAGTGCTAGTGGGATAACATCTATCTTTTTCGACAGAAAAAAAAAACTGCTTTAGGCCTTACCCTTCTTACTCTTCACCCCTTTTGTAGTGTAAGATTTGAGGTGAGAGAACTGAGTATGATGTAATGGATTGGTTAGGTTTTACTTTATGTTGTTGCTCGGATTCGAAGATTTTAGGGCAAGTGCTAATTAAGCTACCAATCATATAAATATGGAGTTGTGATCTTGAAAAAATATGAACTAAGAAGAGTAGTGAAATATGAAAACTAGTTCAACTTGTGTGCCATATTTAGAAACTAGTGATGCTGTGGTAAGGCGCGGTTGCAGCCTTCTGCATCATGTTTGTTGTATGAGCCCTGTTTTGGCTGCCGGTGGCGACGTCGTTTGTTGTTGAAGCGCTAGAGTTTGTAATTGAATAAAAAAGTAGGGTAACAAATGGAACACCAAAAAGGGAAATATAGAATCTCAAGTATGGTTTAGGTCTACTTAGTTTTTCTTAATTGAATTTTTTTATTTGTGAATATTGACTTCCTAAACTTTCACCTTTTCCTTTTTGGAATCTGTTAGCTAGAACTTTCATTTATTAAAATTTGGTATGTGTTTGAGTAGCAAAGGATCCTAATCTAACATAAAGTGTCAAAGACCTATTTTAAACATAAATGCATGTACATGAACTTAAAAGTGTTCACAAAGACCTAAGTTAATATGAATGAAAATAAGCATATAAACTCAATTATAATAAATAAATTCGTAAACTCAATCATATGGTTATTTGGTACTAGGTGAGGAATCAAGATTTTGTGTATTAGGACCATGTACATCTAGTCCAAAATCCATGGGTTGACCTGAATACACTGATAACCTAATAGGGTTAGAGTTGTAATTTTATAATCCAAACCGAATAGTCCGACAACCCGATAAGGTTGGCCTAAAAATAATCCAAACCTAAATGGATTTGCTCGAAAACCGAGTGAATTGATTATATTAACTAAAATTTTCATCATTACATGATTTTCAAACTTCATTACTTGTTTTTGAAAGTTAATGTAATAAGATTTTTTTTCAAATACTTATGAAATATGTTTTGATTAATACAAAATATTTTTTGATAAATATATAATCATCAAGAAAAAATATATATGTGTTTTTTTCTTAACCTTTCTAACCCGATTAGTCCGACGGGTTAGTCCGAAACTCGAGAGTTTAGTGTTAAGATTGAAAATTTTAATTCCAAAAATATCAACCCGAATAACCTGAATCAAATAATCCGACAATTCAAAAAGATTGGTCCAAATCTAAAAGAGTTGGTCCGATTAACATCCCTTAGGTGTCAACAATATACTAGAAGGAATGAAGACTTTTTGAAGGATTTTTTATATTAAAAAAACGCGGAGATACTGTTCTAAAATGTTGCGATGTTTACTGATTTGTACTCCCTCCATCCCACCCAAGACAATTTCCTTTCTTTCTGTGAGGTTATTTAGAAGAATGGTATAAAGTGAATAAAGTGATAAAAAGTAGGTAGGTCCCACAACTTTGAAGAGATAATTATTTCCAAAAAGGAAACGCAATAAATCTTGGGTGGGACAATTTCAAAAAGAAAAGGGAGCCATCTTGGGTGGGACGGAGGGAGTATTAATCATGGTCGTACAGTGGCGGAAGAGGACTTTAGACACGTTTAGTGTTATATATTTATGATATTAGGCTAGCGTAACAGATATTTTACAAAACTAAATATTACTGAAAAAGCTGCGATTAAGGCCTTTCTATCTTTTTTTTTTCTTTTTAACATCCAGAAAAACTCCCAGTAGGTGCTATGCATATCGACATTGTCTTTAATTTGGAAACTGTAGGTAAATCACGACATTATTGTAAAAGCAACCAAACTGTGTGATAATATACGAAATTTGTCTTAAATACAAGAATGATCTCACCAACAATTTTTCCTATTTCTGAACTCTCTTACATAATTATACATGATCGAATCTAATATACAATTATACATAGTAATATTATCTTACGTCCAAGCAGAAACAGTTTTGTCAACTAAACATCTAAAATCTTGGAATTAATAAATGAATCATTATTTCAAAGTTTATAACATTAAATAATTAAAGTGAAATACGTGCATATGATGAGATTTCTATATATATACATAGAGCACATGTGCAATCTCAATATTCCATCGAGAAATGACATCTTGTACTACTTTTGGCAGCTCTTGCGACATCATGGGCCTGCGTCGCACGTGGGCTGTGAACAGGCCCATGACAATGCGTCAAGTAAAATCCAATTTATTACAACTTTGTCAGCTTCCTCGGACTATCTGTACATGTACAATTAGCAACTTTGAAATATTCCCTCCGATTAAGAGGGTGTTTGGTGAATTAAAATTTCCGATTTATAAAACTTTTTTAAACGAAAAACGGTTTATAAAATTTTTTTGCTTTATGTTCTCACCAAACACCTCTAAGATCATTAGCTGTAAAAAATACATATAAGATAAATAAAAATAAAAAAATTACCCATAACTAGTGTAGAAGTATGAAGAATCTGCATAGCAACTTGATAGTTTGATATCATTTTTACATATAATACTGAAATATGACATTTGTTTGTATTTCGAGGGGAAATTAATATTTGTACCCCTAATTATTGTAGGGAATATAAAGAACATGGAAAAGTTATAATAATATAAAAAGACTGATTAAGGGTAAATTTGATTATTTGGTGCAAAGAATTTTGAAATAGGACATTTGTTCAGAGATAAAATATTTTGTGAAATATAATACTTCTTCCATCCAGCTCTAAGTAGTTCATTATTTTGGATATTTAAATTTAAAAAGGTTATATTTTATATGTAAATGATTGTGACTCATGAAATTCGAGATATTTTTATATAAAAATAATTCTTTTTAATTATGTGTCACTTAGAGTGTGCCACTCCAAATAAGAATGTGAATCATTTAGAACGAGACAGGAAAATAATTATTTAGATACGAAATTAGGATTTTATTTTATTAAATAAAAACAGGGAAAGGAAATAGAAAGAAAAAGAGATGGCCAACTATGACAAAGTGAGCGAGTCCTAAAGCAAAAGCGGGCCCAAATAGAATTGAGTGCATCACCTTCCTGCATTTACATTCTTATCAACATCTCAACCGTAGGCTGTCAGCCACGTTGCAGGCCCGCCAACCATTCAGGAGCCTGTGCGGGCCCACAGCCCGTTCTCTGCATGGCTGCATTGCATGCCATCTTTGACGGACACTCCCTCTTACACTACACGTGTATGGCAGATTCCCTCTCTTCACACGTGGCACCCATCTATTCGTCTCCCTTCCCAGATTTTTATTCGGCTATTATTATTTAATTCAGTGGTTTGTATTTTTATGATAAAAGTTTTGTTTTTGTTGAAGGTGGTGAGTCGGGGGACAGTTTGGGGTGATTTTTTCGATTTAAAGCAAAAGCTTAAAATATTTAGGTTTGAGTTGGTATGCTATATGAAATCATCACCTTTTTTTCTCTTCTTTCTGAGTATTTCATTTATTTACATTTACTTTATATCACAAATCAATAATAGTTAGAATTTAAGGTAATTAATAATTGAAAGTCAAATATGAAAATTAATAGAGTGCACTTGAGATGACCACAAGCCAATAGAAAAGTTTGTAACAATCTACCCATTGCATCGAACTTATATAAAAGTCAGACAAAAATAATATAATAATACAACAACTTCTACTTAGACATTCATACCATTTAGAATTTCAAAACACTGATTATTCAAAAAAAATATTTATATTAAAAACTATCATTTATTTTATTATCTTGTAATTCAAAAGTATCATTTACTCAAATAAAAGTATAATTTGTATCGAAAAAATATTAATATCCAAACATGCGAACGTTCTCACCAGAATCCACCTCCATGATAAATACAGTGACTGCAGATATCATAAGAAAGAAACAGGCCAAAGACGAATAAACAGAACATAAGATTTAAGCGGAACAAAAACCAACACAAAAGTTGTAAAAACTCGCTACTGCATTTTAATTAGAGAATGCGGAACATGAGTCGACGTATTAACGAGTTCTAAGAGTATATAAAAAAACAAATTAAATTATTGGATAGTGATTTTAAAAATCTATTGAGTATAATTACTTCTATTTTTTAAGACAATAAGTATTATTACTGTCAGATTTTGAAATAAGAAGCACGTACTTATTGTTTTAGCAACAAAGAAAATCTAACCGAGATTAAGAGGGTGTTTGGTTGAACATAAAATTCTCCAAAACAATTTATAATCGCTTTTCAAGCTTAATAAGTTGTTTTTGGGGAGCTCAGCCAAACTCCCTCTAATAATGTCATGGTACACGCTTAATGCTACGTCCTCGTAAATATTATAAAGTAAAAGGAGTAATTTTTATTAAAAAATGAGTTTAAAAGTACAAACTTGTCTATAATTTTGGAACAACAGAAAATAAAAAGTTAACTGTATGTCTGAGAAGGATCACTACTTATTAATCACAATCAACAAGCCGAGAGATCTAAGTGCATGAAGAATGTGAAAATAATTTCTTCTATAATTATTTACTATTTTTTACCTTAAGAAAAGAAAGTAAATGTGAAGAATATAAAGGCGTGATTGGAAGAGTGAAAAAGATAGATGAGAAAAGGGGGGGTTGATGTTTGGATGAAAGTAATAATAAGGGTTATATGAAAGAGCCTCCCCATTTCGGCATTTACAGCCAAACTACCCAAACGTGACTTATCACTCTCCTATTAGCTGCTCTCCGCTGCTACGTCCCTTTCTCCCCATATCACATATCACATTTCACAAATATGTCCTCTTTCAACGATATACTAAACACTTCACTTCCAAAATAAATAAATAAATAAAATACTATTCATCCTATGTCTCAATTGAGTATTTTTCAGCCATTTTGGGAATTCAATATCATTTGAATCACCTATTATAGGATTGTGCAGCATCTTTTATTATGGTTATGAGTAATTTCTATATGTTAATAGAAATAATAATGTATAGAAAATAATCAAAAAAATTGAACATGAAATGTGGTGATCATTTATACATGCAAATTGCAATAGAGAATCCATCATGTAAAGAACACTGTTTTGACGAATGACGAGGACGATATTCAGATAAAAAATATTAATTAATTGGGTGATAATCATATCTCGTACGCAAATCCCTTTAAAATTGTGGAAGGTAGCAAAAATATCAGCATCTAGTTGGAAGGGATATGGGAACGTTGGAGTGCAACCTTTCAAAGATGTTGACTTTCGTGGCTTCATGTTTCCCATTTCCACACTCTTTTTACATTCTTTGTCAACTTATCTTTTAGTAGAAAATATCCTCTCTATTTTTTCTTTAAGAAATCATCAAACCATCCTAGGGTGGGTCGATGCAGATATCTTAATTTTTTCATTGCATCAGATATCGCATCAAAAATTACTATGAAAATTTTCATACCGATCTCAGATCTTGACCGTTTCGGATATCGAGAGCTCGGATATCAAGATTACGGTATGATAAAATTTCATACTGTTATCAGTCCGACTTTTACGGTATACCATACCAAAATTCGGTATACCGAAATTACCGAAAATTGTTAAATTACCGATAATTACCAGAATTATCGAAAATCACCGAAATTACCAAAAATTACTGAGTTGCTAAAATGTTTATTGCAAGAATAAGCTAGTCGGAGAAACTTGGAAGTAATTCACATCACAATTCAAGAATTTGAAATAGAATGGATTAAATTAAAAATTGTTGGAAGTTAATGGGTTGTGAGTGGGAATTCTAGTAATGAGTTCATGGCCTTCGCCTTTCATTACCAAATAGTTAATGGAATATTGATGTTTGTCATCAATTGTGACCTTAAACATCCTCTTGAGTCTTATATATAGTGCATCATTCTAGAGTTAGAAGATAAGCAAAAATATTCTATTCTCTAGCAAAAGCAAAGCATTCTACTTGCATTCTTAGCTCATAGTTCTTAGTCTTGAGTTCGGTTCTCGTTTCCGTCCGATTCACGGGTTCGACTTGTTTGTGGTGCTACTACGATCGAGGCGAAAGTCGTTTACCTTTGGGACGAGCCGCCAATCGTGAGCACTACCGGGCGTTTCGCTTGCATGCGTAAGTTCAACTTGAGGCGACTTATTGATAAGTTCTTGTTATCTTGACATCTCATTTGTAATAGTTATTATTAATCATTTCATTGTAATTTTGCACGATATTGTAACCAATATTCAACTACAATCGCAAGACGAAAATTCGCCCAACTCTGCTCAAGTTACCGATCGTGCAAATTGAAGATGTCGACCAATCCATGGCGCCTCGCCACCACTCAATCCGTTGGAGCCGGTAGTAGTTCCACCATGGCTCCGATCTTTGAACCCCGCGTTCGGTGGCTCAACAACCGCCAATTTTCACCGGCGTCGACTTCAAACGCTGGCGATAAGATGATGTTTTACATCACCACAATGGGGCTTGCTAGCTTCTGCGTGAAGGCGGGCCGCCTATTCCTTCCGAGGAAGAAGCGGACGTGAAGTGCGTATGAAATCGACACTGGTATCATTCCGACTATCCGTGTCGGAATATGGTGTTAAATGGGCTTGATAATAGCTTTATTTAATGTATTTGCGGTCGAGGATACCGCCAAAGAGTTATGGGAGGCACTTAACCAAAAGTATCGGTTGAGGAGGCTAGCACGAAGAAGTTCGTGGTTACCGTGCTCACCGAGTTCAAGATTGTGGATTCAAACCGATCATGCCTCAAGTACACGAGTTTCAAGCTCATTGCACGATGTTCACGCCAAGGTATGCCTCTGCTGAACAATATTCCATTGCAATTTTAATTGACAAATTGCTGAAGGATGGAAAGGTTGGATCTTACCTTAAGCACAAGCGAAAGGAGATGACCATGAAGCATGGTTGCTCGACTCAAGTTGAAGCTCAAGTTAAGGAGCGAGTTGAAGGCTAAAAGTCCGATGGAGGCTAAGGCAACTGACCGAGGAGGACCTTCAAGGAAGCGCCCTCGTCCGATGAACAAAGGCAAGGGGAAAGAAGTAGCTGCAAAACCCAGATTTTCTGGAACGTGCTACAACTGTGATAAGCCTGGGCACATGGCTAAAGACTGCCGAAAGCCGAAGAGAAAAGACAAAGGCAAAGGCCGCGTCAACAATGTTGAGAAGGACTTCGACACTTGGGACAAAGATGACTTTGTTGCCATGATAACTGAGGTAAACCAAGTCACAAATCCTACCCCTACTTCTTGGTTTCTTGACACAGTGCTCTGCTCACATTTGTGTCCATCGAGACTTGTTCTACACCTACAAAGAGGTTGAAGATGTGTGTGACCGAGGCAAGTGATCATACTTCCAAGGTGCTTGGAGTTGGTACCGTTGTACTTCAACTTACCTCCGTGTGGAAATAACTCGAAGGATGTCTTGCATGCTCCTTCGATCCGCAAGAATCTCATCTCTGGCGTCAAGTTGACTAGAGCCAAATTTGATATAGATTTTCGTGGAGAATATGTAATAGTTAGAAAGTTTGGAAAGACTCTCGGCAAGGGTTATGTCTCCAAGATCTTTTCAAACTCGATGTTAGAGCTTGTAAGCCTTCTAAAGCGATTGCAAAATTAATGAGAATGCTTCTACCGCTTACTTGATTGAGTGTTCGATTTATGGCATTGTAGACTTGGTCATGTTAATGTTAATGCTATAAAGAAACTCGCTAACATGAACTTGTTAAAATAGAAGTATCTAAAACACAAGATAAATGTGAAATCGTGTTTGAAGCAAAATGACCAAGTTGCTTTCAAATCCGTTGAAAGAAGCTCAAACCTCTAGAATTAATTCACATCGATGTTTGTGATTTAAAGTTTGTACAAACTAGAGGTGGTAAAAGTATTTTATTACTTTTATCGACGATTACACAAGATATTGTTATCTTTATTTATTAAGTAAAGATGAAGCAATTGATGCATTTCAAACTTCAAGAATGAAGTGAAAATCAACTTAATTGCAAAATTAAGGTTGTAAGAAGTGATCGAGGTGGAGAATATGTTGCTCGCTTTCTCAATTATGCAACGAAAGTGGTATAATCCATCAAACGATCGCTCCTTATTCGCCTCAATCAAATGGTGTGGTGAGCGCAAAATCGAACTCTTAAGGAGATGATGAATGCGTTATTAATAAGTTCGGATTACCCGGAATATGTGGGTCGTTTTTCTTCTACCAACTATATCTTGAACAAGATTCTATCAAAGGAAGGATGTAACTCCTTATGAACTTTGGAAAGGAAGAAACCTTCATATAAATACTTGAAGTGTGGGGTGTTTAGCTAAGGTTGAAATCATTGCAAAACAAGTTACAATTGGACCTAAACGGTAGATTGTATCTTTATTGGTTATGCACTTAATAGTAGTGCTTATAGATTTGTTGTGCACAACGATATACCGATGTTCATGTGGAACAACAATTGAATCAAGGAACGCTATATTCTTTGAGAATATCTATCCTAATAAGGATAAGAATAGTTCGATTCAAGTAAAAGAATTGAGGAAGATTCTATCAATTCTCATCACAGAAGAAGGTGAACCCTCAAGTTCTAAGCAAGTTTTTATGGCCTGCTAATAGAAAACGACCTAGGTCTACACCGAATATGTGCAACCTAGACGTGGTAATCGTGTAAGAAAAGCTAAAATTTATGGACCGGATTATGTCGTTTTATTGTTAAATGATGAACCGGTTACCGTAAAGAAGCTTTATCGTGCCCGATGCAGATCTGTGGAGAAGCAATAGACATTGAGATAGAGTCTATTATGTTGAATCATACTTGGGTGTTAGTAGATCTTCCACTGGTTGTAAAGCTTTAGGATGCAAGTGGATCCTAAAGAAGAAATCTGGTCGATGGCACTATTGATAAATATAAGGCCGGACTTGTAGTTCAAGGGTTTAGACAAAAGGGGTATGACTTCTTCGATACCTACTACTTTGTGACTAAACATACTTATTAGAACGGCGCTCGCTATTCTTTGCTTTGCAAAATCTCGAGATTCATCAAATGGATGTAAAAACAGTTTCGTATGGAGAGTTAGAAGATGAGATCTATATGAAACAAATGGAAGGTTTTGTAGTACACGGCAAGAGCACAAGGTATGCAAACTTCAAAAGTCTTTGTATGGACTTAAGCAAGCGCCATCGCAATGGCATATGAAATTTGACAAAGTTATGTTGTCAAATGGTTTCAAAATCAACGAGAGTGACAAGTGTGTCTATGTAAAGAATTGAATAACGATTTTGTTATTGTTTGTCTTTATGTAGATGACATGTTGATAATGGAAGTAACTCGTGTGATTGGAGAAACAAAAGAATGCTAAGTAAGAACTTGACATGAAAGATATGGGTTTGGCGGATGTAATTCTTGGAATTAAAATTTTAGAACGCTAAATGGAATTGCTTTGACACAATCCCACTATCTTTGAGAAAGTGTTGAAGAAATTCAATGCAATGGATAAGCCTATTTCCAAGACTCCTTGGGACTCGAGTGTTCATTTGACTCCAAATAGGGGTGAACCTATAAGTCAAGATGAATATGCTAAGATTATTGGGAGTTTGATGTATCTCACAAACCGTACCCGACCCGATTTAGCTTGCTCGTGAACAAATTGAGTAGTTTCACGCCTAATCCAAGTAGAGAACATTGGAAAGCACTTGAACGCGTATTGGGTTACTTAAAGTTTACCTGCATTATGCGATTCATTATTCTAGTGAGCCCACTGTACTTGAAGGGTATAGTGATGCTAATTGGATATCTGCCTCAATCGACTCGTTTTCCACAAGTGGATACGTGTTCACTATCGGAGGTGGAGTCAGATCTTGAAGTCCAAGAAACAGTCTTGATAGCAAGGTCTACCATGGAATCAATTCATAGCTTTAGATAAGGTCGGTGAAGAAGCCGAATGGCTTAGAAATTTCCTCGAGGATATTCCATGTTGGCGAGTCCGTGCCTTCGTGTTGATTCACCGTGATAGTCAATCTGCAATAGAAGGGCACAAAATATATATTACAACGGTGAAGTCTCGACATATTCGTCGACGACACAATACCGTGAGACATTTGATCACGAGTGGGTTATCACTATTGATTATGTAAAATCAATAGATAATCTAGCGGATCCGTGACAAAAGCATTAATCGAGATCAAATGTTTAAACCGTTAGAGGAATGGGTGTTAAATCCACATCTTAAGGATGATTATAGCGAAACCCAACCATGATGATTGGATTGTCCGAGAACATGGTTCAAAAGGACAACGGTTATAAAATCAGTGTGATAAACACTCAAACATGCCTATTCTCCGAGAACAAAGTGAGTGTTTGTAAGTCCGCAAGCGGTGAGGTTAAGTTTTAACTTTTAATGACTCTTGGATACCTCGAGGAGGTCAAGTATAGCGAATACTTGGTTGTAATAGTCACCTATGCAAGTGTGAAGTGGGGCCGCTTCAAGTGGTACACTTGTGAATCCAAAGGTGTTCCAAGGCCATAATGGACACAAACGTAAAACGGATGGAAATTGAGATGATATTGTGTCAATATTATTGTCTCAAGATACACCATGGAGGACTAGTTCAAGGTGAAATAACCACTATGCACGCGGTATGCTCGATAATTTCGACTATGGAAGGTTCAAGGCCACAAGCTACCTTTCCAAATGCAATATCGCCTCGAGGACCGAACTTTGCGTTTGCATTTATATGGCATTTCCACTCATGTGGGGATTGTTGGAAGTTAATGGGTTGTGAGTGGGAATTGCTAGTAATGAGGTTCATGGCCTTTGGCCTTTCATTACCAAATAGTTAATGGAATATTGATGTTTGTCATCAATTGTGACCTTAGAACATCCCTCTTGAGTCTATATATAGTGCATCATTCTAGAGTTAGAAGATAAGCAAAAAATATTCTATTCTCTCTAGCAAAAGCAAAGCATTCTACTTGCATTCTTAGCTCATAGTTCTTAGTCTTGAGTTCGGTTCTCGTTTCCGTCCGGTTCACGGGTTCGACTTGTTTGTGGTGCTACTACGATCGAGACGAAAGTCGTTTACCTTTGGGGACGAGCCGCCAATCGTGAGCACTACCGGGCGTTTCTCGTCTTGCATGCGTAAGTTCAACTTGGCGACTTATTGATAAGTTCTTGTTATCTTGACATCTCATTTGTAATAGTTATTATTAATCATTTCATTGTAATTTTGCACGATATTGTAACCAATATTCAACTACAAAAGCTCATCAAGACAAAAAGTGTGTTTTCCTTTCTTTCCTTCTCTTTAGCGAAATAGTACTAAGCTAGAAGAAGCCAGATATGAAAGTGAAGGAAAATAAGTTACACAGAAAAGGTACAAGAAATTCACTATGATACATAGTTTCTACCGCAGATAATACAATACATCAAGTATCCACCTCTCGTGATGATCTTCAAGAAGTATCGAATTTGGACAGCCAAATATGAGAACTTTACCGAACAAGCCGCAAAGCAAGCCGAAACGAGCAGCTACAAATCCTCTGGGCTTAAAACAAAAAATAAAAGCAAAAGGCATCATCATAATTAGAACATAAATATTAATAAATGACACAAAATTGCAGAGACATATAAAATAACCCAATGAAGCAATAAGCACTATCTACACTAAGCAATACAAGATTAATTCAAATTCTTTGTGGATGGAAGGGAGGAAAGCTCAAAATGTTTCTTGATTCATGATAAACCAACCATATATCTTCATGATAATAGAAATAGCTCGTGATCTTATTGGCTCTATTCATGTATTTTATATGTATATGCAATTTGTTTTTCATTTTATATTCTTATTAAATTTTGACACATAATGTATCTAGCTACCCTGGTTTAATCACTTCGAGATCACCCAGAGACATTGGCATCTTCTGAGAGCTTTGTGACATTTATAGGATGTAGTTCAAAAAAGTAGAACTGAATTTGCCTTGTGCAAGAGTGCAGGTTGAGAAAAGATTGGATAAGCTCAAGAAAGGCAAAACCAAAGACACACAATCCAAAATGAAGGTTAGCTCTTCATGCTCATAAAATATTCTTAACTATTACGATTTGCCCATAAGTGGAATGCAAGCAAACAGTCATAGATATATCCTTAATTTTCTTGCAGGAGGAAGCAGAGAATGGTATCATAATGAAGCTAATACTCACATACAATGTTTATCTCAACTGATATAAGATATACATACAATGGTATCATAATGAAGCTAATACTCACATCTACTCTAAATAGACATATAGATGTAGGCACGTTGCGTGCTATGAGTTGAAACACGTCAATGAAGAAAATTTTCTCAAAACATTCACAAAAGGACAATTTTTTTGCAGGAAATATAAGTACAACAGACAAACAATGGGTACAAATGGACAAATCAGGCAATGAAAAACTCTGGGATTCAAACAAAACTGGAGGTGTGCACGCGGTAGCTGCACGTATAAGACATATATAACGCAATGCAATAGCTAAGAAAGCACCAAACACATCCCACCATTGTAACAACAAGATAGCATCCACAAGAAATTACAATGAAAAATGAAGTGGAAGGGAACACAAACTTCTTCAACGCGTAGTAGTAGAAAATCAAGCTACATCAACTATTAACCAACTAAAACACTCAATTCTTACTTTCAAATTCTGCAAAACCCAAGCTAGAGCAACAAATTGACTCAAAATCGTGCGCCACACGACATAAGTCACACGCATGAAAACAAACCGCGCAAGAATCAGAACCCAAAATCAAATTTTGATGATTGATAGCAACATAAAAAGAACTGGGTAGTTAGCATTGAGCCCAAAAATTCCCAAATAGAAAAAAATAAGAAATGAAACAACGCAAAGAGCAAAAGGTAGCAGCAAGAGTAAAAATCAATTACGTCTGACGACTTTGTTGGTTCCCTTAATATTGTAAGAATCAAAAGGAGTAGCAGAGAAGACGCCGGCGACAATACTTGAAGAGGCGGTGCGATCACCGGAGCGGAGGCGCGCGAGGTGGCGTCAAGTGTGTTGAGCGAGGGTAGGGTTTGGGTTTGGTTTGGGGTGAAACCGTGAAGATCAAGAGATAGAATGAATTTGATTTTGTGGTTTGTGTTTTATGTCGCAATTAGTGTTTAGAATTGTTAATAGATATTATAAATATAATATTTAATAATATATAATAGATATAATATAAAAGTGCTATTTTAATAGTTATATAACTATTTCTTATGCATTGATGATCTATCCGAAGAGAAGGGATTTTAATTTTATAATTTTATATCAATTTTAATTACATGGATCAAATTAATCCCCATCATTTAGAAAATGAACCGAAAAGAGATAGAACTTCCTACAAAATTATTTGTTGGTTTCTACATAAAGAATTTTTTATTATATAATAATATTATAGATCATACAATTATATGGATGAATTATGATTACCTTTATCTCATAGTCAATCATATTTTCTATCTCCACATGTCATTACATAACATAGATATAATATATAATTTATTATTGTTATTATTTACTTATGCAAGCTAAATGTAATTTACTTTTCAAATTCTACTTATGAGTTATAAATTATAATTATTTTACCTCATAGTTAACTAGCTATATAAGTTATATGAACTTTATATTAGAATTATGAATATTATTATTATCGTAACTAATGTTCACAATCCTATTTATATTTTATATTTTGTAATATTTGTCTCCTAATATCACTCTTTGTATTTATACTTATCATGTGGACGTTTCATTGTACTATGTATGCAACTATACAAGAAATTATAGAAGATATTCATAGTGTTGCTAAAAGTTACAAAGATATATATTTTAGCAATTAGAGTGTACAAGTTTAGTTATTATGTAATATAGTTGTAATTATATTTAATTTTCATTTTATCCTCTTTTAATTATATATCTTAAGAAAGTATATTTATTTTAGTATAGTCAATTCTATGGGTTTAATAATATTGAATTGATGATTATATTACAAAATTATATTAGATTTTAGTCTATATAAATTTTATATAATATATATATATATATATATATATCTCATTACATAAATTAATAATTTTATGATTTTATATAATAATATACATGAAACATATATTAAGAGAACTAAAAGAACTATTCGATGCATTTTATATATATTGGATGAAGTGCTATAATTGAAAATGAATAAGCATATATAAATATTTTTGAATTATGAATTATTATTATATTTATTACTATAGTAGTATACAAAATAACAATATAACCATTGATTATATTTTCATATTTTTATTGTATTTTTACCATTATGTAGTAATATAACATAGAATATAGAATATTCAAATTAATCCCCATCATTTAGAAAATAAACTGAAAAGAGATAGAACTTCCTACAAAAATTATTTTTTGGCTTCTACATAAAGAATTTTTTATTATATAATAATATTGTAGATCGTACAATTATAGGATGAATTATGATTACATTTATCTCATAGTCAATCATATTTTCTACCTCCACGTGTCATTGCATAACATAGATTAGTTCTACCCCCACGTGTCATATTAACCATATTATTATAATTAAGTATCATAATTAATTACTTATATAATATATATAATCTAATATTGTTTTATTCATTTATCTCATTCATTTATTTTTCAAAGTCTACTTATGAATTATAATTGTTATTATCTTATTGTAAATTAGTTATGTAAGTTAGATAGTTATATAAATTGGTTATATAAGTTTATAGTTTCATAAAATAACTTAGTTTCATTACTTTTCTTTTTCAAGTTAGTCAATCAATATCTCATTACATTAATTGTTTATTTTTGTTTATAGTTTCATAAAATAACTTAGTTTCATTACTTTTCTTTTTTGAGTTAGTCAATCAATATCTCATTACATTAATTGTTTATTTTATATCGTAATATACATATTACGTATGTATGTCAAACGTAATATACATAAAAGATAAAACTAAATAAATAAATCCATATAAAGTTTTCAAAAGTTTAACATGTATGTCAAACATAAGATTTTTCATTATGTAACAGTAATATAGACTAACTATAAATTGAATATACTATTAACATAATCTATTATATAATTTATATTTACTCCATTTATTTACTTTTCAAAGTGAATAATATAGATGTAACAGTTTTTAATTATAATTTTATTAAGTATTAAAGTTCTTATTCATTTTTCATTATCAATAATCATATATGTTGTAATTTATCATTAACTTTTATTAATTATGAATAAATATATATTTTTAATTTATTACTAATTATATATAATAAAATAAGTATTATATTTTAATACGGTATATCGATATATCGTATGGCGGTATATATCGATATATCGATGCATGCGGTATATCGGTATATACCGTGGTTTCGATATATACCAGTGGTATGGTATATCTGAAACCACGTATATACCGCATCACGGATATACCGATATACCGGCAGACGGTATATATACTGCATCTGCAGATATATCTGCAGATGCAGATATATGTCGGTATCGCAGTATCCGAAAAAATGATACTGCTTCGTGATCAAAATTAACTGATGCGGTGTCATCACCGCATCGAAAATTCCTAGATATCACAGAAATTCGGTATTTTCTGATTTTTTTGATGCGATAAGTTCTTATACCGAAAAATCGGTATTTTTTCCACCCCTAAACCATCCCAACCCATGTTAATTTGGATTGAATCCCCTTGTCTTTCAGTTACTCAAGATTTAATTTAATATAGAATTATTCCAGATTAATTCTATCAGAAGAGAAATCAAATCTCATAATACAAGATTAATCCTAAGCGACACTATTCCTAACTAAGTATCGGATCAAATCACTCAACCAAACAAAATGAGTTTTTCTGAAGTCATTAATCCTAAAGACAAATATCTCAAATTCAAATTCCATAAAGCTTATCATATTTGATTTTTCAAATATAATATGCCCAGTGATTTGAATAATATTTTACAAAATGTAATTTTGCCCGTTATTTCACTGGTTCGTGAGTTTACAGTGTACAACGAAACCAGCGGCCTTGAGTACGTATGAACACGCGCGCGCAAACAAAAACATCAAATTGGCAAGAAACGTCGAAACTATGACAAAGGAAAAAAACTAGATTTATCTACGATACAAACAAGGGCAGAATGCAAAATTCATTTATTTACACAAGATTTATGGCATCAAGAACAACATCAAAATGCAAATTAAGCAACAAAGGATCCCATTTATGATGCCCAACTCAATATTGCCAGAACCACGTGCCTTGATCTTGAACAGGGAATCCCAAATTGCAGGAGTTGGGCTGCAGATCATCGTAGCACTCGTTTTCGAGTTTAGGGAAACAAGACGGCGGCATAAGGCTTCTGCTTAAGCTGTCGTCTTCATCTTGAGAGAAATCCGAAGCCTCCCTCTCGAATACATGAGAAGAATCAGCGGGCTCCAATGCCGCCGAATGATTCCCATCGGTGTAATGTGGACTATCTGAATCGAATACATCGCTCTTCGCAGAGCTCGCCGCGTCCTTCGCCGGAGCAGTAACCGCCGCCGAGAAATCCGGCATATTCGACGGAATAACCGCCTTGGTCTTCCCATTCTCTCTCATCAGCAACTTCTCTGTCAGCAGATTAACCTATAGTCCAAAACAAAGAAATCGATCTCGTGAGTAAATTGGAGTCGGACAAGAAAATAAACCCATTGTGAAGTGTGAACAGTGAATTCGACCTCGTTTCGCATCTTGTCGTTCTCCTTGAAGAGGGTGTCATAATCCGATCTAAGCTTGTCGTAGCTGCTTTTCAAGGCGGCATATTCTTTCTCGAGCACCTTGGTCTTGTAGCGGGCTCTTCGATTTTGGAACCAAATTGCGACTTGCCTCGGCTGCAAACCGACTTCTTTAGCGAGCTGGATTTTTCTCTCCGGTTCGAGCTTGTTTTCGACCTCGAAGCTTTTTTCGAGGAACTGAACTTGATCGTGTGAGAGCCGTCGTTTCTTCTCCGGCTGGTGGAAGCATGGGTCAAAATCGTCATGGCAATTTTCCGGTTTGATGTTGTTTATGTTTGTGTTTGTGTTTTCTCCTTGGACATCTTCGAAGCTCACCGTGGATGCAGAGCCTACAAACAGAGCAGAACAATCACAACACTGGATAATGTTGAAGATAAAGTTGATAATTCGACATCAAAAAGTCGTCTCATCATTGGATTCAATGTTGGAACAGTATGTACAATTTGCACGCATCAAAAGCTATGTCTATATATTTTTCGATTCGCAAAGCAATACTAAATCAGCAGCAGAAAATCATGGCACAAAAGAAAACAACAGTACCCTTTTTTCTCCATGATAAACACAATCGAAGCCGACAAATTTGGAAAGAAAAATATCGTAAGAAGCAATAGTTTGAGAAAATAAATATGCAAGAAAATGAGAATTACCTTGAAAAGAAGGGGAAGAATTGGGAACCCATCGAGAATCAAGAACCTCGAACTCTCACTCTTGAGCAAAAGATTAACCATGCGGGAATCGTCGTAAACGCCTGCACCCTCCATAGATTATTTGCAGAAAAAGACTGGATTTTGTAGGGGAAGATGTCAGTTGCAAGAAGTTGAGTGGCAGTGAGAGAGAGAGAGGTGTTTTATGGCCTGTGACGGAAGAAAGTGTTGCTGAGCATAATGTTAACGAGGAAATGCAGGAGTGAGGAAGGCTCAGACCCATCGTCAGTCAGCAGAGGTAGAGAGGTGATGATTTTGGAGTGAAGAAAACTATGCAGAGGAGAGAGAAAGAGATTACTGTATGAGAAGAGGAACCTCATAGCTCCATGGGGATTATAACAATGCCTGTTACTTGTTGGGGTGGAATTCGTATTGCTGCATTTACTAAACTGCCCTTTAACTTAGTGATTTACTTTCACATATTATTGGATTCATATATTTATGCTTTCATGAAAGAAAATATAAAAAGGACTCCAATGTGTATAAAATATCACTTTCATCCCGGTATTATTAACACGTTTTTTCTCCATGTAGATTAAAGAGAGTTTATATTTTGTGTATAAAGTAGTGTGTAATACGAAATTCAAGATACTTTTTAGTGTAAATTACTTCATTTTTTAGAAAGGACAATAATAGCGGACAACCCAAAAAATAAAACGAACCAATAATAATAGAACGAAGAGAATATGAATTATGGTACTTCATCTAAATAGTTGTTTTCATACTTTTATTATGATCTATAATGTTTTTATTTCATACTCCATCATTCTCTAAAATATGTTCCTAACAATCTTTGATACGAGTTTTATAAAAAATTATTGAGTGTTTTGTGAGTGAAGTAAAGTCTCACATTAATATAATATTAAATTAATTAGTTGTGAACCATAAATGATAAAAATATGTAAATAAGTGATATTATTGAGGATAATAAGTAGTATAGTGGTGGATTATGAGTAGTAAAATATATAAATAAATGACGTTATTGAGGAAATAAGTAAAAAGAATGTTGTGTGTAGTTTTCATAAATGAAAAAGAAACAAATTTGAGGAAGTACTAAAAAAGAAAAACTAGAAATTAATTCCAGAAACAAAATGAGTATATGTTATTAATACTATTTTTGCGTGCAACATATAAATTGTCACAAATATTGAAATTGAGTTACTCACATGCATAAAAAATAAGACTTAAAAACCTATTCACCTAAATAACTTATTTTTAAGTACATATATATTATCCCTAATTCTAAATCAGTCATATATGAATTGAGTATACATCGATATGTTTGTACAGTTAAATAGTTAAAATTATATCCTATATACTCCTAACTAATATAAAACACACACAAATATAGTAATTTTCAAGTGATAAAAAGTTTACCTTTGCCATAAATTAATTAAAATTTATTAGAACTAGTTTGTACTCGTTTGAATGAATATACGCATGATATTCATGAGGTCGTGCCTAGAGATGTCAATGAGTGAGTTTTATCCGGATCGATCCGGAACCGTTCGAAACCCATTAAATTTTAAAGCAGTGGTTATGGTTCTGGTTCTGGTTCCAAATCCGCTTTAGACCCGGACCATTTAGATCCATAGTTTGATGATCCGATCCGATCCGGAGTTGGTTACGGTTCCGAACCGTAACCAATATGTATTTATTGGTTACGATCCGAGTAAAACCGCCTCATCGACAAGCCTAAGTTTAAATAGGCTTTAATGAGCTAGTTTATCCATATCAATTCAAAATCACTCATAACACATTAAATTATAAAAGCAACGGTTTCGGTTCTAATTCGGTTCTTATCTCGCTCGGTGCGATTCGGTTTCGGACCGCCTTCGGACCCGGACCGCTTAAGATCCATAGTTAATTGTTCGTATCCGGTCCGGATCCAGTGTTTAATGGGTCGAATCCATAATCAAAACCATTACTTATTTATTGATTCTGATTCGGATAAAATCCACCCATTGATATCCCTAATCGTGCCTAACAATCCAATAGATAAAAACGGCGGTAGGTTATAAATAACAAAAGAAGGGCAGAATCGTCAAGGGAAAGATGAAAGAGAAAGAAGAGATGACAAGGAGCCAAAAAACAAAGGAAACAAGTCCAATCAGTCACAATCTATGGGCAGCTCTGGAATTTAGGGGTACTTCACTTTGATGACTCATTGCCCGTAGCCTCTTAACCAAAATATATGACCGTTTACCGCTATTTATATTAGTGTTTAATGTTTTCTTCCCTTTTTTTCCGCTCTCTCTCTTTTCTTTTGAAAGACAATAAAGTAACTTCACACTAAAAAGAAAGGAGAAAAAGATATCCTTTTAGTTTTTCAACACAACCAAAATAAAAATAATGAACCGACGAAAATTGATAAGTTATCGACTGATAGTCCTTGATAATCTCATTTCTAATGATATTTCCAAATTAACATTTATTGTTTTATAAAATGTACATAAAGCAACAGCATGTGATTGATTAGAAAGTAATTATGATTTGGGATAAATGAAATGAAGATTACTGGCCAATAAATTCAGATTAGTTAAAATCAACCTTTTCATACGAATATATAGTATTATTATCTGTATGTATATTGTTTTCCAATGTGTGCGTGTGCTTTTTAATTAGAACGAATTTCAGAGCATTTTGCAAACTATAATATCAATTTGATGTTAAAGTCGTAATCGAAGTCTTAAATATAAATATTAATGATTCAATTTGACATTATTGTAAAACTTTCTTCTTTTCTTTTGACATGACACTTTTTCGAAAACTGTGTAAGCTTTTGAAAATTATGATATAGGCTTTTATATAAAGTTGAAATTTGAACGTAGGTTTTGAAATTTTGTTTGTTTGTTGAGTTTTTTCAAAAAGACATTTATTAGAAAAGAAATGTTCGATTAAACACGTTTTATGTGGAAATGAACATATTTCAACAAGCAAACACAAATGTTGGCCTAATTTACATGTGGTAAAGACTAAAGAATACTACAAGAAACCAGGCTATTTACGATGGAAATTTCATCATTAAGTCATCCAAATTCATCGCTAAACATTAATTGATACGAATTTGCGACATAATACATCCAATTCTAAAATCATCATCGTTAAACCAATTTATAGATGAAACGAAGTTCGTTGCTGATGTTAGTGACAGAATTGAGAAGGATACATTTATTGCAAATAGATGATCACATGTTGTTGTCTTCAAAAACATAGTCACGGATCTATGACGAAACAATGACGAAATAGAGACGGAACAGTGCACATAGACGGCAGTGGCGGGTGTCAACGGCAGCACCAGATAGACAGAAGCTGCGGGCATCGATGGTAGAACGGGCGTAAGCGGCGACAACGACGGGCGTCGACGGTAGCAAGGGTGGAGACGACAGGGGGAAGGGGCGGCGATAGCAGCAGGGGGCAACGGGCGTCAGATTTGGGGCTAGGATTTTCAGTTCTCATAAAGAGGGGTAGATATGAGTTTGATGTTTTGAACTAAAAAACATAGATGAACATGCAACGGACTTCTTTCGTGCTCATAATTTAATTACAAAAAATTGAAGATAAACGTTAAGATGGACCAATTTCGTCGCAAAATGAAAGAAAAAAACAAACAAACACGTAGGTATGGACATAGTCCGGCTTTATTTGGCGCGTGAAATTTGTCGCGCATTTTCCATCTCAAGTCCGTCGTTGACTTCACGTCCATATCCATCATTGATCTGTCATAACACGGCGAGGACCTCTAATCCGTCGTTATTCGATAATTTTGTAGTGGAACTAGCAATCGAACTCTCAACTTTTATTCGGAAAACCAATCTTGCATTCTCAAAATGAATTCTTTTTTCTCCTTTATTTGTGATGAGGCAAATTGTAACTATCACATGATAACACAATACAAACAATCTAACTTTTCATTAAATAATTAGTAGGTGAAGCGCGACATTGGAAATCTTGCAAGGCGTTGTGGAATGGAAACTCTTATTGTTAAGTTGGTTGATTGTATGATAAATTTTAGGAAGTTTATCTTCTAAAAATAAATGCTAAATATATAGAAATTAATAGTTGGGAAAGTTCAAAATATATCACGGGTATAAATCTGTGTGTGAATGCAAGGGTATATTCCTATTTTTTTTGTAAGTGTCATATTCTCATATTTTTTTTAATACATGTTATAATTCGCAATTTGAGTATAAAATTATGATATTCTTCTTATTTTACACTTAATTAATGTTTAGGGAGCTTGACAATTGATTGCGTATAGATTTATTATGATAATTAATAAGATTATAACGATATACTTCATTATTTATTTTTATAATATGATAGTTTAACAACCGGAGACACTCATAAAAAAAGGTGAGTAGACATTTACGTTTTAGAGCACCTTTTATGGAGGAAGAAAAGGGGAAGTAGTGAAGAAATAATGGTAATGGGGAAAGAAAGGGGAGGGAGAAAGAAGGAGATAATAGATTGCTTCCCCATTGTAAAACAAGGAAGCATGCATTGAACACACCAAATGTGCGACTGGGGCGAGCATGGAGTCGACTGGAGAGGGAGGTCGACATTCGTTTGTTTTTATTTTTCCTGTTTTTGGTATCAAATAAGACTGTTTGAAAATCTTTCTTTTGTGTTTTTAAAAAAATAACTTGTGTGAAATTTTATATTTTTTTAAAAACTTAAATCATGTGTTGTGTGTTTTAGCAATTTTCATTTCTATAAAATTTATTCTTGTACTACAACTATTATATTTTATTTTAAATTATAACATATTATTTAAAAGGATTAATTCATCAATATAAATTAAATTTTATTCAAAATAAACATAAATTCAAAAATGAAGATATATGTCAAATGTGTAATCATAAATATATAAAAATAGTTGTAATTACGATGAGGTATATAAATAATTACTAACAGCACCTCAATTAAAGGATGATTTTAGTAAATTGTAACTGTATAATCTGTATTCCGCACTGTCTGTATGGCGGCTTGTACAGTTGACGTTGACAATTTAGTTATGTTTTGGGGAAAGAGCATAAAGAGTTGTTTTTTTTAAATAAAAAAAAAAAAAAAACTCACGCGCACGTGCTTCAAGAAACGTGTGTAGCATAAATAGAGATTTGCAAATTTTTACTCTTTTAATCGGAATCCAGAAGTTAATAATATGTCTTAAATATTATCTTCTCTTTCTTTTAATTGCAAAATTATTAGGCAGCACTGTGTTATCACATTTATTTCAGTGCTGGCAATTTGGATGTATTTTTTTCAAGTTACAGATAAGTTTAGAAAAATATTTCGCACACAAAATAGTAAAATCATATTAAAGTGTAACTTTAAAATACAATGTACACAATTATGTTTGTTAGCAATGCTAAATTTATCAGTTTGTGATGCTAATATTATCTAAACGTATATTATTTAAGCACAAAATAATCCGTATACAACATGTCATATTAAATACTGCTAAAAAAAGTTACCAATTTTGGTTGAGTCTTGGTTGCATACATAATTTATAGATTAGCTCAATGATAATACTCCATCATCCTGTTTTAAGCGGCTCATTATTTTTGAAATATAGATTAAAATCATTGTGTTTTGTGTGTAATGTGTAGTTTAATTTACTCTATTCGATATATTTTTGAATATAAAAATGATTCTTTTTTGGGTAAAGACCACTTAAAATGGGACGGTCAAAAGAGGAATACGAACTACTTAGAAAGGGACAAAGAAAATATGATTTGTTAATTTATAATAAAAAAGACACGTTAAAATTTTTACGAAAAATATACTAATGTAACATTAAAAAAGAAAAAAAAAAACTTTTTTCGTTTTTTGTAATAAGGTAAATATACTTGGATAGGAGTCCAAATAGGTCACAAATTTGATGAGTGACATGGCCCAGTTTATCTCGACCAACGGCCCAAAGAAGATTAAAGAAAGTGAAATGAAAAGCTAATAAATGGCCGTTTTTTCATCTGTCATTGGAAAGGGTTTTGTTGCACCATTTAACTTTAGTGGACTATTATTGTACTTTTCCCCTCATTATTCATTGACTACTACTACTTTATTATATAATCTTTTATGTTTTTTTTAAGTGTCCATATCCATCAAATTACACATATAAAAAATAGAGAAATTTACTTCTATAATATTATTAATTAACATGAAAAATGTATATATACAAACAATTATCAAATTCTAAAAGTATTAAATAAGAGCAAAATAAAAGAATGCCTTAATTTTAGTTTCAAATTTTTAAATGAGACATTTATTATAAAATAAGAAAAAAAAATCAAAATAGAACACTTATAAAAAAAGGATGAAAGTATATACATGTAATCAATATTATGAAGTAAGAAATTTGGCATGAATGCTAAAAAGAGCATCACCTCAATATGAGAAACATCGAAGCTAGCCGTGCATGTGCGAGTGTACCCCACCATATGATATTACATTATTACATATTAATGTGTATAGAATAGGTTCCTATCCTCTATGCACATGTTGAAATGGTTATAAGTAAATACCTATTAGCGAGATGCCACGGGTAACTAACTGGCTACGCCGATGAACAACCATCCTCCTCGTCAGTGGAGCTTCTTGAGCTCTGCAAAACAGGATACAGGATCCACCATACTTATATATAAATATATAAGTAAATATTATTTGTGTTACGTACTTTATATTGATTGTATATAAATATGATTCGACTATATTAATTCAACAATATATAAGAATCAAAAATATAGTTTCTAGCATCGAACTATTGTATGGAATTCGCAGGGAGGCAATGCATGGATGCTCATGTTGGGACAGTAGAGAGTCTAGAGACAGTCCTAAAATCCTACCTATTATTAAAGAGCTCTATTTTACAAAATATAATTTGCTTATCCTATCATATCTATATTATATATTTGGTTTAATAGCAATATCTTTGCAGTCTAGTGTTAGTATAAAAAAGTAGGTGATGATGTAATTATATGTTTATCAAATAAAAAAGTAATTTACTTAAATTCTTAGTCATGTTTATTGGTTGTATTACCCACTTGAAAATATTCAATTATCAATAGTAATGGAAAATGTAGACTGGTCCAATAGCAATGGGGGGACACTGGGGCTTTCCCTAATGCGATTTCCATAATTGGGCTCCAGAAATGGCCCAGAAATAAGATTGCGGATCGTGGCTTATTTACAAGTTTGGAATTATGACTAAATTCAAACTGTAGATTAAGACATAGCATCTAAGTAGAGCTTATATATAATAAATAATGTGGAAACTAAATTAATTTTTTAATTGCAAACTTCAGTTTCAATTCATTCATTTTCACTTATATATATTGTATATTCAACACGATAATCGACAAGTTGATTCAATTTCTCGATTCTCAGTTGTATGCCAAAATTGAAACTTAATGCAAAGTTCCAATTTTTTTAAAAATAACAATTCAAGTCATTTTTAGGTGACTCCAGAATTCGGACTATAAATTTTACACTTCACTCCAAATTATAACCAAGATTGAAACAAGTACAAAAAATTGACAAAGCCTCATGTGAATACATTTGATAACCACACTCTAATTGAAATTCCTCATTAAGACCACACGCGTTGAGACCACACCCTAATTGAGATTTAGAGTGTAGTCCTCATACGTCCTCACACGAGGACATTTTCACATGAGACTACCTCCAAAAAGAAATTCATCCTATCAAAGAATACCTAATATTTTGGACATGGATCTTGATAGGATATGGCCCAACCTCTCAGGCCCAACAGCAGGGAAGGCCCAACAGCAGGGATATGGCCCGATCTCTCAGGCCCCAAACGAGTTGGGCCTAGCCTAATGTTGCCCTACTCGGTTACGCCTAAATGACGATCCCTAAACCCTAATTATGGGTAACGGTAATGAGGTAACGGTAGTAATCATGGGTAATAATGGTGGAGATCATGGTCAGTTATAGGAGAGTTATGATCCGCCAATCAAGGGATTCGTGGGACATGATTTACGTTTGTGTATAAATAGGAGTTAGATTGAAGGTAAAAGGGTTAGCAAATTACTGAATACTAGAGCTGAGAGATACTTGCTGTAACGAAATTATAGTAAACATCTTGAGGATCATCTCCTCCGTGGACGTAGATCTTATTCTTGATCGAACCACGTAAAAGTCTCTTGTGTTCTTTACTGTTTTTATAAATCTCGTATACTAGATTTATCATTGGCGCCGTCTGTGGGAAAATTCTTGAACAAAAGGCATGTTTTCCACAATCTAATGGCGAGGACACGTCGAATGCTAGTCTGGGCGATGTCGGTAACAATCGTGCGAGAGGACGATCGGTGGTCACACAACGTCGGGAAAGGGAATTGCGGACGCCACCAGCGGTCACACACCGAGGGTCACATGGAAAATGCTTCCATACACCTCGGGATCGCCGCCCAACGAAGAGAAGACACCGACCTCGATGCGGTGAGCAGGAGGTTCACCGCTCCCACGAGGTCCTCGGTCGAGCGATGTCCGAGTTCCTCAACGCCAACCTCAATCAATTCGAGTTTCTCAACCGGAGGACAAGCGGGCGGGCCCTCAAGAGTGCCCGAAGTGGTGGTTCAGCGATCGAGGTCGCTTACCTCCGAAACAATCAACGTTCATCACGACATAATGATCGCCCAATACCGGGGTTCATTCGTCCTCGTGCCTCCGCGAGTCGTTCTCCACCTCGACATGATACCCATGAAAATGGATGGGAAAGAAGGAAGAAAGACGAGTCGAACTCCCCACGAAGAGATGACGACGTCGTTATCGATCTCCCTCCCGGAGAGGACGATAACGAACTCCCGGATTCGACCGACACGGACGAATTATCTCTCTTTTCAAGGAGATTCGGATACACCCTTGCCACAGCGATCTGGGCTCGAATATTCTTTGCATCGATGGCCTCGAGATCCTTCCGACTTTCTATTTGCTATACCACCAATATGGCAAACCGAGGATGGAAGATTTCCATATGTGTAAGGTCTTTCCAGTGCTGCTCTCCAACGCTCGACGTTGGTTCACCTCGCTTCCGTGACAAAGATCCATTGCTTCAAAGACCTCATGGATCGCCAAATGGCGTTTTACCGAAGATGCCGTCTCAACAACCTTCGTCCGATCTGCTTACAATCCGCCAAGGACGGGACGAAACAATGTCGAATTTCGTCTCCAGTTCATCATGGAATCCTTAAAATAGATGAGAGTAACGATCTCACATCATCAACGATTCAAGAACGGGATCCGACACGGAGCTCGAATAAAGAGATCACCGTGAACGACCAAAGACGACTAGTCGTCTTTGGACCCCGTTAACAACTTTGTCGAAGGGACGAGTCGAGGCCGGAAGAAGAGATTTGGGATGAGCGGATGAGAGAGAAAGCCGGGAGGATCGGGGCGAGTCTTTGAGCGCCGAAGTGCGTTCGAAAGAATAAAGAAGGGACCAAGAGAATCGGGTGGGACCTCGGCCAAACTCTCAGTAATAACGATCGCCTCTATTCAAATCCGTATGAAATATTTGAGCTTCACACCGAGCTCTTTCAAAACCTCCTCCTATGAAAGGAGGATCCAAAAAAGTCAACGGAAAGTATTGTGACTACCACCAAGGGTGCGGTCACGATCTGAGAAGATTGCAAGTTCTTGGGCTCACAGTTGACGAGCTCGTGAAGGAAGGAGCCGAAGAAGTACACCGCCGACTGGGCGGGTAATAAAAAGCATGAGAGGAAAATGGAGGTGGTAACAAGCGTGGACCGACCTCAACGGCAACCCGACACGAAGATGGCGGGGCGAAGGTCCCAATGCAATGGAGCAGGTTTACGCTATAACCGGCTGCCGGTTGGTGCAGCGAGGTCGTCGCTTAGAAATGAAGCTCGAAGGCCGACCCAAGAGCCGAAAACAAGCGACTCGAGATGGAGAAAATATTGTGTTCTCGAAAGACGACCCAAGTACTAAGATCATGCCCCACCAGATGCCATTACAATACAAGCCGTGGTGGGTAATAAAATGTACATCGGGTTTACATTGACATCGACCTCCGTTAGCATCATATTCCGTAGCTGCTGGATAAACTTGATGTCGAAGGAATTAGATACCTCCGCACCTTCCCGTTGCGGAGCTTTACTCAAGAGGCGGCTCGACCCGAAGGTGTCATTACCCTTCCGGTCACCGTAGGGCGCGCCCCGTCGGTCACCAAAGCCATTCAATTTTTCTGGTCCGAGCTCCTCTCCATACAACATTATCACGGGAAGAGATTGGTGTATGCAACCAGAGCCGTCGCTCCGTGTACCACCTCACCATTAAGATACCTACCCCGTGGGAGTGTTAAGCATTCGGGGTGACCAAGCGGCGACTAAAGAATGCCTATGAGTCTCAACCCAGATGTGGCCTTGCCTCGGGCCTAGCAATTACTGAGAACCTCCGGTTGCCACCTCGGGATGATCGTGAGAATCTTGACTATCTGACGACGACCCTTCCAAAATTGTCAAGGTTGGTACCCAAGTTGGTCGATATTCGCCAACAGTCATACAAACTTCTAAGGAATATAGAGATGTATTTGCATGGTCTCCATTGGATATGACCGGGTCTCGCCGAGCTCATAACTCATCGTCTTAACATTGATCCGGCCACTAAACCAGCCGCGTAGAAGAAAGTTTTGCCGCGAGCGAAGCGGTCATAAGAGACGAGGTAACCCACTCAGGAGGCTAAAATCTATCGAGGTTAAATACCCAACTTGGATGGCTAATCCGTTGTAGTTCGAAAGCCGGGAGGGATGGCGCGTGTGTGTCGACTATACCGATCTCAATAAACACCGCCCAAAGGATTGTTACCTCTCCCGACATTGACAAGAAGGTGGAAGCATTGGTGGGACATGAGGTCTTGATTTCTGGATTTATCAAGGATACCACCAAGTCTTGATGAGCCTGTAAGACGCCCAAAACAAAGTTCATTATCGACTTGGTGTCTTTGCCTACCGAAAGATGCCTTCGATCCGAAAACGCGGAGCTACCTACCAAAGGATGGTGGGCGCGATCTTCAAAGATCACATAGGAGAAATTGTTGAGGTCTATGTCGATGATATAGTAGTCAGCAAAAAGGCGAGAACTGCGCGTTGACCTCGAAACTATTCTTCGACTCCTCGGTCGGCAAACCTCAAGCTCAATCCCAGTAAGCACATTCGTGGTAAGAACGGGTAAATTTACGGGGTCTTGGGTTTCTCGAAGGCACGAAAGCCAATCCTACCAAGGTGAAAGCGGTGCTCGACATGCGGATCCCAAAACCATCCGTGAAATACACAAACTCACCGGTGCTGGCAGCCTCGGTAGATTCCTATCTCGAGCTGCCGAGAAACAACTTCCCTTCTTCAAGATCTTGAGGAGAGCTCCAGATTTCACCTGGCAGGAAGAACACCAGGTCGCCTTCACACAGCTGAAGGAATATCTTGCCGACCTGCCGACACTATCCGCCCCAAAGCAAGGTGAAACTCTATCGTTATATCAGCCACCTCGGACGAGGCAATTAGTCTTTATCTTGGTGCGAGATGAGATGGGACGGCAACTCCCCATCTACTTCGTTAGCCGTGCTCTCAAAGGACCGGAGGCGAGTACACCAACCTTGAGAAGGTAGCTCGGCCTTAGTGAGCATGAAACGACGCCTCGGCCTTACTTTCAAGCTCATTCGGTTCGGTACTAACGGACTTACCTCTAAGACAAGTCTTATCAAAACCGAGAATCATCTGGACGTATAGCAGTGGGCACTTTGGAGCTAGGCGAACACGATATCTCATACTCACGGTGCCGGCCATAAAAGACAAGCCACTTGCAGTTTCTGGTGGAGGTCAAATTCACCGAGTCGCCTCTACCACCGAGGTCCTCCCACCCCACAGTGGAGAAACCTGTCCTTGTATCACCGTTGATTGTTGGCGGATGTATGTGGGCGGTGCCTCATGCAAGGCAGGCGTGGGCGAGCATCCTCCTCCTCGCCCAAATAAGCAAGAAGTGACATACGCCTGCGGTTTACCTTCCCACCACCAACAACGAAGTGGAATATGAAGCATTGATCTCGGACTCCGCCTAGCAAAGGAATTGAAAGTGGACAAAGTCCGGATATTTGGAGATTCTCGTGTCGTGGTAAACCGGGTATTAGGTACATACGAGGCTAAGGAGGATCGAATGAGCGATACGCTTGAGAAGGAAAAGAGATCTTGGCCTCATTCGGATACTTGAAGATAATCAAATCCCACGAGGAAAAACAAATGAGCCGACATACTTAGTAAATTGGCTTCGTCATCGGCAAATCCACCAAGAGAGAAGTTCATTCCGAAGCATTGAGGCACCTCATATCGGCGTTATCTCGGTGAACCGAGCGGATAGCCCTAAAAGCATATCCGAAGTTGGCACACTACCTCGGGATCGATTGGAGGCTAAAAGATGATGGCGAAGTCCCGTATATCTCATGCATGAGGCGCTCTCTGGGAAGTCTTACCTTCAACCTCCCGAGGTGCCTCGGGCGGAAGAAGCCACGTGCTCAATGAAATTCACCGGGGTCTTGTGGAAGCCACATCGGTCATGAGCTCTCTCAAAGAAGACGCCGAGGTCGGGATATTCTTGGCCCACCGTGCAAGATTCGGCCGAGCTCGTCAAAAGTGCCCGGCGCGATTCACTCCACGGTCAGCGCCTCGGGATCGATCGGCGACTGCGCAGTCCATGGCCTTTCATGCGGTGGGGATCGACATTGTTGGTTCGTTCGACCGAGCACCGGTCGGCTTGATGCTTAGTCGTGGCCGTAGACTACTTCACAAAATGGGTCGAGGCCGAATGTTGGATTTGTATCTTGAAAGCGGTTTGGTTGAGCTTGTATCAATGTTTCTGTTACCACTATTACAATCTCCTATCGATTTGAATACTTGATTGCATATATCGTGTCCCTTATCTCGTATATAAGTTAGATCATACGATTGTGTAGAAGATCACGAAGTCTGTATGATTGGTCAAGCTTAATGAGATATAAAAGTTTCACGGTGAGGGCGACTTAAGGACGAGTTGTCGGTTTGGGCTGCGGTATAGATAAGTGACTTGACTTAGTTGCTTGTCTATCTTTGATGCGTCTCGGCGTATTGAAGGATCACGATGAGATGAGTTCTTCTTTCGACCGTCGTGAAGAACCAGATCTCGGTGACTTACGATGATCTAAACCTCGATAAGGTATTAGGTGAGTATGAGTTCTTGACCATCACTGACTTGTTATGAGTGAGGTTATATGTTCTAACCAAGATTCTCCGCATCTTGGGTGGTGGCGATCTTGTATGTCATGCTAGTTATCTCAGATCAGTCACCGTATCCGTTAAGGATGATGGCGTCCCTTAAGGAGCTCAAAGGTTTATTGTACTAAACCGCAGGTTGAGTTAGCTCAAGTACAATAATAAGGTTGAGTGGTACTACTTAAGGAAATGAAGTTATTAATCGTTTTAAGCGATGATTGCTATAAATGATTAATGGACGTTCGATATCTTAAATACGGGATTCGTAATGTCTAAGTGCAAGCCCGACTCAACTTCGGTAATAAAGGGTAAGTCGACATTCTTTCTCTAGTGGCATGATCGAATGTTTATAAATTAATTTATGTTCGGGTGAACATAAGATAATTAATTTATTTGAGGCCCATCTTTATTCCTTGCATTTGATCCTGGTGGCCCGTCCAGGCCGTAACCTTTGTGGAAATCGGCGCCCTATAGCTCTCAAAGGCAAGATTTTATTCTCTTTATCCCACAAGGATATAATTATATTTATGGTATATGCATAGATCCTTTCCATATAAGATTATGGAAATAATCCTAAGATTATGGAAATAATCCTAAGAGTATGGAAATAATCCTAAGAGTATGGTAATATTCCATATAGGATTATGGTAATATTCCATATAGGATTATGGTAATATTCCATATAGGATTAAGGTAGTGCATTATAAATATAAGGTATGAGATAATGTCTAGGCTAATGCACACATATTGTGAAGAAGAATTTTCGGCCATCTCACCTTTTTGAGAGAAAATTTTCGTGAGCTTTGTGAGCGCAAAGGGTGATTTTCCGGTGCATTCTCCATAGCTCGTCCTCACTCGACGTTGGAGATTGGGCAACGGGATACAGATCCGGAAGGTCAAAGCACGAGTCCGATCCGTTCGATCCGTTCATCTCGTTCCATCGACCTCTTGGATCGAAAGGTAAACACGTGTAAACCCCAACGTGTTGCGATTTAATTATATAGACGCATCTGGGTTTATAATCAATGTATGGTGAATTAAACACCCAAGATGGATCCTCGGGCGAGGGTTAACATCGTTTTCCTACATTGGTATCGAGCACGGGATCGGAATCTTGGCTCATTGGATTAATTCGCGTTTGATTATTACGTGCGTTTTATAATTGTGGATTTGTCGTTCATCGTGGCTCGTTTGTTTTGTTGGTTTTGTTTTACACCACGAGAAAATCCGTGGTTAGATTAGATTTTATTATGTAAATCTTATCCGTAAAGAAAACGAAGCGAAAGAGCGAAGAACGAAACGACGGAAAAAGCAGTCTCTCGGCGGTGTTACGGGAGGTATCTCGCGGCCGAGCCTCGCGGTCGCTAGAAGCGATCGCGAGGCGCGGCGGCAGGCGTGCGTTCGCGACGAGATCCCTGGCGCCACGCGAGCGATCGGCGATCGCGAGTGCGGCCGCGCAGCGGCGGCGAGCTAGCGGGCGGCGGCGCGCGTTGGCGGCGACCGGCGCTTGGCGGCGATCTCGCGGTCGCGAAGTTTCGGCGGCTGGCGGCGACGTCTCGGCGCAGCGTTCGGCGCTGGGGGAAGCGCCGCGCGTGCTTTCGGCGGGTCACGGTCGCCGCCGCGAGCGAGCAGCCGCGAGGAGCAGGCGCAGCGGCGGCGCGGTCGGGCGGCGGGGCTTTACCTAGCGCTGCCCAAGATAATTTAATGACCCGCCCGGACCCGCTTTCGAGATTCCGCCCGTGCCGTGCGCGAGGCCCAATGTTGAATCCGTCCGTGCGGGTGCACGCGAGGCCCGTTTGAAGTTTAAATCGTGCTTTGTAAATCTATGTAATAGATTAGATTTAAATGTGCGGGTTTCACGATTGGGCGCGATGAGCGTTTTATTTTATTTTTATCGTTCATATGCATGTCGTGGATGTTTAAATTTGTGCGGTAGCATGCTATGTATGTTTATATTACGTTGACAAACCTTTAAGTGTTTTACGTAATTGGATGCGCATAGTAAGCATGCTAGGTTTATCGCGTTTATCAAGCATTTTTAGAATTACTGCGAGCATGTTTTACATGTTGAGTTCTATAGAAAAGCATGCTAGGATTACGTGATCTGCATGGACAAACCTTTTGAATAAAAAGACTAAGCAAGCAACCCGACAAATTAATTTTTCAAATTAAAATGTCAAGACCTCCACTTTTGATCTCTAAACAAAGTGAGGCCTTGTGAGTGGCGTCCACAGCGTGGCTTGCTTGCACTGTTTATCATAAGTTTGTTAGATGAGATTTCTAAATAAAACATTTTAAATCTATTGAGAAGTGGGAGTTTCATGTAAACGATCCACACGCGTTAACTTGCATGTGCGATTTTCATAAGTTCTCTAGAGATAGATATAAAATGAGATAACAAAAGAATTGAATTGGAGCGGTATGGTCCGGTGAGTATACCAATTCTAAGAATTCATCTTCTGTTGTTAAAATTGTGGTCAATGCTTAGACATCACCTCAAGTACAACTTCCATGAAGTCCTTCTTGCGATAGTGTTGTGGTCTAGTAAGGTCGATCATTAATTTCATTTGTCATAAGGATAAGTTGACATGGATTGAAATTAAGCGACTAAGAGGTATATTTTAGTGCAGTCGGGGGTTCGTGTGTAAACGCCCACACGCGTGGCTTGCATGTGGGATTCCTTGGGCGATTGGAGGTTTCAATTAATATTGTTTTATCAAAAGGTTACAATATTATTATTCTGAATTATTTGCGATCGTATGCTTATGTGTTTTACATTATCGTTTGAGATATGTCTCTTACGCCGATTATCAATATGCTCGCACAAAATCCGTTATCCGGTCCAAATTTTATCGAGTGGAAGCGAAACATGGAATATGTTCTTATCATTTGAAGAACACATGTTTGTTCTCACTACTCCTAAACCCGATGCCCTATCGACGCGTCGACTAATGAGCGGACGAGTCGGCGAGACTTTGGAATAAGTCGAACAATATGGCTAAATGCTATATGATGACTACGATGTCCAAAGGCTTGCGGTGCAACATCGATCGATGGCGACGCGATCGATATTTGGTCGAGTCTCGAGAGTAAGTTTGGGCGATCGGATCGACGATCGACTTCCACACAATGAGAGAAATCTTGGCGTGTAAGATGGAAGAAGGAAGTTCGGTCCATGAACATGTCTCCACATGACTCATCTCATGGATAGTCTTGATCGGTTGGGAGGAGGTATTGACAGTGACGAGGTCGATATCATCCTCAACACACCGCCCAAGTCTTTGAGAACTTTCGGCGTGAATGCGATCATGAGCAAGACCGAGTTTACACTTAGTCGGTTGCTTAATGATCTCGTTCTTTGCGGAAGGAGTTATGGGAAAAGAGCACATGCTCTTGCTAGCACATCTAAGGGCCCAAATTTTCGTTGCAAAATGGAAATAGAAAAGGGTGCCAAAGGTGGTAAAGGCGAGGAAATAGTGGGAGTAATGGGAGCAAGAACATGGTTGCCACCGGAGGCTTGAAGAAGCGAAGGAGAAGGCGAAGTGCTTGAGTGCGGTGGCGGGCATTGGAAGGCCAGTGCCCTATGCTCAAGGCTCAAGTGCATGGTTTGCTTTAATGTGAAACATGTTTAGCGACTTGTTCTACCCATTCTTGGGTAGTGAATCTGGTATAGCGATCATGTTTGTTACACCTGCGGGGTTCTGCGGACAAGGAGGCTGTTTGATGGCGAGATAACAATCTCCATGGGCAACGCGAAAGTCAAGTCGTTGCGGTTGGAGATGTTTCTTTATGTTTTGGGACAACAGTTTTAGTTTTGAAAGGCGTTTTATATGTGCGGATTTTCGGCGGAACCTTGTTTACTTTTGAAATTATTTACTCATGGATATTACATTATTTTGATAGTGGTGTTTCTATCATAAGAAATGACGAAGTTATACGTGTTGGCACTTTATATAATTAAGCTTTATACTATTTACGCAAAACATAATACCTATAACTATGTTGCATCTTCATCAAACCCTAAAAGAGAAAGTTTTCTTAGCGAGATGACTCTACTTTTCTCGGCGTCTTAGATTAGGTCACATCAATCTAAATAGGATCCAAAGCGGCTAAGAATGGGCGTTGGGTAATCTCACGGTTACTCCGTTCCCGGTCTGCGAATCTGTATAGAAGGTAAGATGTCGACCGGACCCTTGCGCGAAGGGTTATAGAGCCACATAAATGTTGGAGTTAATCCATTCGACTGTGTGGACCGATGTCCACACAAGCTCGTGGAGAATGCAGTATTTTGTCACTTTCATTGGCGATTACTCGAGTGCGGATACGTATACCGCTTCACCGCAAGTCGAATGCTTTGAGAAATTCAAAGAGTTTAAGGCGGAAGTGGAGGCGAAGCAAGGTAAAGTATCAAGTCATCTGCGTTACGATCGCGGTGGCGAATACCTCGATAATGAGTTTATGGACTATCTAGTGAAGTGTGAGATTACATCCCAACAAGATTTCACCGACACACCACAACAAAATGGTGTGTCGGAGCGAAGAAATAGGACTCTTTTGGAAATGGTTAGATCAATGATGAGTTATGCTACATTGCTATTTAGATTACGGGGTATGCCTTAGAGACGGCGGCATACTTGCTAAATCTAGTCCGCCCAGTCGATCGAAAAGACCCTTTCGAGTTGTGGTTTGGGCGAAGCCGGTTTAAGCCACATAAGGATATGGGCGATCCGGCCGTGTCTTTGAACAAGAAGGCGACAAGTTGGAGGCTAGATCGGCGCAAGGCATTTATTGGCTATCTAGAGGAACGAAGGTGGTTTATTCTATAGTCTAAGGATCGGAAGGTCATTATTAGCACTAATGCCCGATTCTTAGAAGAGGATTATATTAAAATCATAAGTTCAAAGTTGAAATCATTCTTGAGAATTAGAAGATGATCGTATTCCACCACCGATTAGGCGAAAGTGCGAGATGTCGAGTCAGTGGGAGGATCGACACGGATACTTGAAGAAATTGAAGTGGGTCGAGTTCCACCGAGATACCGACCGTCTGAGTGGTACCTACACAAGAAGTTGTGCAAGTTAGAGAACCACAAGTATCTACACCCACCGTTGCCATTGTGCTGTAGAACCTCGTCGTAGTGGGAGGTTGTTCGTCGACCCGAGCGATTTATGTTCGTGGGTGAATCTTGGTTTAGTCCCAGAGACGAACATGCAATAATCGACCCATGGACATACAAGGAGGCGATACAAGATATTGATGCAAGATCATGACACACGCTATGGACTTAGAAATGGAGTCCATAGCGGCTATGGATGTATATGAAAAGACACCTACCGGATGGCGAGGAAGCCGTAGGTAGTAAGTGGATATCTGAGAGAAGAGAGATTCGATGGAGGGTTTCGCTTTTAAAGCCGAGGCTTGTGGCGAAGGTACACTCAGTTGAGGGCATCGATTTCGATGAGACCTTTTACGCTGTAGCAATGCTCAAGTCCATCGTAATTCTTCTAGCCATAGCGACCCACTGAACCTAGAGGTTTGGCAAATGGATGTTAAAACCGCTTTTCTAAGCGGTTACCTTGAGGAAGGTAGAGACATCTATATGCGACAACACGAAGGTTATGTGGTAAAGGGTGAAGAGCATCTAGTATGGAAGCTTAAGAGTCCATTTATGGACTTAGCGAACCTCCCGATCATGGAACTTACGCTTTGGCGGTGGTAAAGTCCTATGGATTTACCCAGGTTGCCTAGCGAGAGTTGTGTGTATCGGTTAGATGTCAACAGTGATGTGGTATTTCTTGCACTTTATGTAGATGACATCCTTCTAGTTGGCAACAACGTGAAGTCATTATCGAGCGTAAAGAGTTGGCTATCGATCGGTTTCAAATGAAAGACTTAGGAGATGCGTGACATTCTTGGGATCGAGGTTTACCGAGATAGCAAGAAGAAAATGTTGAGCTTATCTCGGGCGTCTTACATTGATCTTGTAATTACTCGTTTTAGTATGCGGACCGCCAAGAAAGGATTGCTACCTTTCGGACATGGCGTTCCTTTATCTAAGACACGATCGCTTCTATGACCGCAAAGGAGATAGAGGAAATGAGACAAGTTCCTGCACGCTTCCGCGTAGGAAGTCTCATGTACGCAATCTTATGCTGCGAGACCCGATATCCGCTATGCGGTGAGCATAGTAGCTAGATATCGATCTAACCACGGAAAAGCTCATTGAATTGCGATAAAGCATATACTCAAGTACCGAAAGGACTCGAGATTATAGGCTAGTTTACCATGCGAGATAGTCTAATGCCTTTGGGTTATCTGACTTCGGTTTCAAAGTCGACCGTGATGAGAAAAAGTCGACCTCGGGCTATGTGTTTACCTTGGGAGGTGGAGCCGTATCTGGCGGAGTGCAAAGCGGCGATGCATTGCGGACTCTACCATGGAAGCCGAATATGTAGCCGCTTGGAGGCTTCTAGGAGGCAGTATGGTTCAAGAACTACCTCATGGATCTAGGTGTGGTACTGGTTTGCCCAAGAGTATCATAGTTTCTTTGTGATAACTCGGTGCGATGTGCAAACTCGAAGGAACCACGGACCCACAAGGCGACTAAACACATAGAGAAAGTACCATGTCATACGAGAAATCGTTAGGCGGTGGCGTCTTTGATTGAAAAGATTGATCGACGGAAAATCTAGCGGATCCATTCACGAAGAGCACGCCAAAAAGTCTACGATGAACACGTTAGAGGACTTGGATTGCGCTGATGGCACCCACTTAGAAAGGAAACTTTTGTATAAGTGGGAGAAGCAAAGTGATGGTTGTTTGTAATAGCTAGTAGAAAGACACATTGTATACTAAAAGTTTGCTTTAGTATAAGTGGGAGATTGTTGGTTTGTATCTTGAAAGCGGTTTGGTTGAGCTTGTATACAATGTTTCTGTTACCACTATTACAATCTCCTATCGGATTTGAATACTTGATTGCATATATCTGTGTCCCCTTATCTCATATATAAGTTAGATCATACGGTGTGTAGAAGATCACGAAGTGCGTATGATTGGTCAAGCAATGAGATATAAAAGTTTCACACCGAGGCGACTTAAGGGCGAGTTGTCGGTTTAGGGCTGCAGATATAGATAAGAAGTGACTTGACTTAGTTGCTTGTCTATCTTTGATGCGTCTCGGCGTATTGAAGGATCACGATGAGATGAGTTCTTCTTTCGACCGTCGTGAAGAACCAAGATCTCGGTGACTTACGATGATCTAAACCTCGATAAGGTATTAGGTGAGTATGAGTTCTTGACCATCACTTTGACTTGTTATGAGTGAGGTTATATGTTCTAACCAATTCTCCGCATCTTGGGTGGTGGCGATCTTGTATGTCATGCTAGTTATCAGTGTCGAGTCACCGTATCCGTTAAGGATGATGGCGTCCCTTAAGGAGCTCAAAAGGTTTATTGTACTAAACCCCGCAGTTGAGTTAGCTCAAGTACAATAATAAGGTTGAGTGGTACTACTTAAGAAATGAAGTTATTAATCGTTTTAAGCGATGATTGCTATAAATGATTAATGGACGTTCGATATCTTAAATACGAGGATTCGTAATGTCTAAGTGCAAGCCCGACTCAACTTCGGTAATAAAGGGTAAGTCAACATTCTTTCTCTAGTGGCATGATCGAATGTTTATAAATTAATTTATGTTACGGCCGAACATAAGATAATTAATTTATTTGAGGCCCATCTTTATTCCTCAGCATTTGATCCTGGTTTGGCCCATCCAGGCCCGTAAGCTTGTGGAAATCGGCCCCTATAGCTCTCAAAGGCAAGATTTTATTCTCTTTATCCCACAAGGATATAATTATATTTATGGTATATGCATAGATCCTTTCCATATAAGATTATGGAAATAATCCTAAGATTGTGGAAATAATCCTAAGAGTATGGAAATAATCCTAAGAGTATGGTAATATTCCATATAGGATTATGGTAATATTCCATATAGGATTATGGTAATATTCCATATAGGATTAAGGTAGTGCATTATAAATATAAGGTATGAGATAATGTCTGGCTAATGCACACATATTGTGAAGAAGAATTTTCGCCATCTCACCTTTTGAGAGAAAATTTTCGTGAGCTTTGTGAGCAAAGGGTGATTTTCGGTGCATTCTCCATAGCTCGTCCTCACTCGGCGTTGGAGATTGGGCAACCGGATACAGTCCGGAAGGTCAAAGCACGAGTCCGATCCGTTCGATCCGTTCATCTCGTTCCATCGACCTCTTGGATCGAGGTAAACACGTGTAAACCCCAACGTGTTGCGATTTAATTATATAGACGCATGCTAGGTTTATAATCAATGTATGGTGAATTAAACACCAAGATGGATCCTCGGGCGAGGGTTAACATACGTTTTCCTACACGAACCACTATCGAGCCTCGCGGCGGGAGAATTGCACCGTGTGGAAAAATATAGTCTGCCGCTTGCATACCGCACGCTTCGGTCTCGGACAACGGCACCCAATTTGTAGACAAAACTTCAAGGTGGTGCGAAGAACTTGGATCGATCAACGTTTCACCTCGGTCGCACATCCACAAGCGAATGGCGGACCGAGGTCACCAACCGCACGATCGTCAAGGATTAAAGAAGAGGTTGGACCGAGCTAAAGCGATCGGGCTGAAAATCTCCTCAAGTCCTCTGGTCCCACAGACCACGCCTCGGACGTCAGACGGAAACACCTTCACCGGTCTGCAGATCGAGGCCGTCATACCGGTGAGATCGGTAGCATGAGCCGCGCGACTCTTCACTTCGATCGGGCCGGGAGCGAGGAAGACTGCGGGCAAACCAGCGCCTTGAAGAGAAGCGCGAGCTAGCCTTCATAAGCGAAGCCAAGTATAAAGCCCGGTGCATGCGGTGCTACAACAAAGGGTCAAAACCTCCGCGTTCCACGTGGCGACCTCGTCCTGAAATAATGAAGCCGATGAGGCGGCGTCTTAACAAATTGGATCGAACATGGGAAGGCCCATACCGTGTTCACGAGAACCTTGGTAAGGGGGCTTATGAGCTATCTCACTTATCCGGTGTGCTTATCCCCTAACCCGGCATATTTCTCATTTAAGGAGTGCTTTACATAGTTTTGATTTCGGATCGACTTTATGTTAGCCTCCTACTTGCCTTGTCAAAGTGCGATGTCATATATTTGTTGAATAAAATATTTATTTTTCTAATGAATATTTCATTTAACTCATTTTATTCAGTGTCTGAACATCTATTTGGATATACCGCGTTTAACCTTCACGGGGGCGCCTCACGAAGATAAAAACCCACTAAGTAGGGTACTCACTAGCGCGCCGCACTCGTAGATTACTCATTGAATTGAGCGTCTCGATTGGCGCATCTGCACTACTCACTAAGTTTGAAAGTACATGCATGCATCAGATTACTCATTAAGTTGAAAAATCTACATGTATAAGACATCCAAAATGGATCTCATCAAATTATGGCAAAGTATCAATATAAATACATTTACGACCAAACGAAGTCCTAAGCTACGTTTATACTTCTCAAGAGGAAAACGACACTTCAACGAGTCTAAATACATTTATACCTACATACAAAGTCTACACTATGTACGCTCGTTCGGTTTCCTGCTCCACCATGAGACTCACCGTCGAGATAATTTTGAATGAAATCCCGGTCGTGATGGATACCGGAATGAACTCTGTACCTTCCACCCAATCTCGAGGACGGCCCCACCTCGGCTGCTCGGGAGTAGTCGACTCGACACGGCGGATTACGGCACAGGGAATTAATCCTGCACCCGAGGCCACACCGACCCGTGAACTCGCGTCGGATCGGGACTATGCCCTTGTCCCGAGCTCTAGTCCTTCTACGTCGATTTGCGGTCCTTGCGCGTCCTCCCTCCGAACCGCGGCGCCGTCTTCTATACGCTCCACCGCCGGATGGACCCATTTGACGAAGCACTTCGGCGTGATCAGCGTAGCCGCCTCCTCTCGTGCTCTTCAATTATGGGATCGCCGCCCACTGTAGATGCGCGATGGGGCGGGGCATGCGTCGTTCGCGACGATCTCATACATCCGCATGTATTTCGGGACGTAGTCGAGGCGATCTTTAAAATTCTTGCTATTGGGACCTCCTCATCCTCGATACCATGCCTCCGCCAACAAGCTCGAACTCGATCGTCGGCTTGGATATAGTAGTTCCCAACCGGCGGATAACCTTTTCGTACTCTTCATGCTCTTCCGAGATCCGAGCCGACTTCTATTGTCACCAAGTCGTTCGCATGATGCATCGATCGTCCGTGGATCACATCTGCGGATAAATCACCCCGGACTTGAGATGTGTAATCCTTAACTTTAACGCCTCATTTTCAGCAGGAGGCGAGCCACCTCATGATCGACTTCATGCAACTTTGTTTTAGTTCACCGACGATGCCGAGTGACATCCATCTTGGCGATACTTGTGTCACCGGAAGACCGACTCTCCAAAGGTGTCACCTCTTCATCCTTCTCGGCTAGAGCACCTCGGACTTCTTTCGGTTTGTTAGCGGTTCATGGTCCGATCAAGTATTGAGGTGAAGAATCTAGAAATAAGACAATACACAAGCATTTTAACAAAATATTTCTATTATTCGAATGGAAGTTTATGCAACCGAGGTCCTATCGACCCGCAAATCGACTATTACATTAGGTCCATCGACCTCGGGCTCATTCTTGGACTCTCCGACCTCCTGCTGCGCCTGCTCTTCTTCCTCCTTCGCTGGTAGCCGATCTCCGGAACGAATGTCCGAGCTTGGACCTGCCGCCTCGGTTTCGGCCCTCAACTCAGCAAGGAATGCTTGAAGCTCTAAGTCTTCATCTTCCTTGCACTGAGTTCTGACCTCCGTCGTCGTGAGTGATCGAGACGCCAGGCATCCACCACGGGAAGGAGGTCGCCCGGCGATTATCGAGCGCAATTCTTGCATACCTCGGTGGTCGACCTCAACCCAACCGTGTTGGGCCTTGTCAAAATCTGGTCTCTCCGCCAACTTCTCTAGGTGGGCACAAATCACCTCCGGCCTCATCACGGCGGCCGGTCGGAGATGAAGAGGAAAAACTCTCCGACTCGATAAGCTTCTTGCGAAGGCCCTCGGCATAGGTCCTTGCCCGCCAAAGGCGCTTGTTTGCGACCACGCCTCTCACCTCGGCCTCCTCTTGGCGCGCTCCACTTCAAAGCCGCGGGCCACCGCAAGGCGGTCCCTTCTTGAGGGCACTCTCGGCCGTCTTCGCCACCGGGCTCGCCCGGCTTCGCCTTAGCAGTTCGGCGTCCTGAAGCATCCAACAGCGGATTCACCACGTGACCCTCGATCATCGGATGGCTAGCCTTCTCTCCATGGCCTCATATTGCGGCGCCCTCAGCGATAAGCCCGGCCATGCGGTGCATCTCGCCCGCCATCGAGGCGCGTCACGAATATGGAACAATAAGCAACAAGTAACAACAAACTTACGAGGAGAAGGGTAGCGACTTATACCTTTGGGAAGGATAAGGAAGTCTTTGAAGCCGGCACCTCGGGCCGGTGACCATGGACCTCGATCTCCAACGTCGGGCCGAGGCGTCGAGGACCGGTCACCAAATCTTCAGGCGTCCACCACCACGGCTGTTGGGTGGACTCGCTTGTCTCGCCTTCTTCCATGCGGGCCCTTCGATCGGAGGAAGCGGGCGGCGAGATCGACACATCGACTTCTCGGTTGGGTCAACCTTCACCGCATTCACATGAGAATTTCATTAGCACAGTAAAATCAAACGAGGGAAATAAAGATAAGAAGGTTGCCCTCACCCAAATCAGACCCTGACACTGGAGCTTCTGACCTATAGACACTCAGCCCAGCATCGTTCAAATCATCCTCGGTATAGTTGATCGATAGGATCTCACCCATATCGTTCAATAGCTTCTCCATAGGCCCCAGGGGATTAATTTTCACGTCCTTCATCGCCCCGAGGCCCCACTCATACCTTGGATACCCCTCAGCCCGCAAAAAGAAGTATCTATTTTGCCAGTGAGATACCTTAGATGGGGAAGCAATTTTAAACTTCAGACGAGGTGACAGGTAATATACTCCCCCTATAGACTTGATGCTAAAAACGATCAAGACTTGAAAGAGAACCCTACGCCTATGCCATAACAGCCAACCCTAGCCCCATCACCGACCTAATAGGGTGGAGGTCGGTTGGCATATAGGGATCTGAAAATACTCTTGAAAGCTAAGGAAAATGGGGCGAAGGAAATCTAAGCCCGGCTATTAAGCTATCTACAAAATGGTGATAAATCCCTCGGAGGGCCATCGCCCTATCGTTGGGTTTTAGCAAGCACCACCATGCATCCTCAGGGATGTGGTATTTCTCGGCGACCACCGAAGCTCCTCCATCGTCAAAGTTGATTTTGCCCACCAATCTGAGGCCATCCCATACCAAAGACATCGTGAAACCACAGAACTAAGTCCTATGGATTTACCTGGCGGTTATGGCATATATAATCCACACATTGGGATCTTGGCGCCGAACCCGGCCGAACCAGAGTTATCGAGCGAGAGAGGAATGAGAAGGTGAAGAATACATACTTACTTTTTACGAAGCGGGATTTCGATTTCTTCAACAAAGCGTGAAAGAGGAATTGGGGATTTCTAAGGTTATATTCTCGGATTCAAACGTCGAAGGAGAAAATGAGCAGTTGCCTCTTTTAGACCTATTTATAGGATAAATGGCGCTAAAATCTGCCGTTTCGTTTATTACATGTGCTATTTACGGTTGGATGTGTGGACCAAGCGCCTTGCGCTTTTGAAGTGCTTGACTACCGCCTGGCGCGTATGACGTATTCTCCGGAAAGCAGACCGCCATTACGATCACGTGATGATTACTACGAGTCGGACATCGGACTACGCCCATGTCCTAATACCGAAGTATTTGGTGGACCTCGATCACCTCCGACATCGGATCTCGACTTGACTAATGATTTTGAGTTCGGGCATCGGTCAGTGCCCCATGTCCACCTCGGACCAGTGAGTATTTTCGGTCGGACATGTCCACCTCGGATCGGCAGGTATTTCGGTCGGACATGACCACCTCGGACCAGGTGAGTATTTCAGGTCGTACGGTGAAAGACAAACCTTCAACGAAAACTTGACGAAATATCCGCCTCGGCAAAGCACGTTCTCCGCTTCACCTCGGTAAGGCTATTCGCGACTTTTGGGGGCTATGATAGGATATGGCCCAACCTCTCGGGCCCAACAGCGGAAGGCCCAGCGCGAGGATATGGCCCGATCTCGGGCCCCAAGCAGAGTCGGCCTAGCTAATGTTGCCTACTCGATTACGCTAAATGACGATCCTAAACCACAATTATGGGTACAGTAATGAGGTAGCGGTAGTAATCATGGGTAATAATGGTGGAGATCATGGTGGGTTATAGGAGAGTTATGATCCGCCAATCGAGGATTAGTGGGACATGATTTACGTTTGTGTATAAATAGGAGTTAGATTGAAGGTAAAGGGTTAGCAAATTCTTGAATACTAGAAATGAGAGATACTTGTCATAACGAAATTATAGTAAACATCTTGAGGATCATCTCCTCCGTGGACGTAGATCTTATTCTTGATCGAACCACGTAAAAGTCTCTTGTGTTCTTTACTGTTTTTATAAATCTCGTATACTAGATTTATCAGATCTTGATCGAGACAGGCGGAAAAATATTCTTGTACATTCAGTTGGAATATGTATACATATACATATACATATACATATACATATATATATATATGAGAAGGTTAAAAAAATTTATTTAATGTGAGAACGTGATAACCATTTTCAACTATTCGATCGCGAATATCTACGGTATCTGTATTATTTTGCTGGATGAGTGCATCACTCTGGTTTCGAATTCCATGAGAAGTGAAAATTCAATTTTTTTAATACAGTCACTTTCAAGGAGAATGTATCAAATTTCAAAGAAAATACATTGTTATTACGTTTGTACGATAATAAAAGTTTTACTATATATATATATATATATATATAAATTGTAGATATAGATACCCATTATTCTATTTTTGATAATTATCCTATACATATATTTAATTACAGTGGCAAACAAACATATATTGGCTCTTAATCGTGCATCATCGATGGGTTACTAACCTACATGAGTTATAATTACGTTTCCGCCCTTTCGATAGTGCTAAATAAATTAAACACTAACTAATTTAATTAGTTTATTGAGCTTCTAGAAACCGTACCACGTCTTACCATAAATGGAGTCCCAAAATTCATAACAACCACTTCCAGATATATTGATTCAGCGTGGCGTTACTGATAATGACCCTTTCCACTATGTAACAAAATGATAAGAATTATTTTTTTATAAAAAGATTTGGTTGACTGTTTTATTTTTATTTTTTATTTAACAAGTACCTAATTATGGTAGACATAAATAGGAATTTTTGGCCTAAATAACCCCAACCCCCAATTCTATTTTAATTATTTAATCTATGTCATAAAAAATACTAACTGAACTCCTTCGGTTGTCTAGTATGCATTTGTGATTGATGTACTAAATCCGTGAACCAAAATATTCCTAGCTTTTTTGACAGCGTGCCGGTTATCAAATATGTGTATCTATCGATTCAAAAAATAATAATTTCGTAGTGTAACTTCGGTGGAAGATAATTTTTTCACGTAGTGTCTTTATCTTATTTAAAATTTGTTGTGGAACTCCGGTGGAAGATAAAATAGGATTAACAAATAGTTTATGGTTTCTTGCATCACACCTATATAACTTGAGTCAATTAAATTCGTTGAATTGTGATCTATAATAGAAGATGTCACACAAATAGATAATATAAGATATTATTTGCTAAATGTTGGTATTTAAAAATGTTATCATAAATAATTCCACGAACTCTGGGTAAAACCTTTATCAGATAAAACTTATAATATCGCGTGATGCAAGATTTATATATATCATCTATTGGAAACATATGAAAAGTTAATAACAACAATAGTTGTAATGCTTAGGATCCAATTAAGAAATTAGTAAAATAAAAGGAAATTAAAATCTACTTTAATGACAACCAACTTTACTTTTACACAAATAAACACGTCTTAGTTATTTATAATGGAAATTATAATTCTCAGTTTAAGATGATCACTAAGAGAAAGAGTTTCATAAGCTTTAAAATAGAAGGAATAAGGATATATGCAATATTCCCCAGATCCTGCCATAAATATGCCCAATAAACAACAAAAATATAATTAAGGATCTTCGTCTCATGCTAAGGAGATATAAAACTCAAATACTAAAATTTAGTAAGGGTAGTGCTAAATGCACATAATATGTATATACATAATACCATTGATAATTATAGTATCAAAACCATTTCCAAATTACCCCTAATCAATTTTCGGTAGTTATATATTATGAACTTGGAATGTTTTTATTTTCCTTTTTTACTCAAATAATTTTGGAAATAAATGATTAATTTGTTTCTTAAATAATTGTCACTATGGAAATATAGATATGCATCAATTTTATACCATTAGTTTTAATATATTTTAATTAGAATACATTTATATTTTTATGTTCATTATAATGTGTTAATATTCTTACACTGGAATTATATCCTAAATATGAAATTAATACATTATAATATTCATAAGAAAAGTAAATAAATATATTCAGATTAAAATATATTAAAAGTTGATAAATAATTCTTTATGGATACATGTCTATCTATTTTTGGAGTCAATTTTATTTATTTATCTTTTGCATTTTCATTTGCCTTTTCATGTATTCATTTTTTACTATGTAATTAATATTATGGTTACGCTTCACAATTAAACTAAAATATAATATCAGTTGTATGCTAATTTTTTTGAAAAATAAGAACAAGATGATGAGGAAATCTCTTTTGTGCATACGCCAAAAAAGGATGAGGAAATGTATTTTTGTATTTATCTCGCTAATTTTTTCAAAAAGAAGAACAAGAAGATGAGGAAATCTCGGTAGGGCATAAATCAATATTATTTAGAATGAATGAAATTAGTTAATTTAATTTAAATTTCATGCCAAATATTCCATGGGAGTAAATTCTCTTTCTCTCTCTATAGATTTTGAGATTGATTTGCATGCATTAATTCTAATAGTTTTCTCCCAATTATACAATGTATTAAGGAAAGATTATGAATACCTAAGATTGAATTTTAAATGGTCCATTCCTTAATGATCGCAAAGGGTAATTATGAAAATTACAAATTCAATTAAAATTGGATTAACCCTTTAGTTTCCGAAAATGTGCAAAATGACAAAAATATTCAATTATGTATGCACATATTATGTACATTTAGATTTATCCATTTAGTAAATCACGATATTGGAAAGTTTATGGAAACAATTAATATAAAAACGAGCCACAAAAAAGAGAATAACAAATCTTTGACTTGGATCAGTGTATTTTGTTCCAAAGAATGTGGGCTGATCAAACAAAAACTATATTTTCAATGTGATGCATTCGCAGTGAAAATATCTTTTATAGTAAATATTACAAACTTTGAATATTGATGAATTCGTTGTGGGAGGTGATACATTCACTGTGAAAATTAATGCATTTAAAAATATGAAAATTTTATCTCTAATGAGATTCAAACTCAGATGATGAATTTATACAACAAAGAGACGTATTCATCATAGATCTTTAAAATCGAATTTCTGAAAATAGTTCTCATATTCTCATTTTAATAAATTTCTCGTTAGAACTTTCTCATATAATTTGGAGTTTATCAAATGAGAACTACACATTTTGTAATAACTTAAAAACTATGCACATAATGTAAAAAATTGTTGCACAACGATAACATTCTAAAATTGGTGTACAATACGATAACAATTTGTGCATATATGTGTTCGTTGTGCAATAACTTTATAGATTATGTGCATTCTTAAGTTATAAAAAAATATAGTTCTCACTTGATTCACCTACTATGTGTGTGTGTATATATTATATATAGGGAAAAGTTCAAATAAAATTTATTTTTCGTAAAAGCTTAAAAATTAATGTACTGTAAATACAAAGTTAATGCATTTTATATATAAAGTTACTGCACTACGAAATATTGATGAATAGTGTTTTCTTTTATCAAAACTCAATGGTGCATTAGTTTTATACATAAAGTGTCTTAACTTTATACGTAAAATGTATTTGTTTTTAGGTTTTGACAAAAATAGATATTTTTATTATAACTCAATTATATATATATATATATATATATATATATATATATATATATAGATATTATATATATATCTTGTTGGGTTCTCATAGTATCATGTTCTCAGGTAATATGTAGTCTCAATCTATTCCATATATTTTGAACACGTAATTTGACATGTGATAGCCTATTTTTCGTTCCAGGGCAAAATGGAAAGGCACCCAATATTTGGTGTCCGCCGACTGGTAGCGGAGTCTGTGACGTTAGGGTATCCGTGAACCTTTGCTTTGGGAGAGCCACAACAAAACACGATAACACATACAAAATAACATAACACTGCAATTAAAATAACATAACACTGCATCGCACCCAACCGATGTTGGGTGCTGGGTAGGGGCGTTGGGTGCGCGCCGATTCTGGGTTTGAAAAAGCCACAACAAAACATAAATATACATATAAAATAACATAACACTTCATCACATCCAACCGGCGTTGGGTGCGTGAAAGTGAGCGCTGAGAGTTCGTTTACAGCATGCATTAAAATCAAAACTCAAATGCATGTTTGTGTTCAACTGAATGAATTTTGTGTTCATTTAAATGCATAGTTCAATTCAACTATATGCATGATTTGTTTTTGAAATCACATAATAAATCAATTTACTAATATACCATTATTGTAGCGAAATCAATGAAAATAAACTTAAAAATCCGAAAAAATCTCCACCATAGGATTTATGAGATGAGTGGATAAGATTGAGTCTACATCTTCCTCATGCCGAAATCTTATTTGATCTATCTCTCTCAATATATATATATATATATATATATATATATATATATATATATATATAGAGAGAGAGAGAGAATGGTTAACGTGAGAACCATTATTATCGTGAGAACGTGAGAATCAAAAAATGATGTATTCATTGTGAAAGTTGAGGAATATGTTGAAAAAATTACTGAATCCAAAAAAATGAATTTTTCACTTCTCATGGGATTTAAACCCGGGTGAAAAATTCTGAATTTTTGAATTCAGTAACTTTCCTAATGGATTGATCAACCTTCATAGAAAATTCATTTGGTTCTTAGTTTTTAGGATAAAAATGGTTTTCATTTGAACTTAACTCTCTCCACACACACACACATATATATAGTGAGGTTCAAATAAGAACCAATTTTAACGTGATAACTAAGAACTACGAAAATTCTTTACGAACAAAATGAATATCTTATGAAAGTTAATGAATACTGTGCAAAGTTAATGAACCAAAATTGGAACTTTCACGGGGTTGAATCCCAAGAGAGCGAAAAATTATATTTTTATTCATTAACTTTCGCGTGATTCATTAACTTTCATAGGATATTCATTTCCATTTTCACAATAAAAATGGTTATCGCGTTAACTATTTCCTATATATATATATATATATATATATGAAGAAGATTTCCCCAAATGGAAAGGAGAGAGAGATGGGGTTTTGACAGGCTGTTGATAGACAATATTGCTGGGCTGTTATGCCCAATAAAAAGATAATATTAGGATGCCTAATCTCTCAAAAATCATGTGAAATATGCGTATATTTTCCTTCACTTTTGCGCTGCTGTCTTGCCTTGAGAAAATGCTGTCATATCACACAACTAAATTTCCAAACACGATTCATGTTCGTCTCGTTTTAATTCAATATCGGAGTTCTTTTTAGTTTTGGGAGGAGGGAGTTGGGAGATATTAGCTTGATGATAGTGAATAAGGAATGTAAGGCTATAAATTTCATACTCGAATCGATAGGATATGGTTCTTTTCCCCAAGATGAGGAATGATAATATTGATTCACATTTTTGAATGACTTATTATTCTACTTATATATTTTTTGCATTTCTTTCTGTGTCACTCCTATATCATGCACTTGTTTTTTTGTCCAACGAAAATTATTAAAATATAGTTTTCTTTATATTTTATATTTATAGATTAATCTCTATTGATTTACCGTATCTAATTTTGTGTGGTAAGTCTCGTCTTATTTATAAACAATGGTGCAACCTCTTTCCCGGGAATAATTCAATTTTAAATAAAGTTAAGATGAAACGTTTTGTTCTAAAAAATTATAATGAAGATTTGTGAAGGGAAAAGAGGACACAATATTTTGGGGGTTGTTTTATATAAACTATAGGATAATAGGGGTTTCCTATTTTTAATTTTTATCCCCGCAATCACGATTCTTTAATTAATTTGTTTTTTTATTACCCGAAACGGTTTTGTGGCGAGATTCCAAAATCCTGTCCATCTTTCATGGAATTACCTCATTGTAATAAATTTCAAATTACGTAAGTATTTAATTCAACATATAATAAGTAAGACAGCATAAATATATATAGGAACAACGTCGTATCAGAATTCAATTTGTCAATATATGCTCTACATGATTGATTCAAAACCCTTACTCTTATTCGGCACAAATTCTATCAACTAAAAAAAAGTAAAAATCATGCTTATTTGATCCCAAAAAAATCCAATTTAATTGTATCCGACCATTCTTATCATTGATCATCATGATGAAATCCATCGCAAGAAATTGAACTAAATTCAGAGGATCCCATTGCAACGCGTGTATAGATACCTGCAATTTTTTAGACCATAACTAATTGCATAGTCACCACATGTTAAAATATTTTTTAATTGTTCCAAGAGATTTATAATTTTTGACATGGCCAAATTTTGTGTGGAGAAGCGAAGAACAACATGCCACAAATGTGCTGTGGGACATAGTGCTTTTACATTTGTTTCTATTTGGTAATATGTCACTAACCTTTTTTTTTTTTCTAGTCAATATTTCGATTTTCAAAAGGTTTTTGATGCTCCCACTTTCCTTTTTCAAGTCGAACATTTTTGGCATTCGATTATTACTGGATTTTTACTGGATTTTTGGCATTTCAAGTCGACACATACACACACGCACATTCGATTATTACTGGATTTTGGCATTAGATGGTTCGAGGTCTAGCTCGATTATTTTCCGAATCAATGATGAAGTTAAAGGTTAATCTAGTGCTGCTTCTTTTTCTTTCTTTTTTTCGGTGAATTACATTCAAGTCTTAATATATTTGCTAATTCAAGGTAGTACTTTTTGTCTCAGATTCAACAAGATCAAATTCTAATTGGTAGGTTAAGTAATTAATTCACTAGAAGTGCGATTATGTATATCTGCCCCAATTACTTTTACTTTCCATCATACAAATCGATCAATACGAAGAAAACAGGATTTAATTTGACAAGGTTTAATTCTGATTAAAACACATTCTTTGACCAAATTAATAATTTTATAGCAAAGGTTTTAATTAATTGCAATATAATCCAAAATCAGTAGCTAGACACATATATGTTCCTGACCAACTGTCGATTTGAAACGCCCTTCTTCTAGGGAAATCTTTTCATTGTAATTACGCTTGTCGCTCAACTAATAAAAAAGAATTAGAAGTATTTCCTAAGATTGTACTATATATTTGATAAAATATTTGGTTTAATTTATATTTTTTCATTATATAAGGCAAACAAAACCTTTTAAGTAAATCTAATCCGGTAATAAGATAAAATAAATGACATACAATTCGGTCTTTGTAGATAATTCAGCCAATATTATTGTCATCTTTTGATTGTAGAATATAATGTTTCGAATCTTAATAATATTTTGTGAATTTAAAAACTCACGCGTCCATTCACGGAGCAGCAGCAACATGTGACTGTTCCTTTCTCCTTTTCAGTCCTCCAATTATAAAAGAATATCAATCCTTACAATCTACTACTAACCAAGCCCAACCTTAATTTCCCCCATTGTCTCAAATTAATTGTCTCGATCTCCTCCACCACTGATCATCACTCTTCTCTCTCTCTCTCAACTTATCACTCCTTCTGAAATACTTTCATCGAGAGAGAGAGAGAGAGAGAGATGGTAAGTGTCTTATCCCTCTTTTTTGCCATTTCTGATATTTCCTTTCTCCCATATTCCTCTTGCGACTTTAAAATGATTGGAAGTTTTGGTAAGATCGTCGATGATTGATTAAGTCCTGTTTGGTTGGCAGGAAACGGAAAGCCAAATATGCGAGGGATATGTTGATTGGAGAGGCAAAGCTGCTGTCAGGACCAAACATGGCGGCATGCGGGCTGCCTTCTTTGTTTTGGGTAAGTAATAAGACAACCAAAACCATATATCTTGCTGCTATCCAACCACACACACTGAACGTGAAGGAGGAAAAAGGCCACCTGCGAGTTGTGTGAATTCTTGCATGATCTCAACCAACAACTTCACTTTTCTCACTACCACTTTTCACAAAACAACAAAAATGTAGAAATCAAGTTTTAATGCATTAATTTGAAGTATGTTATTTCATTATCACGAAATAACTTTGTGCACACGTTCTATTTCAACTTATTGACTCTTTAATTTAATTATCCAAATTTGGATATCATCAGTTGTGGAGATGTTGGAGAATTTGGCATATCTGGCGAATGCAAGCAACTTGGTGTTGTACCTTACGCAGTACATGCATTTTTCGCCGTCGCGGGCGGCCAACTCCGTCACCAATTTTATGGGCACCGCGTTTCTTTTAGCCCTTCTTGGCGGCTTCTTGTCCGACGCTTTCTTGACCACATATAATATATACATAATCAGTGCCGTAACTGAGTTCCTGGTAAGTAATTTACATTTTTTTTGCATCCATTTCATAAATGAATTATTATTTACCTATATATTGATTAAGCAGATAAATATTAATATTAATATTAATACTACTCTAAGTTAGAATTCATTAAAATACATTGCAAGTGGAGCTCTGTGTAGACAGAAACCCCAATCAAAATGTTGGAAAACGTGAACCAATTAGTAGTTTTATATATATAATCATACCACTCTTAATTCTAGTAAGTAAAAATAAAATAAAATTATACAGTAGCTTGTCTCTCTAAATTGAAGGAGGGAATATATTCCGTTTTGTCGAGTTTATTTGCAAATATACATACAATTTTGGATAATGACGAAGTTTGGGAACTTCGATTTCGAGAAAATTAGGAAAGACACGACCTGTCCCGTGTATCTCACTCTCAGAAACGAGATACGCGAGGTTTGATTTATTTCTCTTCTCCTTCCTTTTTTATGTGTGTGTGTGTTCTTGTGGGAATTAATTTGCGATTATTAGCTTTTGTCTTGTGGCGAAGAAATTGCAAATTCTATTTCCACCTAGAATTGATTTAGACCAATCACTAGAACACCAAAATCTTGTCGGAACAAATTATCCCCATTGGTGTGAGATTTATTGAATCAGGATAAAGTAAAAAATATTTTCAGAAAATTTATTAAGGTAAATCATTTGGACCAGCAAAATCGAACTTATATAGTGTAGATTTCATTTGAAAGCCCCCATTTGTTCTTTCGTGTTTGTGCTTAACTGAAGACAAAAAGGCAAAAACTGCATTTTAATTTAGTCCGATGAAAATATCTTATTTACTTAGGATTTATTTATTATTCTTTGTGATCATTTAACTTGATTAGACATCATGCTTCGTGCCTCGACCCATAGCTTATTGCCACTAGTTTACTAATTGTAATTCCCTTCCCTTGACGTAACACTTATGACGCGTACACACGCGCGCGCATAGATATAGATAAATCACGTGTTTCATAGTATTTTACATTCGATATTATTAATATTTTATTTAGAATATGAAGTAGATATGACATGGATGGTTGAAAAATCAAGTAATAAACTTATTACAATTAAAAAAACATATAGTTCGAACTGAAACTGATGTAACAATAAAATATGAAGCTTAACTCGAACAACTAAAATAATTAATTACACTTCACTACGTTTATCTTTTATTTCTGAAATTAAATTTGATCCAAAGGCAAAAAGTTTGAGATGGACTAGAAAATTCAATTTTGCTACAATAAATTTAGGTTGCGAAAGATTCACCAATTTTGACGCACGGCGTATTGTCAAATCGCGGGTGGTCTCCTGTATGTTAATTTTTTGATTAATTTATTATTAATTGATATTAATAAATCTTAATTATATTAAATAAATCTTAATTGTGAGTTAATAAATCATGATTATAAATAAATAGATCCTAATTTTAAATTAAAATAGATCCTAATTATGAATTAATAAAGTTTAATTGTAAATTAGTAAATCTTAATTATGAATTAATAAACTCTAACTGTGAATTGATAAATCCTAATTATAAATTATTAAACTTCAATTTTTAATCAATAAACTAAAATTAATTTTTCAAATTAATAAATTATAATTATTCTTAATCACCTTAATTAATATATAATCCTCTTAATTAATACAATATAAATAGGTGAGCGCATGGTGACGTTAAGTTTTTGTCAATAAAAAATATTTAAAGCGTATACACGTCTAGTATTGATGATTAACCTAATGTTAATTGAGGAACAGGTGTAGCCTGTTTACAATTTTGGTAAGCCTCTTTATTCATCGATAGCTACGTCCAATTAGCATTTAACCCACCTAATACTCCACATTTCGTAGGGCCAAATCACAACGTTCACATTTATTTAATTGACAATATGATAAACATTTCTCCACTTCAAAAGATGTTTTAATTTTATAGAGTTGCTAGCCATTAATTTGAGCCCAATTTAAATCAGACCCTAGAAGGGCTACTTTGAATTATTTCAATCCACGTGAAAGGGGGGAAAAATATCAAAAACCGACACAAAGAAACTTAATGATCATGTGTGGAAAGATATTTCTCTTGGTAAAAATAGAGCTGTCAAAATCACTGACCTTTGAAATATACTCCACTACTCCAGCTAAGTCAGTACGTATCAAAATAGGGTTAGACTTGGACTGACTTCAGACTGAGGTGTTAATTCTCGACCCAATGCTGTTGACAGTTTTTTTGTGTGTGTGACAGGGTCTAATGGTGTTGACAATGCAAGCGAAGTCAAGTTCCCTACAACCCCCAAAATGCGACCCAAAACAAGAAGAAATGCAATGCCAACAAGTTGGGGGTGCAAAGGCTGCGCTTCTCTTCTCAGGCCTATATCTGGTGGCGCTCGGCGTCGGAGGCATCAAGGGCTCGTTGCCGGCTCACGGAGCCGAGCAGTTCGACGGCAGCACGTCACGTGGTAGGAAGCAAAGATCGAGCTTCTTCAACTACTTCGTCTTCTCCCTCGCCGCTGGCTCCCTCGTCGCCGTCACGTTAGTCGTCTGGATTGAAGACAACATGGGCTGGCAATGGGGATTCGGAATCTCCACACTCACCATACTCTTATCCGTACCCATGTTTCTAGCTGGTTCCCCCTTTTATAGGAACAAGATCCCTCTTGGAAGTCCTCTCACCACCATGTATAAGGTATGTTCTTCTACATGATTTGTGTTAGCAAGCCAAGTTATTCGGATTTCAATTTTGGTAAATTTAATGATTCCAGTTTCAGCTCGACATTGCTTAGCTCATTTGCTCGTTGGATTAAACTTGAAAATATAAAATAATGAGATACTCTCGGATGCAGCCCTAAGTTAATCTTAATTGAGATTAAGAAATCCTAATTAAAGATTAATAAATTTGGATGATGCATCATGCATCCATTCACAAAATTTTGTGTATAAAATAATTAATTTGATATAACTTATTATATTATAATTTAATTAGTAATAATAAGTAGATAAAATATCTAATTAACTTTATTTGTCATAATAAATTGATATATTAAGTAAAAATATTATATATATCTTTCTTAAAATAAGTAATTTGTTTTTTCAAAAAAATGATCAATATATTTAAATGTAAATCTAAATTTAGAATTAGGACGGCTAAGATTAAGAATCTAATTATTCCATAAAATAAGATTGGAGCTCAACTCGACCATACCCCTAATAATGACTTGTTCCCACAGGTCCTGATTGGGTCCTTGCTGAACTCCTGCACGCCGTCGCGAAGTTCCAGCAACGCCGTCGCGAGCATGGCGAGCAGCCCGGCGCCTCTGTGTAAGGAAGAAGGAGGCGGAGATGGAAGTACCAAAAAGGAGCCAAGCACACCCCAATCTCCATCACAAACCCTCAAATTCCTCAACCGCGCGATCGCAAACAGCAGCAGTAACCTAAACTGCTCCGTGCAACAAGTCGAGGAAGTCAAAATCGTGTTGAAAGTCCTCCCAATCTTCGCCTGCACAATAGTCCTCAACTGCTGCCTCGCTCAGCTCTCCACCTTCTCCGTCCAACAGGCCGCCACCATGAACACCAACCTCGGCCCGCTCAAACTCCCCCCGGCGTCCCTCCCGGTCTTCCCCGTCGTCTTCATCATGATCATCGCGCCGCTGTACGACCACGCGCTCGTGCCTTTGGCGCGTCGGGTTACCAAATCGGAGATGGGGGTTTCCCACCTCCAACGCATCGGCGCCGGATTAGTCATCTCCGTCGTAGCCATGGCTGTTGCAGCGATGGTTGAGACGAAGCGGAAGAGAGCAGCTCACGAACATCTCCACTCGACGGCGCCGCTGCCGCTGACGTTTCTCTGGATCGCGTTCCAGTACCTGCTTCTCGGATCGGCCGATCTGTTCACGTTAGCAGGGCTGCTCGAGTTCTTCTTCACGGAGGCGCCGTTTAGCATGAGATCGCTGGCGACTTCGTTGTCTTTTGCGTCGCTGGCGATGGGGTATTATCTCAGCACGGTTATCGTGTCTGTGGTTAACGGCGTCACGGGGCGCTACAGCGGAGAGCGGTGGCTCGCCGGCGCTAGCTTGAATGACTATCAGCTGCATAAATTTTACTGGCTAATGTGCGCCTTGAGCGGATTGAACCTCTTGCACTATCTGTTTTGGGCTAACAAGTACAAGTACAGGTCAGCACACGCCACGGCCTGATTGGAACGTGTGTTCGTTCAAAGTGTCACGTAACTAGAGTACTGAGACATTGCTTGAGGCCATTTTAAACAATTTGATGTTGATATTAGTTATTTGTGTAATATCATGTCTGAATTTCTAATTTTCGGCAGAACATGCACATGTTTGAAACAACTACTTCATTTACATCTTCCTTAAACCAAAGATGACAACAATTGCACATGTCTCTGATCCACTCTCTTCTAAATGTCAGAGACCAAAAATGAAATAAATTAATGTGTTCATGGCTGAAATGGTCCATGCAGAATGCAGCTGGCTGCTGGCTCATAATGGTCGAGCACATACAATAAATTGTATTGTAGTTGTCGGAATGATATTCATATAACTTGTTGACATCATTTCTAAAAAAAAGAATGACAATGATTTTTACCAATCAGAGGTTGTTTATTTACATGGGATGCTCTATTATATCCCAATTTCGTGTTTTATCTCATTACGTATTAAAGGTGGTGGACCTTATTGAGCCTTGCGTAACTAAATAAACTGAAATGCAAGATAACAATTATGATGATGTGGCTATATCTTACATTAACGAATTAATGCATATAATGATTCATTGTGTCTCAAATTTCTCATTTTGCAGGTACAAATTAATATTAAATTATATATGCTAATTAAGGACATAACGAATCAAACAATCAATTGCAACAATTTTGCAACAGAAGGTTAACTCACACAATTTTCATATTTTCGTAGAATGAAGCTATTTATGAAGCATTTGAAAATCACGGATCCATGTTAAAGCAGAGGTCATTCAATTCTAGTCCAAACACAATGGCTAGGGACTCCCCGGTGCACCACAAACACCATATAATATCCCGGGGGTGCAATATTAGCAATTGGAGGCGCATGCACAGTAATCCTGTGCGTGAGAGAAGATATCTGTTGTACACCGGCAACGTACAACACCAGCGGCCTCTGGTCATGGTGAAAGAGTGCGTGGTAAACGAGGGTGCAGCCATTGTTACCGTGCACTTTCCCTCCAGCTCCATCAGGCTGAACGTGATGGAGAATTCCTGGCCGTAGGATACGGTCAAACTATCTGCACGGCCCTCCGCCGACAGAATTGAACGGCGTAGATGTGTGTGCCATCTGGCAACAGCGTCGCTGCTGAGTGGTACAGTCTTGGTATTGTGGTGGGATGAAGCACACTAAACCTTTTCCCTGGGTCGGGCTCGTCCGGGCTGTAGAGGAGCGAGTCCACAACCGGCTCAACCACCGAGTCCCACCCGGCAGTACCCTTCCCGGCTCCTTTTAAAATAATGACGTCACCGGTTGGTAAAAGCAGCACATCGGGCATGACCCGACCCATCGGCATGGACTTCATCATCCATTTCCGGATCCGGATCCGTGAGACGTAAGCGCCCACACGTTCTCGAAGCTGCCACGTAGATTCCCTCGGCCGCCTTCGAGTAAGCGAATAGAATGTTTTTGCTTGCTTTTTCTAACTCTAGAATGATGCACTATATATAGCACTCCAAGAGGATGTTCTTGGAGTCACAATTGATGACAAACATCAATATTCCATTAACTCTTGACATCAAGAGTTTTGGTAATGAAAGGCCAGCCATGAATCTCATTACTAGCAATTCCACTCACCATCCATAATATTCCAACAATCCCCACATGAGTAGAAATGTCGTATAAAGCAAAACAAAAGTTCGGTCCTCAAGAGACGATATTGCATTTGGAAAGGTAGCTTGTGGTCTTGAACCTTCCATAGTCGAAATTATCGAGCATACCGGCATAGTGGTTATTTCACCAACTAGTCCTCCATGGTGTATCTTGAGACAATAATATTGACAAATATCATCTCAATTTCCATCCGTTCTACGTTTGTGTCCATTATGGCCTTGGACACCTTTTGGATTCACATGTGCCACTGAAGCGGCCCACTTCACACTTGCATAGGTGACTAGCCACCTTCGCACCACCGCACCACCATCACCTCCACGACGGAGATATGATTATATCCATCTCCGCCGGAGGGATTCAGCCGCAACGGCAGCATCACCGACTACCCTTTCGCCGGATAACTCCTCTTTTCGCCGGGAATCGCCGGAAATTCTCTCAAAACTGTGGCTTTTTTTTTTATAATCCAACAACACCGAGCGATGATTGGGAGGGGCCGAAATCGATGCAGTCGAAGATGATGACTTTGTTGTTGTTGAAGAGCTGCATGTGCATGGCAGAGATGCCGACGGATCGGTATAGAAGGGTCCGTTCTCCGCCGCCGGGGGTGGCAATGCCGGGCGGGCTGAAGGGGTGGTGGTGCGGAGAGAGTGAAGAGAGAGGAGGATGAGAGAAAGTAAAAGATGGAGTGTGACGTGCCATGGGAAATTGAGAGGTAAGGTGTGATATTGGATTTTTTGGAGGGGGGAGTTTATAGTGAGCAATGGTTTATGACTTTGTCGTCCTCAACTATGCAACTTCTTTTCGTCTCTTTTTTTTCCAAATATGTAACTCTTGCAGACCACAAAGCTATATCTTGGTCAGAAATCATAAGTTCTTCCAACCCAAATTAATCATAAATTCTTAGTATTTTTTTTTTGTCAATTAATACAGAAATTTTAAAGGCTGCGTCACGGTGGACTCGAACCCAACCATTACCATAATTAGTTCAAGTCATAATTTATTTGCTTCATTGTGCATATATGGTATGTTTTACATTCATTCTTCAATCATTAGCATACCGATATAAAACACACTACATATCTAGCTGATACAAACCGGAAACAATAAAAAAGAGTAGGCTATAAATAGGCGTTAGGACAGAGCCAATGCAAACACATTTTTTAAATATATCATTAAAAACAAAGATAAATCACATTTAAGTGATCGCATATGACGATCCAATAATGTCAGCGTTGAACCACAAACGATAAAGATACATAGAGTAACTCTCGAGCAAGAAAAAAAGATATAAAGCACAGAAAAGACGCTCAGAGAGACCCCTCCCCAATGTGACCAATCCGGACAGTGTCGGTGAAAACCTAAGTATCAGAATTTCCTGTGCATCTGTTGCTGCAGTGATGAGATGAGATCACCCGCATAAGCAGGTGCTCTTCTCCTTCTATGACGTACTGGCACCCATTGACAGGCCCCTCACAGCAACTTTGACAGTGCCAACAACGCTGAGTTGTCTCATTTCCGGGCTCAACCCATGCCTCTCTTCATTCTTGCAACGGTCGTCTATCTGAATTCCGACAAAGAATGCTACCTGCATGTTCCCTTACCGGATCAAAGAGACGCGCTAAATTTGTTGTCTAGATGTATACCAATATTGAAGATCAAGCATATGAAAATATCACAAGAAGGTAAATGCAGAGTGTTACTAAATAAGTGACGAAGCTGAAGTTAACATATTAAAAGCAAAAACACATATTCTAGGAAGAGGAAAAAGTTCAAAGCCTGCATTGTCACAATCTCTAAGTGTTGGTCACTTATAGACTTTTAGTATAGGGCTTTCGGAATCGCCCCCAGGAGTGGTGTGTGGGAGGTGAAATGAATATTCATCATGTGCCTTGCATTTAATTCTTGCAAGGTTGAGACAACTTGCGACAGCGAAACTCAACTAAAATGGAGACGGGGCCCACTCAAAAAGATTGTTGTAATGGAGAAAAGCCGAGTCTTGACAGGAGATATGACAAGTAGGCAGTTAGATACCTTGGCGTGTGAAATTAACTTGAAACTTACATGAACTATGTCTGAGCTGAATAATTTTTCTTACCATTTGATTATGCAGTGGTCATATCAATTTCTACAAACATATGATGAAGATAACCGTGTGAAGGTACTTTCACGGAAAGTAATGTTTTATTACAATGCAGATAAACGAGATCAAGCAACTCTACCATCATTTGAAGTAGCAAACTAGGTTCTACTGGAATCAATTTGTGCTACAAATGCAATCTTTTTAAGTTACATGATGAAATTTATGATTGCAGAAATAACAGAACAGATGAAAAAGTCCTATTTATGATTGGAAAAGTGACAAGAAGCATATGAAATATAGTAATGAGATATGTGACTCTCATGGACAAGCAAATAAAATTACCTTTCCCGAGGCATTCCGCACCGGAGAAATATGAAGAAAATTCCAAAAACATGTCCTATCTTTTCTGCAAGAAGCAATGAAGAAGTGAGGTCATATATAGAATATTTTTCGATGAAGTAATCTGTAAGATGCAGTGCGAGTCATCAACCTGTAGTTTAGGATACGTACTGTACACGCTTGCTGGGTTCGAATGCATTCCTTTATCTGCAAATACGATGCAGAAATTACATCTTCTAATTCATATTTTCCTGATTGGGGCATGGAGTCGTGGACGGAGCTTAGGTAACTAAATTTTAGGAAACAGTACCTAATTAACCACAAGTATGAGCAGAGCCAGTATATTTCGAGGAGCCCCGGATTTATTAGCTAAGGCAATGTATATGATCAGATCAAAAATAAATAATAGAAAATGCTTCTTTACCTCAAATTGTGTGGTTGGGTCTGTATGAGTCCCACTCAAGAACCGACAATTTTGCCCCATTACTTCATGCCTAGCATAGCCTGTCCAGAAAAGAAGGGAAAACATTCACATTTGATCAGATTGAGCAGATAACTATTCAGAATTAGATGACTGCTCGTTTGATTTAGATAACAGTGATCTAATAGATTGACATACCTGTCAGTTTCAGGAATGCCTCGCTCGCATACACTATAGGTAAATCAGGTAAGAGTGCATCCGTTCTGTGTGTCACCAAAAAAAGGAAGCAGCTAAGTCAGCAAAACGACGTGTCCTAAAAAGAATTTATATGAAGACAGGACATCTGAATATGAACGAACTCACAATACAAAGCTTTGTTTGATTCTACCGAGAGATATATTTAAGGATGAAACAAGCAACACATTCCCAGTTGGACAACATCTCTTTCCGCTGACCAATCTGCCTGTGTACTCGCTGTAGTGTGTCAGAACAGACAAAATGTTGTTAATTGCAGCACCAGCCTTTGTCTTCTCGCGCTCATTTGCTTCACACTCATGAATTCCATCTTCTGCAATATTTGAATAAGGTGCAGTGTGTCAGCAGCCACGGTTTTGTTTATTCGTTACATTACTTAATCTGTTGGGAAGGGGGTCGAGGTGTGGGTAAACGCTCATCAAATGTCTAGTCGTAAAGGACAATTATGAGATGAATCGGCTTGATCAAAAATCAAACCAATTTTTGTATATATAGAGAAACAAACCAGCCAGTAAAAGACTCATAACCATGAAAGTGGTGACACATACTTGTTTTGTAATTAACATTAATCTCAATGATATGAATTGCAGATACAATCAAGCAAAACAGCAATCAATTCAGCATCAAAATTAGATTTTAACTCAAAGGGTAATCAATTCAGCATCAAACATTAGAAGTTAACTATTATAGCAATCATTTCAGCATCAAACATTATATTTTAACTCAAATAGCAATCAATTTAGCACCACTTCACACATTTACAAGCTTAACAACATCAAGCCTCACTCTTCACCACATATCCAGTGACAAAAATCTGCAGTCAGACACCACTAACCTTGATCATCAAGGCTAGAAACAGACTCCACGGAGGAAGAACGTCCCCAATCCAAGATCGAATCCGAGCAGACTTCCCTCCTACAACACCTGAAAACAGTATCACGAACTCCGCCCCCATCCTCACACAAACTCATCTCACTCCTCAACCGGAGTCCAGACAACCTCGGTCTCCTCGAGAGGGGCACCTGAACCCCCACAAAATTGATCACCCTATCATCCTCCTTACTGAAAACAGGACACATTTGGAACAACATCCAAAACGGAGTCCCATCCTTCCTATAATTCAGCAAACTGATCTGCACAACCCTCTCCTCTCTAATCGCCTCACGAATCACCATAACCGACCTCCTATCCGTCTCCGGGCCCTGGAACATCCTCCCATTCCTCCCAACCACCTCCTCTCTAGAGTAACCAACCATTTTCAAGAATTCATTTGAAGCAAACACAATAGGGTGGCCAGGAACACAGGGATCAGTTATAGTGAAACAATCAGGAAATTCATTGAGGCTTCCTCACCCACACTGAGTATCTCAAATCAAATGACTTCTCACCCAATCCCAGTTGTGATTCCATATCAAATACAGCAACTTCCACTCAAAGATTGAATCTTTATGCCCAAAACTCAACCCCAATCCCAATTCCAATCCCAATCCCATGTGTCGCTATCAGCTTCCCAGAAGCTAAAATTACCAGCAGCTAAAATTAACGGCTTCAATTCTCAAGTTTCAACCCATAAGCAGCAAGAAACATAATAACCATGGAGTGGAACACAGAGAACAATACAAAGGACAAAGTCTTGATAATATTAAAAAGCTCATAGATTTTCAGAAATTTGTGGATGGAAAATGACATAAAATAGGAGGGTATCCTGGGTAAAGTATTAGTAAACAATTATTGACGGTTTTAGTCATACAAGAAAACAGGGTTGGGGTTTGTGTGTGTGTTACTGGTGTTGTTGTGGGTGAGGCTGACTGCAGAATTGAGGAGAGAAAACAAGAGTAAAAATACAAGAGGCTGATTGCAGTATTGAGGAGAAAACAAGAATAAAAATACAAGTTGTTTATGTGAGAGGAAATATCTGGAGCATACTACTCTGATCGAATGAACTAAAAGAGTTGAGATATACCCATCAATCGCTTTAGTTACATGAATTAACTGATAGCAAGAAAAGTTGAATTCTAATATCTCAGGCAGAGAGAGGAGCAGGAGCGGCAGTGGCAGTGGCAGTGACGACTTCGCAAGCTCGCAACTACGGAGAATCACAAAATGGGCCAGATTTTTAGCCATCAACAATTTAATCACATCAGGTTGGTTTGCAAAACCAAAATCACGCGAACGAATTTTTCTTTCGTTCCACTTTTTTGTGTTTTATTTTTGCCGCAGTGGGATAGCATCCATAAGTAGCTTCTAGTTCTACCCTTTAACTACCTTAATTTTGATTCTCGGCAAAGGATAATTTTATCGGTTATTTTCTTAACATATTATGATTTTTTTAAAACAAAATTCGTACAGTACGAAATTGAAGTGAGCTTCTTTCCTTTTATTTTATTTTTCTTATTAGAATGTAGCAAAAAAATATTGAGAATAGAATACACCCACTCACATATAAATACGAGATATATTACTGCATTAAATTAATAGTAACAAACATTGAATAAACTATTGATAGATAGAATTTGTGCATTTGAGATAATACATCACGTGGGGTAGAACTCCGAAGTTTTCTGGTGAAGGTTTATTTGGCTTTTGAAGGGTCAATTTGTCCCAAATTTGTTATAAGAGACACATTATACAGTTATTTTTGTTGCTATTATGGGCCAAGTCTTTTATTAAAGATGAAAATTTATGACCTATAAATGGGAGTAAGAAACGTTATCAATAAAAACGCACACGTATACATGGTATATTTACTAATTTAATACAACATATTTTTTTAACACGAAAACTCATGTACGGACCTCCACGAATATCAATCTGTTATAAAGAAAATTATTATTTATATTGAAAAAATACCATTTATTTTTACGTTGTAATTTAAAATTATAATTTATATCGAAGAAAAGTATCAATATTCGCATATACATACATCGACAACAAACGCGTATTATAATCATTGTGCCGATCTATAAATTTGGATTGGTTTCCTTTATTAGTATAATATATGATTCTAATGTAAATTAATAGGAGAGTAGGTAACAAAATAAAGACAAAAACTTAGAAATGCAGGCTAATACTTATCCATCCACGTATTAGCGAGCAGCCTGAAGTCCACACTCCATTTTATTTTGTGGACTGTCCATTTTCGTTTGCAGATTCTAATTTTAGAATTTATCGTATGGTTTTGATTTAATATGCTGAGGAGTTTCTAATTGTATTTCGTTTTACTTTGTTCTTGTATCTATCTCATCACTATTTGTTGTATATATTTAGTATACGCGATCAATACGCGTATGAATGTCGCGTACAGAGAATTTAAGACGGTATATAATAATATAATGTAATATAAATAAATATAATGATTAATAAGGGAAACGGCAAGCTACTTTATAGGCGTGCAAGTTTTGTGTATTACCATTTGAAAATCTAATTAATTAAAGTTATGTGTAAAACTAAAATCGCAACAAAGTTTATATATTTTTAAGCTAAATAACCCCATAAATTTATAATAGTCGTATTAGGAGAGATGAGCATGCTCACGCGGAGAGAGCCTTGTTATTACTTAATAATGTGGGACAAGCTGATCACTCTTCACCCATTTATTTCATTACAATACTCGCATGCATATATTTTTCATTAGTCTAAAGTTTATTTTAGATTTGGACAAATAAATATACAATTCAATATTTTGACAGAGTAGAACATGATAACACTATTATACTTGTCATTTGGTAAACAAGACACCATGAAAATTCTGTCCAGAGTCAGAAGCAATTTCTATCACACATTTCCTTTTCTACTGATTCAACTAATGATTAGTTGGGGATTAGAGGTATTTAATGTTCATAATTTGTTTGTAGAATAATTTGTTAGCATTTATAGTATACTGAAAAGGGTAAAAGTATAGGAAATTATTAACTCGTTGCAAATTTGCAATTTGCTCGTTTTGGACGAGCTATACTCGTTGGACATAGAACAACTTCTGGGCCATAGTTAAGCCCAACTCTCTCTCTCTCTCACACACACACACACACATACACACATATACTGTTACTTAGAGCTGACACATAGGCAGGTTGGCGGGCTGAGCCACGGACTTTCCCAAAACTTGGACCGATCCGCTGACCGAAAATCCATCAGGCCTGAAAATTGAGACTCAACCAAGTCAAAACAATGCTTTTATTACAAAATTTTGGTGTCGGACCAAAGCCGGACGAGCTACCTTGGGCTTGTTATGAGTCAGTGCAGTCCGACCCGACCCAAAATTCAATCAGGTGCTTTAAAGCTCATCATTTTGATCTTTTAAAACATTTCTTGCAATATTACTATATTATGTGATCTGTAATGGAAAAAATTCATATAGTCCATTTAATTAAATTATTCGACCCAACAAATTAATCTAATTAGGCGTGTTGAACCATCTTATATCAATAAGCTAAAGACTTAAAATAATTCTTAAAAGCACATACTCGAGCTCAATTATGGGAGGCAAACGGGTCTGACACATCAAGCCCTAGAGAAGTCTACTGCTTGACAAGGAAGTCGTGGAATCATGGGAGATCTCCTTTATAAAATTCGGAACAATTAGGTAAGTGTACATTCGAAAAGAACACTGGCCGCTAGGGGTGAGTATTCGGTTATTCGGTCGGTTTCGGACGAAAAAATAACCGAACTGAATTAACAAATTTTAAAAAAATAACCGAATGAATTTTATTCGATGGCAATCGAAATAACCGAAATATATTTCGGTTATTTGATTAACAATTTTTAGCAAAAAAAATATTTTTTCAAAAGAATAAATAAATAATATTATATATATAAAATGGTTTACTTTTAGGAAAAATATTTTTTCAAATGAATATATAAATAATATATATATATATATATATATATATTGATATATATATAAAATACATTTTATATATTAATATATACAAAATACTTTGCAAAAAATAATAATTGATAGTATTATATAATAAATAAATAATATTATATTTTACAAATATTATATATTCATATAATATGAATATATAATAGGGAGAGAGAAAATGAATAGGATTAAAGATATTGATATACTAAAATTATAATATTAAATAAATAAATAAATAATATTATATATATAATTCGGATTTCGGTTATTCGGTTAAAAATATTCCGAACCGACCAAAAACCGAATTATCGAATTTTAATTCGGTTTTAACCGAATTAACCGAAATAACTGAATTAACCGAACCAAATTTGATTTTTCGGTTTGGTTCGGTTTTCGGGTATTTTGCTCACCCCTACTGGCCGCTACCCTATCGTCTCACATAAATGCACCCTGACTAGGTTCAACGACCTATCAAATCATTCAAGCTTACATGATCTCTTTACTCTTTGCTCTCTCGCTCACTCTTTCAATCTTCGATTCTCGATCTTTATCGACTAGCCAGGAGCATATACCCCTCGCTTTATTATGACTCATTACTCTCAATGTGATCGACTAGACAAACTTATCTAGCCAAACATGCATCAGTATTTCATCTCTTGTATCATTGTTTTGTTAATTAGATTTATCTGAATTATTTATTGACATGAGTTTCAGAGGCTCTTCCATTGACACCTTTATTGATGTTTGAGAATGTCTCGATGGGATATGGCCCAACCGATGGGCCCACTACTGCGCCCAGCGAGGTGGGCCTAACGTTAATGTGCAGCCCACGCGGTCGAGCCCCTAATAATTCCCAGCCACCTCCTCCATGATGGAAGATGAACTAAGGTCGGTAGCCACCCTCCACGTGGCGCGCGGAGAGAGAGGTCCTGCTCCGGCCCGATGGAGGCCACGCCAGAGGAAGAGTCACGCAACGACCAATGGAGGTGGGCGCGCCGAGGAGGGCAGTCGTTGTATAAATGAAGGAAAGCGATGTTAGAAGGGTTAGCAAATTACTGAATACTAGAGTTTTTAGAGAGATACTTGCTGTAATCAAATTATAGTAAACATCTTGAGGATCATCTCCTCCGTGGACGTAGATCTCATTAACGATCGAACCACGTAAAAAGTCTCTTGTGTTCTTTACTGCTTTCTCTAAATCTCGCATACTCACGTAGCTAGATTTATCATTGGCGCCGTCTGTGGGAACCGACTGAACAAAAAGCTTCACCTTCCCTACAAATCAATGGCAAGAACACGCGCAGACACCAGCAACAACCGCGGTAAAGGAGTGGAGGACGCCACCAGCGGCAACACGCTGAGGTCACGTGGGAAACGCCTCCATACACCCTCGGGATCGCCACGGCGAGGAAGAAAGAGCCGACCTCAATACCGGTGAAGCGGTTCGCGGCCTCGTGAGGCCCTCGGCGGCGTGTCCGAAGTTCCTCAACGCGAACCTCGGCGGTTCGAGCTTCCTCCACCAAAGGGCGAATGGGCGGGCACGCTCTCGAGTGCCCAGCTGCGGACCGTGGCGGCGGTCATTCACCCCATCGATCGGCGGCGCGCTTCTCGGCACGACCGCCGAAACGCGTGCATCGCCCGAGCCGCGAGCCGATCTCCCGCCAAAGTGGTCCCGACCTCCTATCCGTCTCCGGCCCTGGAACATCCTCCCATTCCTCCCAACCACCTCCTCTCTAGAGTAACCAACCATTTTCAAGAATTCATTTGAAGCAAACACAATAGGGTGGCCAGGAACACAGGGATCAGTTATAGTGAAACAATCAGGAAATTCATTGAGGGCTTCCCTCACCCACACTGAGTATCTCAAATCAAATGACTTCTCACCCAATCCCAGTTGTGATTCCATATCAAATACAGCAACTTCCACTCAAAGATTGAATCTTTATGCCCAAAACTCAACCCCAATCCCAATTCCAATCCCAATCCCATGTGTCGCTATCAGCTTCCCAGAAGCTAAAATTACCAGCAGCTAAAATTAACGGCTTCAATTCTCAAGTTTCAACCCATAAGCAGCAAGAAACATAATAACCATGGAGTGGAACACAGAGAACAATACAAAGGACAAAGTCTTGATAATATTAAAAAAAGCTCATAGATTTTTCAGAAATTTGTGGATGGAAAATGACATAAAATAGGGAGGGGTATCCTGGGTAAAGTATTAGTAAACAATTATTGACGGTTTTAGTCATACAAGAAAACGGGGTTGGGGTTTGTGTGTGTGTTTACTGGTGTTGTTGTGGGTGAGGCTGACTGCAGAATTGAGGAGAGAAAACAAGAGTAAAAATACAAGAGGCTGATTGCAGTATTGAGGAGAGAAAACAAGAATAAAAATACAAGTTGTTTATGTGAGAGGAAATATCTGGAGCATACTACTCTGATCGAATGAACTAAAAGAGTTGAGATATACCCATCAATCGCTTTAGTTACATGAATTAACTGATAGCAAGAAAAGTTGAATTCTAATATCTCAGGCAGAGAGAGGGAGCGGGAGCGGCAGTGGCAGTGGCAGTGACGACTTCGCAAGCTCGCAACTACGGAGAATCACAAAAATGGGCCAGATTTTTAGCCATCAACAATTTAATCACATCAGGTTAGTTTGCAAAAACCAAAATCACGCGAACGAATTTTTTCTTTCGTTCCACTTTTTTTGTGTTTTATTTTTGCCGCAGTGGGATAGCATCCATAAGTAGCTTCTAGTTCTACCCTTTAACTACCTTAATTTTGATTCTCGGCAAAAGGATAATTTTATCGGTTATTTTCTTAACATATTATGATTTTTTTAAAACAAAATTCGTACAGTACGAAATTGAAGTGAGCTTCTTTCCTTTTATTTTATTTTTCTTATTAGAATGTAGCAAAAAATATTGAGAATAGAATACACCACTCACATATAAATACGAGATATATTACTGCATTAAATTAATAGTAACAAACATTGAATAAACTATTGATAGATAGAATTTGTGCATTTGAGATAATACATCACGTGGGGTAGAACTCCGAAGTTTTCTGGTGAAGGTTTATTTGGCTTTTGAAGGGTCAATTTGTCCCAAATTTGTTATAAGAGACACATTATACAGTTATTTTTGTTGCTATTATGGGCCAAGTCTTTTATTAAAGATGAAAATTTATGACCTATAAATGGGAGTAAGAAACGTTATCAATAAAACGCACACGTATACATGGTATATTTACTAATTTAATACAACATATTTTTTAACACGAAAACTCATGTACGGACCTCCACGAATATCAATCTGTTATAAAGAAAATTATTATTTATATTGAAAAATACCATTTATTTTACGTTGTAATTTAAAATTATAATTTATATCGAAGAAAGTATCATATTCGCTATCATACATCGACAACAAACGCGTATTATAATCATTGTGCCGATCTATAAATTTGGATTGGTTTCCTTTATTAGTATAATATATGATTCTAATGTAAATTAATAGGAGAGTAGGTAACAAAAATAAAGACAAAAACTTAGAAATGCAGGCTAATACTTATCCATCCACGTATTAGCGAGCAGCCTGAAGTCCACACTCCATTTTATTTTGTGGACTGTCCATTTTCGTTGCAGATTCTAATTTTAGAATTTATCGTATGGTTTTGATTTAATGTGCTGAGGGGTTTCTAATTCTATATCGTTTTACTTTGTTCTTGTATCTATCTCATCACTATTTGTTGTATATATTTAGTATACGCGATCAATACATGAATGCATGTCGCGTACTGAAAATTTAAGACGGTATATAATAATAATATTATGTAATATAAATAAATATAATGATTAATAAGGGAAACGGTAAGCTACTTGATAGGCGTAGTTTTGTGTATTACCATTTGAAAATCTAATTACTTAAAAGTTATTATGTGTAAAACTAAAATCGCAACAAAGTTTATATATTTGTAAGCTAAATAACCCCATAAATTTATAATAGTGGTATTAGGAGAATGCTTCACGCGGAGAGAGCCTTGTAATTACTTAATAATGTGGGACAAGCTGATCACTCTTCACCCATTTATTTCATTACAATACTCGCATGCATATATTTTTCATTAGTCTAAAGTTTATTTTAGATTTGGACAAATAAATATACAATTCAATATTTTGACAGAGTAGAACATGATACCACTATTATACTTGTCATTTGGTAAACAAGACACCATGAAAATTCTGTCCAGAGTCAGAAGCAATTTCTATCACACATTTCCTTTTCTACTGATTCAACTAATGATTAGTTGGGGATTAGAGGTATTTAATGTTCATAATTTGTTTGTAGAATAATTTGTTAGCATTTATAGTATACTGAAAAGGGTAAAAGTATAGGAAATTATTAACTCGTTGCAAATTTGCAATTTGCTCGTTTTGGACGAGCTATACTCGTTGGACGCAGAACAACTTCTGGGCCATAGTTAAGCCCAACTCCTCTCTCTCTCTCTCTCACACACACACACGCACACATACACACATATATACTGTTACTTAGAGCTGACACATAGGCAGGTTGGCCGGGCTGAGCCCACCGGACTTTCCCAAAACTTGGACCGATCCGGCCTGACCCGAAAATCCATCAGGCCTGAAAAATTGAGACTCAACCAAGTCCGAAACAATGCTTTTATTACAAAATTTTGGTGTCAGACCAGCCCGGACAGGCCTACCTTGGGCTTGTTATGAGTCTGGTCTGGTCCGACCCGGCCCAAAATTCAATCAGGTGCTTTAAAGCTCATCATTTTGATCTTTTAAAACATTTCTTGCAATATTACTATATTATGTGATCTGTAATGGAAAAAATTCATATAGTCCATTTAATTAAATTATTCGACCCAACAAATTAATCTAATTAGACGTGTTGAACCATCTTATATCAATAAGCTAAAGACTTAAAATAATTCTTAAAAAGCACATACTCGAGCTCAATTATGGGAGGCAAACGGGTCTGACACATCAAGCCCTAGAGAAGTCTACTGCTTGACAAGGAAGTCGTGGAATCATGGGAGATCTCCTTTATAAAATTCGGAACAATTAGGTAAGTGTACATTCGAAAAGAACACCGGCCGCTAGGGTGATATTCGGTTATTCGTATTGGTTTGGACGAAAAAATAACCGAACCTGAATTAACAATTTTAAAAAAATAACCGAATCTAATTTTATTCGATGAACGAAATAACCGAAATATATTTCGGTTATTTCGATTAACAATTTTTACAAAAAAATATTTTTTCAAAAGAATAAATAAATAATATTATATATATAAAATGGTTTACTTTTAGGAAAAATATTTTTTCAAATGAATATATAAATAATATATATATATATATATATATATATTGATATTATATACATAAAATACATTTTATATATTAATATATACAAAATACTTTGCAAAAAATAATAATTGATAGTATTATATAATAAATAAATAATATTATATTTTACAAATATTATATATTCATATAATATGAATATATAATAGGGAGAGAGAGAAATGAATAGGATTAAAGATATTGATATACTAAAATTATAATATTAAATAAATAAATAAATAATATTATATATATAATTCGGATTTCGGTTATTCGGTTAAAATATTCGAACCACCAAAACCGAATTATCGAATTTTAATTCGGTTTTAACCGAATTAACAATAATCGAATTAACGAACCAAATTTGATTTTTCGGTTTGGTTCGGTTTGGTATTTTGCTCACCCTCTTGCGCTACCTATCGTCTCACATAAATGCACCGACTAGGTTCAACGACCTATCAAATCATTCAAGCTTACATGATCTCTTTACTTTTGCTCTCTCGCTCACTCTTTCAATCTTCGATTCTCGATCTTTATCGATAGCCAGGAGCATATACCCCCGCTTATTATGACTCATTACTCTCAATGTGATCGACTAGACAAACTTATCTAGCCAAACATGCATCAAGATTTCATCTCTTGATCATTGTTTTGTTAATTAGATTTATCTCAATTATTTATCGACACGAGTTTCAGGCTCTTCCATCGACACCTTTATTGATGTTTCAGAATGTCTCGATGGGATATGGCCCAACCGATGGGCCCACTCATGCCAGCGAGCGGGCTAACGGTAAGGAGCCCAGCGGTCGAGCCCTAATAATTCCCGAGACCGCACCTCCGATGGAAGATGAACTAAGGTCGGCCACCTCCACGTGGGCGCAGAAGCGAGGTCCTGCTCCGGCCCGATGGAGGCACGCAGGAGAAGAGTCACGACGACCAATGGAGGTCGGGCGCCGAGGAGCAGTCAGTGTATAAATGAAGGAAAGCGATGTTAGAAGGGTTAGCAAATTCTGAATACTAGAGTTTTTAGAGATACTTCGTAATCAAATTATAGTAAACATCTTGAGGATCATCTCCTCAGTGGACGTAGATCTCATTAACGATCGAACCACGTAAAAGTCTCTTGTGTTCTTTTGCTTTCTAAATCTCGCATACTCACGTAGCTAGATTTATCATTGGCGCCGTCTGTGGAACCGACGAACAAAAAGCTTCACGCTCCTACAAATCAATGGCAGAACAGCGCAGACACCAAGCAACAACCGCGGTAAAGGGGAGGCGCCACCGGCGGCAACACGCTGAGGTCACGGGGAAACGCTCCATACACCCTCGGATCGCCCACGGCGAGGAAGAAGCCGACCTCAATACCGGTGAGCAGGTTCACGCCTCGTGAGGCCTCGGCCGAGCGTGTCCGAGTTCCTCAACGCGAACCTCGGCCGGTTCGAGCTTCTCCACCAAAGGGCGAATGGGCGGGCACCTCTCGAGTGCCCAGCTGCGACCGGCGGCCGAGGTCATTCACCCCATCGATCGGCTACGCCACCTCGGCACGACCGCCGAGAACGCGTGCATCGCCGACCGCCAGAGCCGTCTCCCGCCAAAGTGGTCGCAACCGCCTACGCGCAGCACCTGCGTTCGCGACCTGGAATACCACCGGGGAACGACGGGACGGAAGCGGAGAGAGCGGCGAACTCCTCCCGGGAGGACGCGGCGTCGTTACGGTCCCTACATCCATTGCAGATACAATCAAGCAAAATAGCAATCAATTCAGCATCAAACATTAGATTTTAACTCAAAGGGTAATCGATTCAGCATCAAACATTAGATTTTAACTCAAAGGGTAATCGATTCAGCATCAAACATTAGAAGTTAACTCTGATAGCAATCATTTCAGCATCAAACATCATATTTTAACTCAAATAGCAATCAATTTAGCACCACTTCACACATTTACAAGCTTAACAACATCAAGCCTCACACTTCACCACATATCCAGTGACAAAAATCTGCAGTCAAACACCACTAACCTTGATCATCAAGGCTAGAAACAGACTCCACGGAGGAAGAACGTCCCCGATCCAAGATCGAATCCGAGCAGACTTCCCTCCTACAACACCTGAAAACAGTATCACGAACTCCGCCCCCATCTTCACACAAACTCATCTCACTCCTCAACCGGAGTCCAGACAACCTCGGCCTCCTCGAGAGGGGCACCTGAACCCCCACAAAATTGATCACCCTATCATCCTCCTTACTGAAAACAGGACACATTTGGAACAACATCCAAAACGGAGTCCCATCCTTCCTATAATTCAGCAAACTGATCTGCACAACCCTCTCCTCTCTAATCGCCTCACGAATCACCATAACCGACCTCCTATCCGTCTCCGGGCCCTGGAACATCCTCCCATTCCTCCCAACCACCTCCTCTCTAGAGTAACCAACCATTTTCAAGAATTCATTTGAAGCAAACACAATAGGGTGGCCAGGAACACAAGGATCAGTTATAGTGAAACAATCAGGAAATTCATTGAGGGCTTCCCTCGCCCACACTGAGTATCTCAAATCAAATGACTTCTCACCCAATCCCAGTTGTGATTCCATATCAAATACAACTTCCCTCAAAGATTGAATCTTTATGCCCAAAACTCAACCCCAATCCCAATTCCAATCCCAATCCCATGTCGCTATCAGCTTCCCAGAAGCTAAAATTACCAGCAGCTAAAATTAACGGCTTCAATTCTCAAGTTTCAACCCATAAGCAGCAAAAACATAATAACCATGGAGTGGAACACAGAGAACAATACAAAGGACAAAGTCTTGATAATATTAAAAAGCATAGATTTTTCAGAAATTTGTGGATGGAAAATGACATAAAATAGGGAGGGTATCCTGGGTAAAGTATTGGTAAACAATTATTGACGGTTTTACATACAAGGAAACGGGTTGGTGTGTGTGTGTGTTTACTGGGTGTTGTGGGTGAGGCTGACTGCAGAATTGAGGAAAAACAAGAGTAAAAAACAAGAGGCTGATTGCAGTATTGAGGAGAAAACAAAATAAAAACAAGTTGTTTATGTGAGAGGAAATATCTGGAGCATACTACTCTGGTCGAATGAACTAAAGAGTTGAGATATACCCATCAATCGCTTTAGTTACATGAATTAACTGATAGCAAGAAAAGTTGAATTCTAATATCTCAGGAAGAGAAGAGGGAGGAGGGCAGTGACGACTTCGCAAGCTCGCAACTACGGAGAATCACAAAATGGGCCAGATTTTTAGCCATCAACAATTTAATCACATCAGGTTAGTTTGCAAAACCAAAATCACGCGAACGAATTTTTATTTCGTTCCACTTTTTTGTGTTTTATTTTTCCAGTGGGATATACCTTTAACTACCTTAATTTTGATTCTCGGCAAGGATAATTTTATCGGTTATTTTCTTAACAGATTATGATTTTTAAAACAAAATTCGTACAGTACGAAATTGAAGTGAGCTTTTTCCTTTTATTTTATTTTCTTATTAGAATGTAGCAAAAAATATTGAGAATAGAATACACCCCTCCATATAAATACGAGATGTATTATTGCATTAAATTAATAGTAACAAACATTGAATAGACCATTGATAGATAGAATTTGTGCATTTGAGAAAATACATCACGTGGGGTAGAACTCCGAAGTTAATTTGTGTTGCTATTGTGGGCCAAGTCTTTTATTAAAGATGAAAATTTATGACCTAGAAATGGAAATAAGAAATGTTATCAATAAAAACGCACACGTATACATGGTATATTTACTAATTTAATACAATATATTTTTTTAACACTAAAACTCATATACGGACGTCCACGAGTATCAATCTATTATAAAGAAAATTATTATTTATATTGAAAAAGTACCATTTATTTTCTATGTTGTAATTTAAAAATTTTTATATCAAAATATCAATATCTCTACATGGACCCACCTCTTTCTTAAATTTCAACATGATAATAACTTTGCTTTATTTGAAATAATAATATCTGACATTATGGTTGGTCACATTTTCACTATTCAAAATATTAAATTAAATTTAAATTTAAATTTTCATTCGATATCAAATTGTAATTTAAGATGGTTTTAATATAAAACCAATTTTTAATAGATCAAATTAAATAAATGATTTTTGTTAAAAGTTGATTATGACATAATATGTAAAAGACATTGAAATAATATGAACTTGAATTATTTGAAGAAGTATGGGATTATATGATTGCACGACTTGCACGTATAATTACTTTTTCGATTGCATTAATATGGAAAACAACAAACGCGTATTATAATCATTGTGCCGATCTATAAATTTGGATTGGTTTCCTTATTAGTATAATATATGATTCTAATGTAAATTAATAGGAGTAGGAAAAAATAAAGACAAACTTAGAAATGGAGGCTGATACTTATCCATCCACGTATTAGTGAGAGCCTGAAGTCACACTCCATTTTATTCTGTGGACTGTCCATTTTCGTTGCAGATTCTAATTTTAGAATTTATCGTATGGTTTGATTTAATGTGCTGAGGGTTTCTAATTCTATATCGTTTTACTTTGTTCTTTATCTCATCACTATTTGTTGTATATATTTAGTATACGCGATCAATACATGAATGATGTGGTCTGAAAATTAAGAGGTAAAATAATAAATTATTAATTAAATAAATTATGTTATAGGGAAACGGTAACTCTTGAAGGCATTTTGTGTATTACCTTTAAAATCTAATTACTTAAAAGTTATTAGTGAAAACTAAAACGCAACAAATTTTAATTTGTAAGCTAAAAACCCCAAAATTTATAAAGTGTATTAGAAATGTTCACGGAAGGCCTTGTAATTACTTATATACCTCTTTCAATCTTCGATTCTCGATCTTTATCGACCAGCCGGAGCATATACCCTCGCTTATTATGACTCATTACTCTCAATGTGATCGACTAGACAAACTTATCTAGCCAAACATGCATCAAGATTTCATCTCTTGTATCATTGTTTTGTTAATTAGATTTATCCAATTATTTATCGATACGAGTTTCAGGCTCTTCCATCGACACCTTTATTGATGTTTCAAGAATGTCTCGATGGATATGGCCCAACCGACCGGGCCCACTAATGTGCCCAAGCGAGCCGGGCCTAACGCTGGTAAGTGTGCCCACGCGGTCGAGCCCCATAATTCCCGAACCGCCACCTCCGCCAATGGAAAGATGAACTAAGGTCGCGCCACCTCCACGGGCGCAGCAGGCGAGAGGTCCCCGCCCTACCAATGGAGGCACGCCAGAGAAGAGTCACGCAACGACCAATGGAGAGTACGGGCTTCGTGACAGTCGAGTCGTATAAATAGAAGGAAACCGATGTTAGAAGGGTTAGAAATTCATCAATACTGAGTTTTTAGAGATACTCATCGTAATCAAATTATAGTAAACATCTTGAGGATCATCTCCGTGGACGAGATCTCATTAACGATCGAACCACGAAAAGTCTCGTGTTCTTTATCGCTTTCTAAATCTCGCATACCACGTAGCTAGATTTATCATCGCGCCACGTCTGGAACCGATCAACAAAAGCTTCACCTTCCCTACAAATCAATGGCAAGAACACGCAGACACCAAAGAACAACCGCGTAAAGGAGCCGAGGACGCCACCGCCGCAACACGCCTCGAGGGTCACGTGGAAACGCCCATACACCCTCGATCGCCGCCCGACGAGGAAGAAAGAGCCGACCTCAATACCGCGAACAAAGCGGTTCACCAGCCTCAAGGAGGCCCTCGGCCGAGCCGTGTCCGAGTTCCTCAACGCGAACCTCGCCGCCTGAGCTTCTCCACCAAAGGACGAATGGGCGGGCACCTCTCGAGTGCCCGAGCCGCATCACCGGGCGGCCGAGGTCATTCACCCCATCGATCGGCTAACGCCACCCGGCACGACCGCCGAGAACGCGCATCGCCAGCCGCCAGTGAGCCGCCTCCCCGCCAAAGTGGTCGCAACCTTCGCCCGCACGCAACAAGACCTGTCACAGCCTGAATACCACCCGGGAACGAGCGGGATGATACAGGAGAGACGCAGCCGAACTCCTCCTCGAGGAGACGACAGGCGTCGTTACCGGTCCCCTACATCCCCGGAGAGAGATGGTAACGATCTCCCGGGGTTCGACCGACACGGAAGAATCATCTCCCTTCTCCCGAGAAATTCGACACACCGCCTCATGATATCGCGCCCAACATCGCGCCTCACGATGGCCTCGGAGATCCCTCCACTTCCTTTTCGCCTATACCACTAGCACGGCAAATCAAGGAATGGAGGATTTATATGTGCAAGGTCTTCCCGAGGTGCCGATCTCCAACGCCCGACGTTGGTTCACCTCGCCCGCCAAAACAAAGATCCATCGCTTCAAGGACCTCATGGATCAATTCAAATGGCGCTCTACCGTAAGATGCCACCCCAAAGAACCTTCGTCCGACCGCCACCATCCGCCAAGGACGCAGACGAGACGATGTCAAGTTTCGCCTCACGGCTCATCAAGGAATCCTCAAAATTGACGGTAACGACCTCTACATCATCAACGCGCTCAAAAACGGATCCGACCGGCGACCGAACAAGCGAGATCACCGTGGAGGCCGAGGACGCAAGTAGCTCGACCTCGGTCGACAACTACGCCAGCGAGACGAGTCGACCGCAAAAGAGAGAGATCCGGGACGAGGAAGGTCGAGAGGAAGAGGCGACGACCTGAGCACGTGCATCGATCGCCAAGTGCCTTCGATAGATCAAGGCGGCCCGATCGAATCCGTGACCGACCTCGACAAACCCCGGCGGCAACGCACCTCACCGCTCAAATCGAGGGCTGAAATATTTGAGCCCACCGAGCTCTTCCCGAGGCCGCCTCCCCATGAAGGAGGATCCAAGAGAGGTCGACAGACGAATATTGTGACTACCACCGTGGTATGGTCACAAATCGACGATCGCAGGAATTTGAGCTCTGAGATAGACGAGCTCGTAAAGAAGTGGCAGCTCGAAGACTCGGCCGACCGAGCGGGGAACAAGAAACGGAAGAAATAACGAGGTGGCAACAACAATCATGGGCCGACCTCGACGACGACGCGTTCGACGATGAAGAAGACGACGCCCCAACACAATGGAGCAAGTCTACGCCATCACCGGACCGCCTCAGGTACGATGGAGGTGAAAGCCTCCACACTCGACCGCCATTTGGAACAACGGGCCGGTGAAGCCGAACGCTCAATAAACCGGACCCGACATGGGAAAGCCCATACCACGCCCACGGGACCCCAAGAAGGGTCTATAAGCTTGCTCACCTACCCGGCAGCACTTATACCCTGCCTGGCCCCACCCACCGAGGAGGTATTTTACATCGCTTTGATTTCGATCGGCATCATGTTAACCTCCTTATTTTTTTCCAAGTACGATGTCATTTACTTTATCAATAAAACGTTTATTTTACTAACAAGTACATCACTTGCCTCGATATCTATGTGAACATCCATTCGATATACCACATCTAAACCTTCACAAGCGACGCCCACGAAGATGAAAATCCCACTAAGTAGTGGCACGACACAGATTACCCATTAAGTTGGACGCCTACATGCAAAGCATACAGATTACCCATTAAGTTGGATCGCTCATACATGCACGCGACATCCGGACCGATCTCGCCAACTTATACCCTTTATTTGGGAAGATATGCACTCCAGCATACGCCTAAATACATTTACGACCAAAACGAAGTCCTAAGCTATGTTTGTACCTCTCAGGGAAAACATACACTTCAAACAGTCTAAATACATTTACGACTACAAACCGAGTTCCAAGCCATATACAAGTCAACCGGGCTTCCGAGCTCGTTTATACCCCTTTATTTGGGAAGATATGCACTCAGACACGCCTAAATACATTTACGACCAAACGAAGTCCTAAGCTATGTTTGTACCTCTCAAGGAAAACATACACTTCAAACTAGTCTAAATACATTTACGACTACAAACCGAGTTCCAAGCCATATACAAGTCAACCAGGCTTCCGAGCTCGTTCATACCCTTTATTTGGGAAGATATACATCAGACACGCCTAAATACATTTACGAATAAAATGAAGTCCTAAGCTATGTTTGTACCTCTCAGGGAAAACATACACTTCAAACGAGTCTAAATACATTTACGACTACATACTAAGTCCTAAGCTATATACAATTCACCCAGACTTCCGAGCTCCACCGCCAGTCTCACCAAGCTACACCAATTTTATGAAATCTCCGGTCGGCGACAAATACCGTGAACGAACCCTGCACCTTCGACCCAATCTACGAGGTCTCCTGCCACACGACCTACCTGTGGGCTCCTTCAAGTGCTGTGGATGCTCCGACCGAGAGGCACTCGGCCGAGGTCGAACCCCCGCCTGGGTTCGCTGTTCGTCCGCCCCTACCACCGCCGAGCCGGTGCCCTTCCTGATGATCCGGCACCTTGGGGCGAGGCCGAACTCCTCGAGATCCGCCCTGCCAGAGCCTGCGACTCGCCCCCGAGCTTGACAATTGCTGGTTCTCGGGCCGACTCGGCCTCCTGCACTGCCTCGGTCTCGCGCCACCTCTACCGCCGCCAATGCACTGCCCTGCCTCCTCGTGCTACACTGCCGCCGCCACTCAGACTGCCCCTGGCCTCCTGCACTGCCCCTCGCCTCGCGCCACCTCGCCTCGCCAATGCATCTGCCCTTGCTCCTGACTCGCCCCTGCCTCCTCGGCCACCTCTACCGCTTTAGCCAACACCGCCTTTGGTCTCCTCGTGCCACTCGACCGCCTCCGCCAACCCCGCCTTTCTACCCGCCCGCACACACGATCCTCGTTCGCCTCACAGCCACTGCACCAAAGATATCCGCCTCGCCGTAACGCGCAAATCGCCCAACTAAGTTCGGACATCGCACCCAACCGAGCGACTCGCCTCGAATGTGGCAAACCCCAGATCCCGCCAGGGGTACGACTCGACCCGACCTCGCCATCCTCCCGAGGATCGCCACCCCACTTTGGCCGGTTGCCCACCCCGCGGCGGTCCAAGTCAAACCGGATTTCGACGAGTCACGCAAGCAAGAATGTCTCTAATGTTACTTTTGGTCTTCGTTACTAGTGCCCGTTGTATAGGACGTACTTGACGTTCCATTTGCAATTGTTGGTTCCCTCCTGAACATGATCAACAAAGAAAAATAAGCTGGAAAAATATTATTCATACAACTATATCATGTTCTTCTTACTTTGAATAAAAAAGGAAGAATTGCTCCGATAATTATAATTTGGAAGCCACTAAAAAAATCAGACATTTTTAAGATACTCATAAAACTTGATTAGTTTTTTCTTTTTCCAAAAATCAACTAAAGAAATGATTAGTTCTTTGAGTTGTCCCACAAAAGCAATACTCTCAGGCAAGAGCTTAACAAATTTCAAAAATTTCTTTAATTTTGTCCGAATAGTTCGTGTGTTAGTTCAACTCACTACACTTCTGATTATCATATATAAAGGCTAAAATAACACTATATTGTCAAAAGTTTAGTTTTCATGAAAAGATATTTACTAAATGTGATATAATAGATAGATATATAGATATAGAACTATAATTGAGCATTTAGTGGATTAGATAATTAAATAAATAAAAATTAATCAATTTATTAAAATAAATAGTAGATTGACTGTTAGAGTTATTTTTAACTCTATTCTCTTCCTCTATTTTTATGAATTATTTTGATCTTTCTTCACGTTTGTTGTAGGCTATTTTGGAGTAATAAAATCTCCTATTGTAGTGTGCTGAAATCGTGGATATGAAGCATGAAGTGAAGCTCCTGAAAACATGAAAATTGTTGAAGTGGAGTGAGCGAATAAGCTATTTGAAGTGGATGTTCTTCTAACAATTAGGTTAGTTCCTATTTTCAAGGAACTACTTTTACCAAGTCCACCTGAACGTGTGCAGCCCACTCCAAGTCATGGTCCACGTCCTAGATGAGCTTGGAGATCAAGAAATGTTACTCATATAAATACTTGAAGGGCTGACACAAAAAGGTGTGGAGAAATAGCTATCTGTAAGCGAGTGTTAGTTTATGTGTTGCGAGAACATTGTCTGTAACACTTGATGTTTTCGTACAGTTCTTAAGTCTGTTCTTGAGTACTGTTTTTAGTGAGAGATAGTATTTAGTGTGAGAGTTTTCTTTTGGTATCATCTTGGACTTGTCAAGGTGATATTATGTTTTTATAAGTTACTCTCATTTAGTGATTTTCGACATACGACATCTATAGGTTGTTTTAACAACCTGTAGAAAAGTTACATTGTGTCTCCATCTTAATTCTGTTGCCTATTTTACTCTTGTGTCTATGTGCGTTACGGTAACACGGTGCACAACAGAGAGATCCAGACGAGCCAACACTTTCATTGACCTATACTATTTTTCTTTTATCTATCCTAACACTTTAAATGCTCTTTTAGTGTATTTGTAAAGGAAACAAATGGACCACATATGGAATATCTTACCGTAATCATATCGCGATATACCAAATTTTTTTATAATGAATTAGGATAAAATAACATGATGCATTTGATGTTAAATAAATTTACCCCACATTGTTCAATATGTAGCAACATATTTTTTGTCGAAAAAGTGAGCACGAGGTATGCTTCGTGATATATATTGAATAAATTTATAATTTTGAAACGAGCTAACAATTTACTGACCATTTGTCCCCTTATGATCCGTCCCATCCCCTCCAGAAAGAAAGAGAAAAAACAAACAAACTAAATAACCGTAGTGCTGAATATTACACATAAATAATACTATAAACTATGAAATAAGTTCCATACAAATTGCATGAATCCTTATTGCAATATAATAATACGATTAATCAACACTAATCACCACTTGAATTTAGGGATATCAATTGGCGGGTTTTACCCTAACCAAAATCAATAAATAAGTATCGATTATGGTTTTAGAATTGGTCCATTAGATATTGGATTTGGATCGGACCCAGACCATAAACTATGGGTCTGAAAAGGTTCGGAGTTGAGCGGATCTGGAACCAGAATCGAAACAGAACCGAAACTGAAACCGTAACTGTTGCTTTAGAATTTAACGAACTATGAGTGAGTTCAGATCAATATAGATAAAAACCGACTCATTAACAAGCCTACTTAAACTTGTGCTTGTTAATAGACGGATTTTACTCGGACCAAAACCAATAAATAAGTATCGGTTCTGGTTCTATAATTAGAACCAGAATCGGATCGGATCATCAAACTATGGGTCTAAACGGTCCGAGTCTAAAACGGATCTGGAACCAAAATCAGAACCGAAACCGCTATTTTAAAAATTTAATGGGCTATGAACTATTCACCCATTAACATACATACGTGGACTACTAATAAATGAGCCATTATCAAACCCTAAAATTCAGAAATAACGATACGAATTTATTCAAAAAGACAACCCACACAAATTTATTACATTTACAATTAATTTCAAAGTGAAAAAATTGAGAAATTTAGTGCCAAAAACAAAAGATCTGGGAGATAAAACCCTAGAAATATTTTGTTATATGTATTTCATTAAAAAAGAAATCAAGGTTTAACAACCATTTTAGTTTCGTTTTCCCCTTAAAAATGGAAGACTTCCGAAAGATCTTAATACTACAGCATCACAGTATTACCAGGAAGAACACTGTACTAACTTTGGCAGCTTAACCCACTTCAACTTCTCCCGGTTCACCGCCAGATCTGCCGGGATTCCATCTCACAGTAACCGGATTCGTCGCGAACCGCTTGGCGCTGCTCGGACGAACCGCCAATCTCCGATCAGGTCAAATTTTCGATCACTTCAATTATTCAGCTCGAATTATCGTTTGCATCCCATTCAGCCGCGTACAATGCGAGTGACTGATGAAGCCGAATGGTTGAAGAGTGAGGATTAGTTAGGTTTTTTGCGGACTCAGCGGGTTTGGATGTGGCCCAGTTTATTATGTTATGTTCTGAATTCGTGATGCGTTCGTTTGTTTTAGCCTTTAATGTGCAGGGATGCAAGTTGTGATGTTATCATGCGATTTTAGGCCTTTTGATCTGCGTGCATGTGACATTAGAAATGGAGTGATTGGATTTGGGGGCTTTTGGTTAGTGGTGGATTTAGGAACTGCATTGATGATCTTTTACTTTCTTCTTATTTTCAATTTCCTTTTGGGTATATATAACAGTTAGAACCTGAAGATTTGCTGTTTTCTGACGTTGCAGAAAGAATTATAGTGGAAAATGAATTTTTTGATGCTGAGATCCAACAACAGTCAGCCGTCTGTTAAAGAGACTCAGGTAAAGGCAAATTATGTATCGAAAGCTGCTAGTACATTGGAGGGTCTGATCGCTGAAGATCCATTTCGAGAAAGTACATCTTCTGAGCCACGGTATTCAGAAAGTGAAGAATTTTGGAATGAGAATGGCATGTCAGCAGATTCAAGTGGAAACAATAATCAAGTTGACAGCCATATAGATGTTACAGAAGATGATGGGTTGATAGTTATACCATGCAGTATGACCACACTCTTGCTCTTTATTACTGGCATGATCTCATTTTGTAAAATTGTTCTAGGGTCTTGGATAGTTGTGGCCATTCTGAAAGAAAGAAAGAAAGAGCTATTATTTCTATGAAGCGTTCTCACAGTCATGCTGACTTGTCTCTGCAAAGATCTGTTAGGGCTGCTAATACATTTGAGCTCCACGTTGCCAGCGTTGTAACCCTTGACTCAAGCTTGAAATCAAGATAAGACCGTCTGGCTCCAGCTTGTCTTTTGAGTAGTCACAGTAGTTATAGCTTAATCTTTCTGGACATATTTATTTCCTCATTGTTCTTTAATTTTATCACATTGCAATCCCAGTATAAGTAACACCTATCCTATTATTTTTTCTCGTGTATAAATAACACCCATTAGATAAGTTAGGCTGCTATCTGTTTGAATGGTGGTGATAGCTGTAGCAAACATCTAAGATGGATGTAGGTGGAGGAGGTATGTGGCTGAAGGAAAGAAAGGTAGCTGTAGCCTAGGAATGATAGTGGACCTGGTATGATGATGCTAAGCTTACTGGCAGGGTATGATGAATGCTCAGCTTTGGCTTAGTATAAGTCCCAGTGTCTGAATTGCTTGAAGCATTCACCTCTTCCAGCATGTACATGTGTGGTAGTGGGTTTGATTTGCTGATGGAGTTGACCTAGAGCTTTGTTGGATTTATTTATTTTCTTTATAATTTTTGAAACTAGCTTAACTGGAGTTGCTCTTAGTGCTATGTTTGAACCTTTACGTGAGCTATTTTAACTCATGGGTTTTTCCTTTTTCCCCAGAAGAAGTTCCAGACAATTGGAGTGAGGCACCAGATATACTTTCATTGCGCTCCCTGGATCGCAGCTTTGTTTTTCCTGGTATCCGTTTGTGTTTGTCTGTGCAATTTTTCTGTGGCAATCTCTTATGTCCTTTTCTTGCTTGTGTATTTCTAATTCTTAATTTATAATTCTTACAATTTGCATATGTCATCATTTTAGGTGAACAGATCCAAATTCTTGCATGTTTGTCTGCCTATAAGCAGGATATGGAAATAATTACACCTTTTAAAGTTGCTGCTGTTATGAATAAAACTGGAATTGGGAAAAACTCCAAAAAGCAAAATGGGAACATTGAAGGAGAAGCAAGTCTAGTCCCTGAGACCATTGTCACAAATACTGGTGATCAAAATAATCAAATTGATGAAATCATGGGAGAGGAGAAGATTGATTCACGTAAGAATGTTTCAACTGGTGAATCTCTCCTTAGGATGGAAGATCACAAAAGACAGACCGAACAATTGCTTCGAAGATTTGAAAATTCACATTTTTTTGTGCGGATTGCTGAGTCAAACGAACCACTTTGGTCTAAGAGAAGAGTTGAAGAAGACTGTTCTGAATCTTTCGCTGCATCTGAAGAACAGCTGCTGGGAGATTCTTCAGAAACTGTAACTACCACAAAGAAGAAGAATCCTATTAGTGTTTCGGTCGATAAAGGGAAATTTGACTCACGCACATCTGGGGGACTGGCTAGAGGTGTTGCCAAGTGCTGCTCACTTCCAAATGGAGACATAGTGGTGTGTTTTACATTAACTTGGGAAAAGATTATAGGCTTCTATTTACTGTTGTATTGTTATGTATGTGTTTATACAGACTGAAAAAAGAACTAGCTCTTCTTATCTTATTTAATTAATCATCTTATTATATTGGATTATAGGTTATAACTTATAACAAAAAAGGTTGAAGGTGCGATATGTGTGATATTTCTATCATGCATCTTGATATGTTGTTTGGAGGATTTGCAAATAGAGGAAGTGTGAGCTATAGTTTTTTGTTGACAGTTATATCCTAGTTGCTGCACTATTGACTATTCAGTAGGCTAGTGCTTGATGCTCCTTTAGAAGCTTGCTCTATCAGTTATGTCAGTTATGCTTTTTTCATAAGTTTGCTACACCAGTAATGTTAGTTGTGCCAATTATGGTGTTACTACTGGTTTGAAATATAACGAAGTGGACACATAATAATGCCAACTCATAAGCTATAGGCATTTAGTGGTATCTTACCTGACATGGAATTAGTTTCTTGATTGAAAATGCTATTCCTTCATCTTAAAATAAATCTAAGGTTTCTGAATCATGCTGCAGTTAAGAGCTCTCTTAATTTTGTATGATATGCGGTCACATGTGACAGTAATTTTTGTTGAAGTTAGTGTATCTGCAATTTGCTTTTGATCCCACCTTAATTTACACCTACACTACTGGATATAGGCACTACCATACTATGTTCGAGTGTCCTTTTCATAAGCAGGCCACCCTGCACGTGCCGGGTGGGGGTGGGGAGGGGAATCTCCTAACTAGGTCCAAAGTGTAGCATTCCTGTCCCGTATACAGTGAGGCTTTATTGCACTAGGGCTTACATGTAATTATTTCATCCAGGTTTTTTTTATCAGTCACAACCTTGAGTTGTATGTGTTACTACTGATTTGAATTTCACTTTATTTTTTGGAAGGATGCAGGTGTTTTTACAATTAAATGTTGGTATTCAATTTCTTATGGATCCAATCCTGGAGATTTTACAATTTGAGAAGCATCAAGACAGAAATCTGAGCATTCGGAATCAGGAAGTTCCTACTTCTTTGAATCAAGATCCTTATGGCGAATTAATGAAATGGTTACTTCCTTTGAATAATTCTATTCCTCCTCCATCTCGTCCTTCACCTCCTACATTGAATTCCAGTTCAAGTATTGGCAGCACATCTGTCACTGTGAAACCTGCTGTATCTGCCTCTTCAAGTTCCCAGCTTTTTTCTTTTGGCCATTTTAGAAGTTATTCTATGTCCTCGCTCCCGCCTGCAGCTACACCATCTGTAGCGACACCACCTGCAGCTACACCATCTGCAGCTACACCACCTGCAGCTGTCACTCCTGAAACTAAACCTACGCTTGACCCAGAAGACTGGAATCAATTTTCAGTGAAGAAGTTTGTCGGAAGTGGAAACAGTGGTGATGAGGAACTATTATCTTTTAGGTGGGGTGCCACTGCAACAAGAAAGATTTTCTGTTCAGTGTGGTTTGGAAGGAATATTTACACCTGGAAGAAGGTGGAGGAGAAAAATTGAGTTGATTCAACCTGTAGAAATTCGCTCCTTTTCTGTTGATTGCAACACAGATGATCTTCTCTGTGTACACATAAAGGTATAGTTTCTTTTACTGCCTTTATCCTGCATCTTTTGTATTCCTTTAGGTGTAATGAAATGTATTCTTCCTTTAAAAAAGAAAACATGAGATGCCGTGACTATAAGTAGTGATGCTTATTGTTTAGGATTTTAATGCGTGAAATAATGTTAAAAACTTATTTGTGCAGAATGTTTCCCCGACTCATGCACCAGATATAGTGGTGTTCATAGATTCCATAACAATCATTTTTGAAGAGGCATCAAAAGGTGGACCACCATTATTATTACCTATTGCTTGCATTGAATCTGGGAACAACTACAGTTTACCAAATTTAGAACTGAGGTATTGTCCATGTAGATCAGATATTTAAGTTGTGTCCTGCTAATAATGAAACTTTTGCTGTTCATCTGCTAAGAACATGTTTTACATCTTAAAAGGATTTGCTCTACATTTTCTTATGTTTCATTTGCAATAATCTCGGACAAGTTATTTCCTCTTTTTTTTGAAGGTTATCTGAAAACCATCTTGAATTCTTGATTGACAATACGTAGACTATCCTTTTTACTGATAATGAGTTGTGTTTATCTTACTCCACATTCAAACTGGTCTTGTTCCTCGTGCATAGAAAGATATTTAGATATTGTATTGTGTTCTGCCATGTATGACAGAAGCTTGGAGTGTTGTGCTGCTGGTTTTGTGGCTTCTATACACTTTTATAAAACTATTGTTATCTGTGCTTGGGCATTATCAGAACACAGTCAGAAAACTGGCGTTTTTGGCAGCCCTAAGTCCATAAATGAAGTGTATAGGATCTGTGGTTTCAAGTACAACATAAATTATGGGTAGCTTTCCTGTGCTAGTGTAATGTCATTCTGCCCTTAGGCAGCTAAGAATTTTATACATGACTGAAGTCTTGCCAAAAGCCATGAACAGAACAACTAAAATCCTAATATTTCCAAATAACCAGCTAAGTATGATCTTGTTATGTCCAAGAGGATGCTGCTGGTAGTTGATCTAACCAAAAGGGACACAGTGGCTTGTCCACTGGTACCTCAAACTTTGCATATTAATAGTTGGTTTGGAATCTAAAAAATAAAGAAATGCTTAGTCTTGAACAGTTTCTATTCTTTCGATGGAACTACACATCCAAATATAAACTGAAGCTTCTCCTGATCCGCTTTGAGCATTTTCACTAATTATTGCGGATATAACAGGAATTGTCGTGTCCTACACTGGGACCTTGTCTTTTTCGTGTTAATTTGTTACTCTTCCTTAATGTATAATTGACAGGAGAGGTGAAGAACATTCTTTTATTCTGAAACCGGCAACTTCAATGTGGAAGCATGGCAAGGGTCACAGTGATGGTAATCCACGACTGTCACGTGTATCAACAGCATCTGCTGCATCAAGCTTGCCTCACTTGAATTCTGGAGTAAAAAATAATGGATCACTTACTGATCAATTCGCTGTTCTTGTATCATGTCGATGCAATTATACTGGTATATTTATGTATAATTTAGATATATTCGATAATAACTTAATGAGGAGAACCTTATGTCATGTATTCTTAATCTGTTGGTTGCATTTTGTAGAATCAAAGTTGTTCTTTAAGCAGCCAGCAAGCTGGCGGCCTCGTATTTCAAGGGATCTTATGATCTCTGTGGCATCTGAGATGTCTGCACAAACTCTTGGATCTGATGGAACCCAGCTTCCAGTTCAGGTTATACATGAATTCAACTGTGTTCCTTTTTTTTCATTTCTTAAAAGTTAACACTGAACTGCTGCAAATATTAATTGTTTGAACTTTCAGGTTTTAACTCTTCAAGCATCAAATATGACATCGGAGGACCTGACATTAACAGTTCTTGCACCAGCTTCATTTACTTCTCCTCCTTCTGTAGTGTCCTTGAGTAATTCTCCTCTGAGTCCATTTTCAGCTTCCACTGAGTTAGCAACTGATAGGCGAGCAGCTGTTTTTCATGGGCACAAAGTGGAAGACGGTTCACAATCTGTATCTGTCAATGAGCAAACTGTACCCATGCCTGACGTGGTCCCAAACACTGATATGGGTTGCAGCCATTTATGGTTACAGAGTAGAGTTCCTCTAGGGTATGTTATCTCTAATCTCTCTGTTTGGTTTGCTTTCGACTTAGCCCCTTAATAGTTTTTTCTCTCCTTGCACTAGATGCGTCCCTTCTCAATCTACAGCAACTGTTAAGCTTGAAGTTCTTCCATTAACTGATGGAATAATCACTCTTGATTCTCTTCAAGTAGAGGTTAGAGCAAAAGGTAAAAAGCAGCTCCCATAGTTTCCACTCATCTCTCACTTCAATTCGCCTAGTTAATTGCAAACTTGATTTTTTTTGAGAGAGAGAGAATAAGAAAGAAAGAAATATTTCCAGTGATGCATATTTTCATCAAGTCGTTGCCTTGCCTTGATGCATATTCTCATCAAATTCTATTCAAAATTTTGCTGCTGGTGAGAAGAGCTACTCATATCAAAATATATGAACTTTGATCTAAAGAGTACATGTATTGACTGAGGTGTGAATTGTGATAGAGATGAAAAAATCTATTGATACTTATGATTTGATGGTAGTAAAAATTCCTAGTTGCTTTCTTCTTTTTAAATTGTCAAGACCCAGTTTCATAAGTTAATGATTGGACTTTTTGGTGTGAAAGGTCTTACTTATGTTCCTGAGCAATCTCTAAAGATAAATGCAACCACGAGCATTGCAACTAGCATACGCTGAGGGTGGCTTTTTCTGTTCCATCGTTTATTTTCACGGTTCTGGCACGAAGACACTAATTGCAAGGTGGATCTGGCTTGTTGCTGGTTTCTCTGTTGATAAGCTGTAAATCTGGTCTATTTTCATGAATTTAGAGAGTCGGCTTAGGGGATTACAGGCCCGTCCGGCTCCATACCTGTGAAGAGTTCATTGTGCTCCTTATTCTAGGAATCATTTCATACAAGTTTTGATTTGATTTGAGATGTAGCTATGTAGTTGAGGTAGACTTTGCGGAAACTATTGTGCATCCTTTTCAGCCGTATATTTGTGTGAAAATTAGCTTTGCGATTGAGATTATATTGTTGTTAACTATAGTCTCGTCCATCAGTGTGAAACATGTAAGAGTATTTTGTATCTGATTTTCTTGTGATCCTTGAAAAGTTACAATTTACATAATGATACTGTTGCTGTGTTTCTCTGGAATTGCTATTTTGGTGTTTGTAGGAAATTCATATTTTCATATCGTTGGTCTTCACACCTGATTGGGTCATGATATATATTGTTATTTTAACTGTAGATTTCCCTTTCATAACCAAATAATTGTGACACGTACCCAAGCAAAAGCATTTGCAAATCTTCAACTTAGGATTACTATCATAATTTATCGGCAGGTCAATGTTCAGCTTATAATTGTGGCGTATGTCAGTATGTGTCTAATGCTGAAGTGGAAATGTTATGATTATCTGGATTTCTCACATCTCTTAAGTTTATTTATTTACATGTTTGCCACCGGAGCAGATTTTTTTTTTTGGGGAATTTCAAATGATTGTATTTTCTCATAATCATTTATTTACATGTTTGCTGCTGCAGTATTACGAAAAGTCGTTCTTCCTTATCAAAACATTAGTAGATCCTGTTATTGGCCCAGATGCACTGTATTGAATTTGGAATTAGCGCATAATCTTGATCTCAACACGAGTAAAAAAATCAAGAAAACGCCAGAGATTTGTCTTCCCATTATCTATTATTGTTTTTTGTAATGATTTGTGTTTATCTTATATTCTATCCTACACTACGTGTTGTTGGTATACAGTATACATACCCTTTAAATGATAACAAAAAAAAAATATTTTTATAATAGATGATTTGATACCCATAAAAATGTTTAAGTGAAAATAATTCTTGTAGAGGTTTTTAACTTGAGAGTGGAAATTAAGGATGGAGGCCGATAGAGTTTTTGCGGGGTATCTGTTTTTATCAAATTCTAAAAGTACAAGTTTGAAATGAGTTTGGGATAGGTATATGTAGTGAAACTAGTATCTATAATGAGTTTGAATCATGTTTGAAAAATTAGCTATGGTTATCGCTATCCGAACATGTTTATATAAAGTCACAATATTATATATTTTTAAATTTTTTTATTAGGTCCTGACATAAGGTTAGAATTCTAGCTCTTCTAGAGTGGTATCTCACTGATGGCTCCCCCCGGAAGGAGGTCTTCTTCGCCTTTCACCTAAGCTGCGCAAGAAAGGCCCAAACCTAAGACAATTTATATTAAATATAAATTCATTTTTATTATAACAAATAATCATTAAATATTATAAACTAAATAAATAAATAAAAGACATCTTCTTTTATTTTTTTTTATTCGAAACTTCCTGTCATCTTCAACCAATTATGTGCTTCAATATAATTACCAGGCGTAAGCCTCCCTTTTTCTTACATTCTAACGACTTCGATATGTCTTTTTAGAAAAAAAAAGAACTTTTTGAGAAGTTAAAAGTATCATTTATATGTTTGTTTTGATGGATTATAATATTATTTTAGATATATGATATATTAAATTTAAATTATATAATTTCTAATTCTATACTTAAATTTTAGTATTTCATTATTTTACTAATTATTACTAATATGTACTTTGTAGTTTTTGAAATTTTATTGGAACGAATTTGATTATTTAAATATTTTAACAATTTAAATGGGTTGAGTGGGTAACTAGTGACTATTCTTTTATGAGTTTGAGACATTTATGAGTAATAGCTAGTATCCGTAATAGAATTAAAATGTATATAATTGATAAATTTTAAATAAATTTTAATTTTAAAAAATATTTAGTGGAAGAATACCCGGTTCCTTATCATCCATAAGTTTACACAGTGGGACTAGTATGATCCACGCCCCTTATTTTGTGTTTCACCATTTTGACTTCATGCGCCTTCTTCATCTAATGATTATATCACGTTTCCGTATCCACTCTATTATGAGTTCATGATTCGTGTCAAATGATATGCGATGGCAAAAATATAAATAAATCATCCAACAATTATTTTTTAAATCTAAATTAATATATTTTTTACAATTCACCAAACCAGAATAAAAACTAATGCCAAATTCATGCATGGCATGCTCTGACATTTTTAATTCCAAGTCTCCCATCAATAATTAGGAATATCACAATGTCTATTGACAGATATTCGAATCATTCTATTATGATTGTAATTTGATTTTTTGATCTTAAATCTTATAATCATTTAGTTAACTAAAAAAGGATTCGTTCTAAAAGTATCGCTAGCGTGTTGATAAAGTAGTGCGTTTTATTAGTAGGATATGAAATTAAGCATAATCTCTATATATTACAATCTTCTTGATTAGACCAATCATAAAAAGTGAAATCAAAAGAAATAATTAGCAAGTAAACAAAATATTTCCCTTTGCCCGAATTTCATTATTAGAGCGAGAAAGGTGCAGGCTCACAACCCCGGAACATCACGCGCCGCTCAAAAGCGTGAGACAACACCCAACAACGACACGTCACGCGATCGTGGGTTCCCCCCTCTTATTCTCTCTCATGCCCCTGCTGCCCGCAATTTGCACTTCCATTCGATTTTGCTGAAAGTAAGTGACCACTCATAACAATGTCAATTTCCCAAGATACCCCTTAATCTTTTTATGCCAACTTCGCCTTATTTTTTTCTTCTTCAAATTTTAACTTCTCCTTTGTTATTTATAGGGGTGAGATTTGGTTCGATTTCGGTTAACTGAAATCGAAATCAACCGAAATAGCTAATCGAAACCGATATCAATCGGTTAATCGATTAATCGATTCGGTTAGTCGGTTCGGTTAGTGGTTAACCAAAATTAATCGAGATTAACTGAAAATAACCGAGATTATTTCAAATATTACAGAAATTATAATATTAAATTAAATAATTTTTACTTAATAATTAAATTAATTAATTAATTAATTAATTTCGGTTAATCGGGTATAACCGTCGGTTAATCGGTTATACCCGATAACCGAAATTCACTTGAAGTGGGTAATCGATACTCGAACCGAAACAGAAAAAATCGGTTATAGGTTAACCGATAACCGACTTTTTCGGTTTCGGTTCTCGATTAACCGAAAATCGATACCCGTTTAAACACCCCTAGTTATTTATTTATTTTTGGTAAATTTTTATATTCACGTCCAGAAATTTAACACTTTTTTCAATTAACGTTTATAAGTATATAATTATATAATTTAAAATATGTATAGACAAGGAAAGATAGATAATATTTGGATAATGTAGCGAGTTTAGTTGTATGAGGCGGTTTCATAAGTGGACGTCCGCATATGTGGATATTGATATTTTTTTAAGTGTAAATAATAATTTTCTCTAATGTAAACGATACTGTCTAATTATAGTATGCAAAATAAATGATAATTTTATCCGTCCACATCGTATGGACGGATGTATGAGAATTTTTGCGTAATTATATAGGTTCAATTTGACCTTTAAATACAAGTAATACACATTGTAAACTAATCTATAAATGCCTTCAAACATTTTTACTCATAAGTTTTGAAGTCATTTAGGTGCTCTAAAATTTCAAAGTACGAGGATGAATTGTTTGCTAATGACAATAGAAGGTGCTATAATAAATTTTTATTTTATTTTATTTTATTTTATTTTTAGTTGCCTTTTATATTTGTTTATTGTCAATTCAATGGAATTTGAATGTTGAGTCTTGGGACTAGCCACGACTCTTTCCAACTACACTAGACCTACCAATTCCAATAGCATGAAAATCGCTAGGCACTTATTTACGTGGCACTTTCTTTATCAGTATAGACTATAGTGTCTAAATATCTCCCACGTATTTAATTCTATTGATTAGTCTAAAAGGATTAGCATATGGATTTTAAAATAAAAAATGAGATGGGGATTGAGATTAAATTAGTAGTTGTTTTGGCATTTCTGATGCTACATCGCCTAAATCGATGTGTTTCTACATTTTTTTTAATGAATGAATCTCTTGCACTATTGTTTCTTTGTAGAAAGGTCCAAGATTTGTAACTTTTGAGGAATTTTCAAAGCCACCAATCATACTCTATATTTACAAGAATTTAAAATTTAATAAGAATAAAGTATAAAAGGGTAGCATATAGTGGAAGTTAACAATCTTTATTATGAGCAAACCATAGTAATTATGAAGGATTTCTTATAAATCAATGGCAAAAGAGTTGAAAGTGTGTGAATAGTCCTTATTTTAGGCTACCAGTTTTATTAAGCAAAATCAGTACTATGATTTGAAATTGGCAAATTGTCTTTTTGTTTTCTGCTATCTTCATTAATAGCGAAATCCATAATTTTGAAGGATTTCTGTTAACTCAAAAAAAAAAGAAGCCAAAAGTGTCAAGTTTTTCCTTATTTTAGACTATATATTAATATGTGAAAATAATGATAAATTCTGCATCCGCAATATTTACGAGACCGATTTAGAACATGCACTCAATAAATCAGCGGATTTGTGCTTTATTGCTCCAGACCACTTTCGCTTACAAGCCTTAAATTTCTGTTATTGTATTAACTGCAATATTTTATATTTCAATACTTCTCTCTTTTTTTCCGCAATTATTTGGGTATTTGTTTAGATCACAATATAAGAAAAATTCTATAGAATATATAATTACAATATATTCCTTTTTACACGACAATATTTATTAATATAAATTAAATTACTAAAATTATTATATAAGAGCATCTCGAGTGGGGAAAGACACTTGGGATACATTTTTAGAAAGTGTCATTGAGGGTGAGAGAGGGGGAGGTAGGGGGAGGTGGTTTGGAGAGAGAAAAGGCACAAGTGCCTCTCGGGTTCTACCAAATTTGTGGGGCCCATTTTTATTTTTTATTTTTTATTTATTTTATTTATCTTTTCCTTTTTTTTCATCTATTTTGTTCCAAAATTATTGTATTGTCTTATTTTATTGTATGATTTTTTTTCCATAGTTTATGTTAAAGAAAAATTGTCAGTAGCATTTTCAACGACGAATACTAGTATGATTTTTTAAAGTATTTATGTCATTTATTAATTTTATTATAATTATGATTTATAAATAAGTTATTTATTTTATATTATTTAAAACTATCAAATTAATTATTACAAAATTAAAAATAGTAAATTTAAAATTTAAATGTGAAAATGTATAAAATAATGAATGTGTTGAAAGTGAGTGAAAAGTAGGGTCTATAATGATGTCAGCAAAAATCTGAGTTTTGGAAGGTATTATTGGGATGAAAATAAGAGTTGAAAATATAGTGATGTGTCTGTGATGATGTCAGCAAAAACCTGAATTTGGGGAGGTATGATCGGAGATGGTAAGAGTTGATATAATGTATGCAAACACTGACAAAGAAACACCCTAAATGGCCTAAAAGAAACGAAAGAAACTTTAAATGTTTTTTTGATTTTATCCAACGTTAGCAATATTTATATGTTTCTTGAGCATTGAACTGGTCAGCACATATTGAGTCTTTTGTTTTAGATTAGATCTCAATATATTTTCAGGAGAGGCATTTTCTGGGGGTGTCTTAGCAGCAACAGTTGCCTTTTTCTTTTCCCTTTTCCCAAAACTGAGTTTAAAATTATTATTTATATAATAGCAATAACAAGAACAACAGCGATGATTATTATTATTGTTATTATCTGATTCCAGCTTTGCTTGTTGCAAAGTGTCAAGGGGCAAAGTTTTCTAGTATGAAGGTAAAGCATGTGATCTGCAATCACTGAGCTCCTTTTACCCATCTCTGTGTGAATATCAGATACAATCTTCAATTGGGTCCGAGTTGTTTCATCGAAATTTTCAGGGTTTTAGTTGGAAACTTTTTTCTTTTTTTGTCGTCTTTTGAGTCGTTGAGCTGATCTTTTTGAGCTTTCCTTTTCGTCTCCGAATTTTATTGAATGAAAGTCGGTTCCTGAAAGGAGGAAAGGTGCTATTTGCGATTTGGGTTTCCTGGTAGTGTGAGAAAGGTTTCACCTTTTCATGTTTTGATTAATTCTATGAGGCGGGTTTGAGTTGTTCTAGATGGTTATGTGGAAATCTGGTGTGAAGCTGCTGGTTTAGGATATTTGACATAAGAGGGTGGTTGAAAATTCTGTTCTTTTCAAGGGGTTTGATGATTTCTGGGGTCTGCTTAAGATGGGATTGGGTAATGATGCTATAAAAATGGATTCTTGGGATGTTAAGAAATCGAAAGGGAGGAAGAAGAAAATCGGTGATGATGATGGAGTGAAGGAGACTGGATGCTGCATCAGTTTGAGGTTTATTGGCTGCTGTGTTACTTCAAGATCTAAAGTTGATAGCTCTGTGAGTAGCATCAGCACTCATGGTAAAGTCTTCATTTGTATTGTGTTGCAAATTTTGTTTAGTTTTCTCTTCTCCTTATGTTTATTGATTTTCGTTCTCAGTTTGGCTTGATATTTGCTCCACTTTTCTTCTTCTTCTTTTGATTAAAGAAGTTGTATATGTGGTGTGGAAGTAATTTGCGGCTGTCAAATTTGTAAGTCGTAATGATTATCCTTTTGAATATGATTTGGTAAACTATACTGATTGCTAAGATGGAAAATGGGGGTGGAAACAATAGTAGATGATTTTCTGGATTTAGAAATTCAACAAGCATGTCAAAAGATGATGGTTAAGGAGATTCTTTTATGGTTTTGATCTTCAATCTTAAGATTTTGTGGAAAGGAAGGTGGTAAAAAGGTGAAGCAATGGGAAATATTTTTTTGTAAATTGGCTAAGAGATTGAAAGTGTTTGTGACTGGACAGCGGCAAGCCGCAGTTAATGAATCATTGAATATAAAACTGGAAATGATTTCTTAGCCTTTTCCCAAAGATAATCCGTTTCTTAGCATAAATCTATTTTCTTTATGGATTGTAGAGCTTTCGTATTTTACTCTGTCATTTGCTCTTGAATTCTGTGAGTACAACTGTAGAAGAGATCAATTATTTTGTAACATTATAGGCATCTGAGAATTATTGGAAGCTTTACCTTTACATGAGCCATGATAATCTACCCATAACTAAGGTGCAGTAACAGTAGCAAATTTTGGGTAACTGTACCGTGTTTTTCCATGTTCAGCAAAGATCCTTAAGCGCTCTAAAAAAGATCTGTTAAATAATAAGCACATAGTAAAATCAAACTCAGAGGTAGATTCGCTTTCATGACTTGAGAAAAAGATAGTGGTTTATTGACTAACTCCATCCAACTTATTCATGGCTGGGGAAGCTAGTTGCATTGATGAAGTGAGATGCATTACGGGGAAAATGCTTCATAGTGCTAAATTTAGTTTATCTAGTTTCTTGTTAATTTGAGTATTCCATCTTTTGTTGTTGGAATATAAATATCATAAAGCCTTTTCTCAACAATTTTGCTTCGTTCACTTTGGTTATTACTTGTGCTCTAATATGATGTAGTAAGTTTCAGATTTATTAGTGCCATCTTGCAATTGTCTATTCCAAGCATTTGTTTATGGTCCATAAATCTGAGTACAGACAATCCAATATGTTGTGTGCCCGATTGATCAAATATCAATTGGCAAAAGATTTTGATGCTTCCATTTACGTGTTACATCAGGATTCCTTATGATTTGGTGATAATAGAAGTTGTGCTTTTTTAGTGAAAAAAAACAAAAAGCTAATATTGATTGAGTTCCTAGTTTTATGACCATGCACTAATGCATTGTCTTCGGAAATATGACCTTAGTAATGTTATGTTTGTAATCACATCTTTAGAAGTAATTATCTACAGATAGTGGTCAAATTGGTGTCTATTACCAAATCATGCTCCTATTGCTACAGCTGTAGATATAGGGATTTGAGAATATAGGAATTGTGTACAAAGTGAGGTCCCGTATCATGGGAGTAGCTTATATATATATTTTTATCTTTCCTATCATTTTGCATGTAAAAAGAAATTAAATCAGCAAACGGTACGAGTAGAGACCAACCAGTTTGTGCTGCTATTCCATCCACCACCACAAGCAATGCTGAAAGCAGTTCTTCCAGCTCCAAACTTGAAGAGGAGCTTAAAGTTAATTCTCGGCTGAGGAAGTTCACATTCAACGACCTTAAGTTGGCGACAAGAAATTTCAGGCCGGAGTCGCTTCTTGGTGAAGGGGGATTTGGGTGTGTGTTCAAGGGATGGATCGAAGAGAACGGTACAGCACCAGTTAAACCTGGGACAGGACTTACCGTTGCAGTCAAAACCCTGAATCACGACGGACTTCAGGGTCACAAAGAATGGATGGTTTGCTTCATTTTTAATTCAATTCACGTTATTATCTTTCCATGCGACTGGATTGTTCTGACTTACATATATATTGGCAGGCTGAAGTGAATTTTCTGGGCGACCTTGTTCATCCAAACTTGGTTAAATTAATAGGCTATTGCATTGAAGACGATCAGAGGCTGCTCGTTTATGAGTTCATGCCTAGAGGAAGCTTGGAGAACCATCTTTTCAGAAGTATGGACCTACTTTTTTCAGTCTCTTGTATTATGAATCATTAAGATTCGAGTTATCAATTTTATAAAGCAGCAAGCCAGCGTCGTTCTAGTCTTGCTTTTTTAGTTTTTTGGACATCAAGTATATTTTCAATATAATAATGTCTCTACGTATTCTCACATTTTGGATTGTAGGATCTCTGCCACTGCCTTGGTCTATTAGGATGAAAATAGCTCTAGGTGCTGCAAAGGGACTTGCTTTTCTGCACGAGGAAGCAGAAAGACCGGTCATATATCGTGATTTTAAGACTTCTAACATCCTGTTGGATGCTGTAAGTTCTAGACATTTTGTAGACCGTGTCCTTATAAATTACACACTCTGATTTATGTATCGGCTCTTTCTGAATTTACCTGACTGCAAATGGATACTCTTCCAGGAATATAATGCCAAACTTTCTGATTTTGGACTTGCTAAAGATGCTCCTGACGAAGGGAAAACTCACGTCTCTACACGTGTGATGGGAACTTATGGTTATGCAGCTCCGGAGTATGTCATGACGGGTAAATTTTCTGAAGAAAATGATGGTTTCTTCGACAGATGCACGGTGGATCTGCTCCAGTTTTATCCTTATTGTGATTAATAAACCTTAAGTGGGTTAATAAACCCTAATTGGGATGGTTGCAACTTACGTCGGGATGTACACATGTTTTTGCCGGCTTCTTTTGGCCATAAACATTTTATGCCTTCATTCTATTCCGATTGTTGCAGGGCACCTGACATCAAAGAGCGACGTCTACAGCTTTGGCGTTGTCCTGCTCGAGATGCTGACAGGCAGGAGATCAATGGACAAGAACCGGCCGAATGGCGAGCATAACCTTGTGGAGTGGGCCAGGCCTCATCTGCTCGAGAGGAGGCGCTTCTATCGCTTGATAGATCCTCGTCTCGAAGGTCATTTCTCGATCAAAGGCGCCCAGAAAGCTGCGCAGCTGGCGGCGCACTGCCTCAGCCGGGATCCCAAAGCCCGGCCTCTGATGAGTGAAGTTGTCGAAGCTTTGAAGCCTTTGCCAAACCTCAAGGACATGGCCACCACATCGTACTTCTTTCAGACGATGCAGGCTGACCGGAGCAACCCCAACCCGAACGGGAAGAATGGGTTTCGGATGCAGGGGTCCTTCTCAAGAAATGGGCGGCAGCAGCAGCAGCCGCCGCCGCCTAGAAGCTTCTCGATCCCAAAGGGCACTCCTGCCTCTCCATATCATCACTTTGCTCATAATTCTCCAAAACCAAATGGTAAATCATAAGGGGCACTAAATTCTTCGTCCCCGGTAGTCTTCACGACCTCGGAGGAATTGAACTGATGGGAACAATGCGATGCAGAGGCAGATTTGAAGTTCGATAGGTTGATGCTTACACATTGGAATGCCTCCCCGTCTCCCTCTTCCCCCGACCTACCCCCTGTTGTAACATAGACTCGCGATTATAACAGTGCATTCTGAAATGTAAGTATTCTTGAAGATGGGAGCATCTGAGTTCTGCTACTCCATCTTCCATTCTCATGCTAAATGTTGGTGTTTCTTATTTTAGAAATTAGTCTAATAGTATTTCCTTGATTTAATCAATGGTTTAATTGATTTTCAATTCTCAGTGTTCTTACTCTTGAATTAGACATCTGAGATAAATGTAAGAATTTGCAGAGTAGTGAGAAAAGATTACTTGGAATGATGAGTGAAATCTGTGCATGGATACAATGCAAAGTATGTCACTGAATCCATCTAACATCTAGATTATATGTACAAAATTGACAAGGGTGACTGGTTGAACACTGAAATTTCACAACCCTCGCTTTCTGCAAGGATTCAGACCACCTAGTGTTTCCTCGTATATACTGCTCCGTGTCTCACGCAGCCTTCCTGCTAAGCTGATCCATGGATGTGCTCTCGAATATCTTATCTGCGTTCCCAACCTCAAAACCGTCTCTTCTATGGAACTCTTCAACCTGCGTAAGCAAAGGCAAAATATTTATGACCAACCATTCACGAACAAGATGGCGAAACTACTAAAAACAAGATAGGCATGTTCACAGTAAGATTTTACGTCTGTATATTGAATAATACACTGCAGTCCATAAGCAGAAGCTACAAAGTGAAATTTGCTAATTACAAAAATATTACTCCATCTGTCTATAATAAGTGTATCACTTGTGAACGGTACAAATTTCAATAAAATTATTGGTGAATGTTGTTTGAATGAAAAAAGGATCCCACTATGTGTTATGTGCTAAGTTGTGAGTGGTAGAAATGGTTTTTTGGTATATAATGAGTGATTGTGAGGTTGAATAATAAAGAGTAGTATCCTAAAAATGAAAGTGATACATTTTCCGTAGATGTCAAATAAGGTAATTGTGATACACTTATAATGGATGGAAAGAGTAGCATTTATTGCGTGACAGCATTACTTTGTTGAACATAGAATGGAACATCACAAAATTGACTTAAGTTTCATAAGTGTGGTGCCACTTCAATTTTAAAGATAAATGAAAACGCTGTGGACATAGGTAAGATCATTGGAAGAAGATATTTAGGACTGATACTTTTATTTTATACATTAAGGGGCAGTTTACTTTTGAGAATTAGTCCAGATAGATAAAAATAATATAGTTAATCCATTGTTTCCCAGAATCTTTGATATTCTCTATCATTTAAGCTAATTTAGCTTGATTTCTAGTAATGAGGATAAAAATACTCTATCATGTATCCAATCAATCATGAAAAGTAAGCGTAACCTAAAGGTAAAAATCAAGATTAAAATCATATAACAAAGCAAGATGAGTTCATGAGGCAGACCTTGTCCTCTGTTAAATTTTTGAACTGAGGGAGCACGAGGCGTTCAGCAAATTCAATATAACAGCGTGGAATCGATTCCGTTATTCCTTCAGAGAACTGGAAAGAAGATGAATCTGCCACCGTTGAACTTTGTAGCAAGAGACCATCAGGGCTCACTGAGATTAAAACAGCGCTGTAAGTCTTCATCTTGAGAAATTAACTAAATCATGATATAACAAATGACAGATTTAAGTCACTTTCAAGATTTTTAGGGGTTTGTAATGTTTCAAAAAACATGACGCATTTAACATATATTGAAACAAAAGAATAGCATATACTGACCTTTCAGAATGCCTCCTTCAGAATTCAATCTGAAACCATTATCTTCAATGAAGCGATTGAGATTATTGATCTTTTGTAAATGTGATTTGAGCCGATGAGCAGAAACGGTGACATGATTTAACGCGTATCCATTCACAAGAGTCCATGCAGCATATTCACTTTCCCTGCAAAATTCAAATTATAATTGTCTGGAACTGCTTGCTCCATCAGCTCACTTAAGGGCTAGTCATCTCTCAATGACATCATTTTTTTTCCTTCTTTTTTTCTCTTTGAAAGTGCAAAAATCTTAGCTAAAAGCTATCACATACCGCGCCAACTGTTGGAATTCAGAGAATGAGGGAGTTTCCCATGTCAAACATCCGAGTGCACTGGCCAAAGCAGAGTGCATATATGCATTCCCCGACATTTCAGTGTATTTTCTGATTATTTTCTGCTCGCGAGGAAACAAACAAGTCAAACAATTTGACACCCTACGAGCATGCATTTCAGACGCAAGTTTTATACCACATATTATGCAACAATTAGTAATCACTAGGCAGCAGCATTTCAATAGAATAAACTTCATCATAACCAAAATTTTTTGGGCTATTGAATAAAAAGATGACCAAATTTTAACTGAACCTGAGCTTCTGCAGTCATTTGGTCTACAAGAAGTTCTGATATAAATATCCTTGGCAGCGGTCCGTTAACGCCTGCACCAGCATCAGCACGAAGCACACTGGGAGGGGAAAACCAATACGCTTTTAACTTCTTTGCTGGGAACCTGAACTCCTCTCTTTGCACATAACCAAAATCCACAAAAAATCTAGCTATAGAATCGATTCCATGATCATTCACCTAAAGATCAGCAAGCGATCAATGAATAACATTACTCACAAAATATTTTCTGGACCATATTAGTGCTCAAAATGCTGACAAATAAATCCTTGAGGCAGAAAAAAATGCTCTTCAGTGAAAAGCTAAAAAAACAACCAACACTTTACCCCAAAAGTCCGAAAAGCAAAATGATCATAGCATATATGATCATTTTCAACTGAATGAACAAGCTCCAAGATACTTTTTGCAGTCGGATTTCTGTTCAGATAAACAGTCTCCATGGATGATAATATGTTACTGAAGAAAGATTCTCCTCCCTGCAATCAGTGACCATACAAAAATTCAAAACCTTCAGAAATCAACTTCTTATTCTTGAATTGATAAACAAGAGAGAACTACACCACACTAATTTTAACTACAGATAAATAATCTCATACACAATTGTCGAAGTTAGATCATCAAATATCTACTAAAGCCTTTCCCTCAACACTAGGTCTTTCGAGTTCAGTCCCAAAGACACACACACACTAAAAACACAAATATGTCCGTGTCAGGCCCCATAAAAGACAAATATCTTGAAACAATCTGCATGAAATAATGCATACAGAAATTCGTCGATAAGAATGATGGAGGAGAGATACCCGAAAGGAAGAATTTTGCGAAGGCCCATGATGATCGCTCGACGCTGAGATGCTAGTAAAATGATTGTTTATTCTTCCATGGAAAATCATGTTGGTCGTCCGGAAACTCGTGAGATTTGAAAGGGAAAGAGAAGAGGAAGATGAGAGCCATAAAGGTGAAGAAGGAGAAACGCAAGATCGGGGCGAAGGAGGTGGAAATTTGAGCATAGTGTCCATAGATTCTTCAAATTTCTTCAATTTTTCTGTTGCTTATCTTCTCAGTGTGCAGAAGTCGAATGAATACTCTGATATCATCGTATTTTGTAATCGAATGTTTATTGTAGAAAAGAATACTCGTATCGTATTCGTTACGTTTTTCGTACACTTCTGCCACGTATGTATTCCATGTCCATGCTGCTCCTCACTGTCTATTTAATGCGTCGCTATTTTTCCTAAAAAAAGGTGAAGGCACAAAATATAAATATGCGCTCAGTGAAAAATAAAAACATCCTTAAAATAAGTTTAGTTATAAAAATATTTTTGATGTTAAATAAGTAATGTAAAATATTTTTATCGTTAAATAAACAGTGCAAAAATATCCTTCACGTTATAAACAATATAAATAGTTAAAAGATTAAATTGTGTTTATTTTTTTCAAATTTAAAATTAACATTCACTTATAAAAATTTATAAATGAATGTTAATATTATGAAATGACAAATTCTAATATAAAAAATTGAAATTGACAAATATTCTACAAAATTATAGTTTTATATTGTAACATAACATACATAAATTTAATTATAGAATAAATGTAAGTATGTGAAAATATAATCTAAAATAAAAATTTATAAAGTTGAAAATTATCGGATATAAGTTATTGTGTAAGAAGCATGTATGAAAGAAAGATGACTATTATTAAACCATCATAATTTTCTAGGATATTAAATTTCATATTTTTTGTCATTTAACAAAGTTTAGGATGTATTTGCACTATTTATTTAACATTAAGGGTATTTTCACAACAAAACTTACTTCAAGGATGTTTTTTTGTTCTCCACTATAAACATTAAGGGCATATTTGCACCTTATTCCAAAAGGTAAATCAGAGCTATACTCGAAGTCCTCGAAATTAACATTTTGTCATATAAAATTGAAAGTTTAAATTGTATCAATTAAATTACAAAAATATATTTTGTGACACTATCTCTTCAATAATATTATTCCTTTTTAAAATTTATTCTTTGCCTTAAATATCTAGATTACCAGTGTCATTTTTAACAGACGTTACCATATGCAATGAAGGAGTTAGGAATATTTTATTGGGGATCCAAGTTCGACTAATCACAATTTCAAAAAGTAATAAGTACAAATTAAAAATAAAATAAGAAAATAACTACAATTTTAATGATAGCGTAATCAATTATATGACATTATAAAAATAAAATAAAAATATGATATAATAGTTGATGAAACCATGAAACAAAATTAATATTATTTGAGAGTTACTATTGTTGAGCTATTTATTTTATATAAGAAAAATAGTGAAACAAAATTAAATAGCGGACAATGTCTAATTCAAGTTAATAACTATACAAATATTTTATGATCAACATTGAGTGATATACTAATAGATGTCATACAAATAGAGGTAATTGTTCGTAACAAAATTTATTTTCTTTATATATTTTAATCTTGATATATCCTACAAAAACAAAATAATTTAATTTACTTATAAATGTTTAAACAAATAATGAATAATTTTTTAAAAATTAAAATAACTAAACATAATAATTTAATTATAAGTTTCAGTTAAAAATATTATTTTACAAAACTCAAATCTTAATTTTCATGTAACCATTACAAGCTTATCATTAGTCCTAAATCTAAATTCAAAACTAAAATGAGCAAGAAGTATATAAGTTACAAAAAAAAAGAGCAAACAATATAGTATTTGAAATTCACATTTCTAACTTATAATAAATATAATATAAAAATATTTAATTTCTTAATTAATTATTATATATTAAACTATATATATTAATAATTTTTGGAAAAAACTGTTCAGATGCCCATAAGCTCCTTGGGCCAATTGTGGCTCCGTCTCTGACCATATGCAATATGTATAACAATTCAGTTGCGTTTCATTGTTATTTCTCTATTCCATTTTCTTGTCATTACTTTACTTGTGGTTGTGGGCCAGGGGCAAGAGGCTGAAAAATTAATTAGATGACGTGAAATACCCCTTTTAGGATAAATATATTATTATACCTGTATTTACAATAAATTTAGTAAGAAAGTTATGATTACACAGAATTTGTATGTGAGAAATCACATATACATCAAATTCCATATGTTATTAAAACTCATTTATTTGACCTTTTATAAGACCAAACATCCTATAATCCTCTCTCTCTCTCTCTCTCTCTCTCATTTTGTCATAATTATCTGCTTAGAGTAAGGCCGCCCTAATTATTCAGCACGAAACCAATCATTATCTCAACCTTATTTATATTAAAGACAACATGTACACATCAGCATCGTTATCCTTGAATTAGGTCATCCAACACAATGCATGATACAAGAGAATCTCCAATCACCTAATCCTGCAAATAAGACGGGCAATTGAGCCAATAACTTGAGTTCAAATGTCAATCAAAATTTGTCAGTCCAGTAAGAATTATTTTTACAACCCAAAACAAGAAAATGCAGCCCCGTTACGAGCTCAAAACTTGATAGAGACAATGGGGCATCACCCGAATCCTATCTAAGTTATTGCTTGCTCGGTTTCTTGAAAAATTTGCGCTGGCACCCTTCTTTTTGGAGCTTCAAGGATCATGGTTTAAGAGCTACGGCCAGTCCAATCTTTGCGCTTTTCTCTATGGCCCTCGTGTCCACTTCACCTGAAATGGTGATGAGAGATTTGGGGCGCCATTCGTGCTGCATAAGAGCACTCGTTTTGCCATAGTTGTTCACTCGGGCTTTCACAGAGGTTAGAGGATCCAGTGCATGCTGTGTCCCGACAGTGAGTGTGTTCTCATTGGTCGTGAAGCTGTGGGTCAACTCTGCTCCAACAGCTGTGTTGGTCAATGGGCTTACTGTGTGGAAGTAGGAGGCTGTGATCGTTTCACCCTTATCATTACTGTGGAAAGAAGCAGAGCCCAGTAAACAAAGAGTAAAAGATAAAACAACCACACTCAATAGATTTTGCAATACTTTCGAGCAAATTCAATACCGTAATCCCGTGCAAGATATCTAAAGAGCAAGACTAAAATATGCCGATATAAATTTATAGGGTAAGACAAAGATTCTGCCATTTCCCCAAATATAGGCAGGTCAAATTGTTTCAACTTAACGTATACTCACAGCATCAAGGATGCGACTAGGTCAGTCGTGGTATAACTGATGCCAGCATTGTATTTCACAAAATTTCCGGAGGCTGTATCGAATGAGACATCAGTACCAAAAGTAGCGTTGTTATTCCCAGCAACACCAGAGAAGTTGACTATGGGTTTGGCAGTCAGCCCAAGGCTAGTGCTAATTCCAGCATACTCATGCAAATATTGAAGTTCCACCTGTTAACCCAATTATCAATGACATAAGAGTTAATCTGTTAGTCTAGAATTCACACAGCAATAGTACTAGACAATCGAAAGAAAATATGGATACAGTGTAATTGATCGTGTAATGTAAAACAGAAATATAATTACCTTGCCAGACTTTTGGTCGGGAGCAACAAAGCTAAAGATAGCCTTCACTCCAGGAGCAGGCTCATCAACAGTAATGGTTGTGTAGACCTAAATAAGCAGTCAATGTTTTATTAATAGGTTGTCAGATGTATAAACACATCAGGGATTGGGTTAAGCTTATTAATAGGTTATCAGATGTATAAACACATCAGGGATTGGATTAAGCTCAGCAGCAAAGGACATCAAGGAACCCATCTCTACAGGATATTTAAATCGAATAGCGCAAAGGATACCGTATAATAAGAGAACTATTTAGACAGATACATGATAGTCAACATGATTCAGAAAGCCACTGTTACTGTCAGTTTGTTGGAGAGAGTCCAAATCGGGAGGAGGGAACATCAAACTAACTTCAAGTGCAGAGGTCTTGCAGATCAGGCACTAGCACATTTTTCAGTCAGGGGAAAATTCAAGAAATATCAGTATAATTGAAAATTTTACATAAAAAGGGCAAAGGGATAATAACAAAAAGAATCCAACCGACAAGTAAATGTAATTCTCTGGACTAGAATAATTCGATTTTTTTGTTTAGCGTAACTGAATTTAATAAGAGTGTAAATTTCGTATTGTGAAGCTATTGCAAAATTCATCCCTTCGCAAACTCTGGAATACACCAAAGTTTGCACTGCATCAAGTTCGAAAATTATTGGAATTAAAGGAATTGAGGAAATGTTTGCTCTTAGTTAACCATGGTCATCACGCAGCACTACTGATACTTGGACAACTCATCTCGATACATTCTTCCCATTATTGAATACAAATATGCTAAGTTTGTATATATCCATACATAATAAATTACAAGTATCGTTAAGGTTAAGTAGATTACTAACATTGGAGTGGGTATCCACTTTCACGTCAGTTGTGATGTTCTTGTTCTTCAGCTGGGTGTTAACGTCAGCTAAGAACAGGTCACCTTTCTTTGTCCCAGATGAAGTAATGGCCTGAAGAGTAATAACCATATTAGCAACACAACTACAAGTCAAATATGCAATGACCAACTTAAGAGATGATAACCATCAAAATGAGAATGTACACAAAACAGACTACTACCATACTACCCATGCATCAATACACATAATGTGAATCAATTCTCCAATTAAAGCACAAAATTCCACATTATCTTAGTCAGCAAAATAAATCCATCTTCCACACATTACCAAATCAATAGAACGACCGTTTATCACTGCACATTCAACAATGCAAAGGCAGGACATGTATAATTGCACGATAATCCATTTCAATATAGACGAAAATGTGTGAGAAATCCTAAGTAGTAGAAAAAAGGGACACGAGACTGCACATGTTCAACCACTCAACTGAATACTCTGCATAAATGGAAGATACTTAGCAAATTAACCAATTTCATAGTCACAGGCATGCAAAAATACTAAAATTTAAACAGCTCAATCTTCGCTCAATAATCCCCGTCATTTACTTTTCATGATTGGTGGGATACATGATCGAGTATTTTTATCCTCATTATTAGGATTTCTCCAATCCTATCTTTCAATGGAATATGAATCAAGCTAAATTAGCTCAAATTATATAAATTATCAAAGGTCTAGGAAATACCAAGGTTTCAATCCATCAAAGTAAATAATGGATTAACCTATACTACTTTATCTATCTAGGCTAATCCTCAAAATTAAACGCTATCTAAATGTAAACCCTTAATTCTCTTTCACACAACACATACTAATGCATGAGTAGTTCAGTACAGAAAAACAAGTAGAAACACTAACCACGCCATTAGCAGTGTAAGTAGTGAGAGTAAATTTCTGGTCGCCCTGATAATCCTTGTAAAGAAGATCTGGAAACACCCAAAGAAAAAGGAAAAAATCCTTTCAAATAAGCTTAAATAAAATGATATGCCCAGAATATTCACAAGAAAGGCAGAAATATCAGAGCCAAAAATAAAAACACCAAAACCCTAAGAAAAACATTACTCGCCTCTGGCTTTCTTTCCAATGTCAGAGTAAAGGCCGGGACCCTTGACAAAAACCATTCTTTTCTCCTTGGATTGTGGGAAGATTTTGGAGAGAGAAAGAGAGGAATTTCTAAAGAAAGGGAAACGGTGGTGCTTCGTTGGCTTAATGCATATCAAATATCGATATGTTGCTGAAAATAGTTTAATTTGACCCTAATTTATTGCTCCTAATTATCTGGACCGTCCATCTTTCTATTTGAGATTTTTGAACATTTTGGGCCGTTTATCTGAGTTTCCTTTCGCTTGAAAAAAAGTAAAGAAAATAGTGGAGAAGTCCTTTCTTAACTCACCACTCATAAATTGGAGTAGTTGGAATACTTTCGTCTAATTAAAATGATCAAGGGAGCGTTTTAAAAAAAATAGTATAGATAAAAATAATATAGATTAATTATTTATTTATTTTGATGGATTGAAATCTTATGATAGTAGATTTTTGATAATTTTTATCATTTAAATTAAATTAGATTGATTTTATATTTTGTTACAAATATGAGATAGAAAAAATCTAATAATGAAAACAAAAATGCTCAATCATATATTTTATCAAATATTAAAAAGTCAGAAATAGTGAAATGGTAACTAATTTTTTAGAAGGTTCTCAAGAAAGAAGTCAAATGAAAAAGTGTCGAATGGTCCTCTTAAAAAGAAAAAAAGTAATGACGCCTTATCCATAAAATTTTTAAAAAAAAAAGTTTTACAACGAAAATAGTTAAGTCTCATCAAATTCTAGCTACTTGATAATAATGTCATTATACATTTTAAACTGTTAATCTTTCCACATTAGGAGGGTGAAAAAATATGTGGAAAAAATCGATTAAATTTGCCGAAAATTTAGATCGGCAGTGGCCAATCGTGACCAATGAATTATTTTTTTAATAGATAGAGAAATTAAAAATTGATATGTGCTAAGAATATGCTACAAATGTTGCAGAATGGAATGAACGGTAGGATATGCTTTTTTAAAATTCCTTAAGATCCTCTCGTGTCTGAAGTAGTAATTTTTATTGGGCCATAAAAACGGCCCAGTTAGTAAACATTTAGGCCTACATAGATGGGCTTTTCAATAGAGCCCCTCTTAAAAGAAATATTTAAAATTATTAATGAATTTATGTATATTTCACCCTTACATCCTCAACTAAGATATTAATAAATAATCTCAAATATATTATTCAAACTTCAGTAATATAGCCCCAAACTAAAAATAAAAATAACAATGCAAAAATGGCTACTTCAGCTAGATTTAGAATGCGGCTGCCGCAGCTCCGGAGGTGGAAGCGGCGCCACCAGCGAGGCGAAGAAGCGTCTGCTTCGCCGATGCCATAGAGGGTTCTTGCAGCTCTCAATTCTACTCCATTGTCGACGACTATGGTTGTATTTACGATGATTACAGCTTTGCTTGTGGCTCGGAGATTTTGGAAGATGAGGCTGTGGAATCCCGACGCCTTCGATCCTTTTGACGTTTACCATTTGAAGAGTCGAAAGGTAAAATATTGCACTTCCTATTTCTTATATATATTTGATAAACACTGAAGTATCATTGTTGCCACCTTAATGAAATCTAGCTCTCGTTTTTACACCTGGAATTGTCATAAGTTGTTGAATCCTCTAGCATGGATAACTTTAAAGATCATATTAGGAATCATCAGTAATGATGTGTGTATTTGTGAGAGAATGAAGCCTAAATAGATTTGTTGTAACCTAGATATATAAAAGGCAAATCACTTTACATATATCTAAGTGTAACAAAAAAATTTGTATTTAAATTTTTATAAATACAAAATTGTATACAAAATCAATTTAATTTGGATTTGATGAATTTGAGATGAGTTCGATCTCTATCTATCCTCTGATTCTTCTCTGTGATTTTTTGAACGATCTTGATGTTCTTCGAATATTCTTCAAGTTGTTGGAGAGGATGTAATTCCTTGATCTCCTTGAACTTGAGGGTTGAACTTGATGATGTTGATCTGAAGGACCTTGGCCTTGTTTTCAGATCAACTGTCGGATTTGGTTTGATTTGTTGAAGAACGTTTGAAGATCTTCAAGTTTGAGCGTCAATGCGGAGGGTATTCACCATATTTCCGAATTGAACGTCATCTTTGATTTGATTTGGATGATGATCTTGGCGAAGAATGTGGTGATTTGCACGAAGAACGCCTTGAATGTTGAATGAGACTTCGAAGCTTCTTGAAGACTTGTAGGGTTCTTCGAGTGTCTTGAGCTCTTCGATTCACTTCACTTCACCTCACATTTATGAGAGCCTTCAATGCCTATTTATAGATGTAGGCTAGTGGACTTATGGGCTTATGGACATTTTGGGCCATCAAGCCATGAGCTTGAACTATGGGCTTGAGCTATGGGCTTTTATGGCTCATTTAGCACAATTGAGTGATTATTCTCTCAGTCGTGGTGTGTCACTCTCCTATTTGTCGATGAAATCAAATATTAATCACATATCTATTTTATTTTGGAATAAATTCCATTAATAAAATAGAAGTATAATTAATTATTTAATTCGTGTTTTACACGTAGCGCAATATAATTTGCTAACAATTTTTAACTGTCTACACTAAGAAATGGTTATCGTCTCTTAAAAGAAATCTAAGCAATGGTGGATCCAAGGTAATGTATGAAAATCTGGAAGGAGAAGGAAATTTTATCAAGTTTTGCACTTTGTGGTGCCTAGAATTTAATGATAGCTTTCTATATTTTTGGATATAACTATTTAGAAACGAAGGGGTTAGCATATAAATCCAAAAATAAGTTCAAGTTTGTCGCACCATGCTACTATATAAACTAGTATATAATCTGTCGAGTTTCGACGAAAAATCATTTTACGTTATGTATATGGTCAAAATAAATGAAACAATTCTTATATCAAGACAATACGTTTAAATCTGATATATATGACATGTAATCATCTTACGTTATAACTTTTAAGTATAGATTTAAAAAATAATTTTATATTTGGCTAAAGTTTAATCACCGAAAGTAGTTGAGCATAGTGGAGCATGATGATGAATCGAAAAATTGAAGCTAGGGTTCAGCCATCCAAAATAGTTGATCGTAGCGGAGCACGTCGATGAACATAAATGATGAGGTTATAATTCAATCACAGCAACCTGTCTAAAATGTATATACTCATTCCAGTCATAAACCTGATTTAAAAGTTATTTAATATCAATTATTATCTAAAATTCGTATAAGTTGTTATAATAATTGATCGTCTATCGAAATAACAACATTAACATTACAAAACATTAATAAGTTAATCTTCATATGTGCCAAATGTATTGAAGTTGCTTATTAGTCTTTTTGACTGATTTTTTTCCCACTGCCTCATTCAATATCTCAGCTGCTGCATTCTAATTAATAACTCTTATTTATTCAGATTTTGCATGTTGGAACACGTAAATGATCTTCAAGCTACAAGAAAAAAAAATAGAAAAATGTTATTATTGGAGGTAGGGATGTCAATGGGTGGATTTTACTCGGACCAGAACCAATAAATAAGTAATGGTTCTGGATCCGACCCATTAGACACTGGATCCGGACCGGACCCGGATCATTAATTATGCGTCTTAAGCGGTCCGGTGCGAGCGGTTCGAAACCGTAACCCACTGTAACCGCACAAAATCGAACTATAACCAAACCGTTGATTTATAATTTAATGTGTTATGAGTGATTTTGAATCGATATGGATAAAATTAGGTTATTAACAAGTTATTTAAACTTAGGCTTGTCAATAGACGAGTTTTACTCGAACCAAAACCAATAAATACGTATTGTCTCCATTTTTTTTATCTGCAAATTTTTGATGGGGGTTATACGTATTATTCTTTTAGATTTATTTGGATAAACTTATTATACATTCAGATATAATTAAATTGGGGGTTACACGTTTTTTATGTGCAGATTTAGATGAGGGTTGTACGTATTATACTTTCAGATTTATTGGGATAAGTTTATTAATCTATTATAATTTAAATTTGAGGTTGTAAATTTTTAGAGGTGTTTACTTTACATGATTAGATTGAATAAATAAAATCAATCTACCCTAATCCAAAGTTTACTTTTAATGATTAATATTTGAGGATATCCTAAAACCGGAGATAATTATTTTAATCCTTTTGGTTTGCTCTCTATTGATTTTAATCCAATCAATACATGTGGATTTTGAGTAATTCTCAAAACAAAGGGAGATTTATTTATTCCAATCTTAATTCAACTAATTCCTTGTAAGAAGTAAATGATTGATAAATAAAAATTATCTTATAATACATTTAATTCCTCAAATACTCAATCATTCAAAATGTTAATCATGAAAAGTAAAAGGTAAGAGGCTATATTGAGAAGAAAAGGGGGTTATGTATAGAATTGTCCATAAAATTTATATAATTCTATCATATTTTCTTTGCAAATGCCTAATAAAAATTTGAGTTGATATCACTTTCCATCATACTCTTATACACTTTTTTCAATCCTATTAACCTTTAGAATTTATCAATTTGACCATAATCTTTTCAAGATGCATCAATTCTATAATTTAAATAATATAGAGATTTTTGAAATCCAAATTAATGGATGGTTTTAAACCGATCGTATATATTGTTTGATCATGTTTTTAATTTTATGTTATACATTGTAACAAAGTAATTGAATGGAAAAGTTAGCCAACCCATTAAAGTTCGAATAAAAATAGTGACATTAAAGGTTTTATATTTCCACGCCAACTGAAAACAAGGTTGTTTACTTAATTCCACGCATAACAAAAAATAGTTGGATCTAGATTTAAAACGAAATTAAAATATTAAATATCATATTAAAAATGTTATCTATTTCTAAATAAACGGATAATTTTGATCTACCTGAAAATGTTAATCCAAAGAATGGATCACATGGGAAGTCGGCAGATATTTTATAATAAAGATGCACAATAATGAGGTGCGAAAAAGAAGCAAGAAAATAGGAAGGTGACCCTTTGGATCCACGTAACCTTTTACGTGGATGTGGTTGCATCCTATGCACTAAAAATCCTATTTCCACGCCCTTTTCCACACATTTACTGCATATATAGCGATTCCGTCCCTCGACTTTCTCGAAAATTAGGAAATCACCACAACATTTTAGGTATTTTTATAGACGGCTTACCCGTGCAGCATTTGTTAATTCCATACATAAACGAGGACTGATGGCAAAAGAGAAAACAAAAGGTTGTAATCTTTATAGAATCCAGTCATTTTAAAAAAAAAACATCAATTTAGTCTTATTTTTTTCAATTTTCCTTTTCTTTTACCAACTTCAGTCTATTTTATGTCAATATTACTAATCTACTAGCATATAGTTTGACCAACTTCTCATTTTGTATCATATAATTCTAAAACATCTCTTTGACGACTCACATTTACCCTCGATTTTTGCTTCTTTCTAAATTCATCGTCATCACTAACAAATTCACCATTACATTTCACAGTTGATGACTCGAGCACAGAAACATAGAGACATCATCGTCCCATGAGGGCAAATAATCATCAAATTAAAGTCTAGTGCTTGAGTTCTTGCAACTAGTGTTTTTTTTTTCATCCTTTAATAATTTTTTTTGTTCAAAATTTTGTAAAATCTACATGATGATGTCTATTAATCGTGTAACAGATATAGGAGAGAAATATGGATTTCTCGATTTCAAGCCATGACATCAATTAATTTTGACTAAAAAAATTTATTTGGTCACAATGTTACTTACTTGAAAGAATTATTGGAGTACTATTTTGAAATTGTTTGAAATCCAACAAATTTACGAAGTTTTGGCATTTTGGGCCTATTAAGTCAATAGACAATTACATACATATTGGTATAACATACAAAGTGAACTTAAAATCTACTTCATCCGTCCACCAAATTTGTTCATTGATTTTGGTGACATGAGTTTTAATAAATTGTAATGAGTATAAAGTAAGTGGATATAAAAAGGTGGACCATGTGGATAATAAATGAATATATTAATAGATAGTGTGTGTAAAAAGGTGGCCCGTGAGTGATTTTTTTGTAAATAAGTGGATAAGTTTAGGATAAAAATATAAAGTTGATGTTTCCAAAATAAGGAAATTGAAGATTTTTTCTGGACGAACCAAGATAGAATTAAATAAACTTATTTGGTGGACGAAGGGAATATAATTTAGTACAATATTTACAAAATTTCCTATTATCATGCTGTTGACTATTTTTTGTAATCAGAAATTTAATTTTTACTAATTGTATATACATATATAAGATCTAAATACAACATACATCGTCACAATGTTTATACACATTAGATTTAATCTTTTCATTTTGTAGTTGGTGTATTGATGTTAATGTTGACGTTGTTATTTATTTATTTATTTGGAGGAATAGTTGGTGCGTTGTGATAAAGGGACCAAGGAATAGCTAATTTGGTTCGTGGGCGTTTCTGGTTATTATTGCAACTTGTATTAGTTATTTGAAAATTTGACTAAAAAAAGGGGTGATCGCTGTAAATAGTACGTATACATATATAGATATTTAAAAGAAAAATCACTTCATCAATCATCTTACACACAATGCCATAATGTGTATATGTTACAAATATCTGAGAACAAATCCACCTCCATCTTTCTTCTCCTGAATCTCCTCTGCCTCTGAAAACAATGTCTGTAGTTACGACGGACTCACTCTTCATTCTCCACCACCACCGCCACCACCACCGCCGGCGCAGCAGCCATTTCAAACCCGTCGAAAAGTTTCAACTCGTTTCCAAAAAGCCCATATCTTTCAACCAAAATTGCACGCACACTCCCCACTGTCGCCCCAATGCCCGCTCCCGCCGATACTGGCCTCCCAAAGCTCAGAATTCCTCCGGCACCGCCGTCGTCGAAACGCACGAAGCTACAGATGTTACCTTTTCTGAAACTTTCGACTTGAAGCGGCGTGAAAAGGTAGAATTTGGTGTTTATAGCTCGTGTAATGCGTATGTTTGTTTATTTGTGTAGCTATCATGTTCCTTATGAGATCAATTTTGTTGTAATGCAAGTGATTATTTAGATGGAATGCTAAATTTGGGATTTGGGGCAGTTAACTTTGATCGTATTTAAATATGATCACTTGTGAAGGGCCTTTTGTTCTGTTTCGTTATCTTGGAATCGAATTGTGCTCTGCAGAAATTGGTTGCATGTTGTGTTTCTTGATGAAACGAATCAGCTGGTTAGCTATAACTTCATTGTACTACTATTTTTCTTTTGCAATTTTGAAGGAATTTCTGAAATAATAAGTATTTTCCTGAATTTTTTTGTTGCTGAATAGTAATTGGAAAGAAGGAAGTGGGTTTCCAAAGCTTTAGCTCTTCATTGCTTTTAGGCTAAATAATTTCTTTTTTCCTTCAACTCAAATCACTTTTCAACTGATAATCGTGGTTACTTGCAGTTGAATGTATTCTAATATGCCTCCAATTATGGAAAAACGACTTTAATATGCTTTTTAAAAGCTAATTTTATACATTTCTTGGTTAATTTGGAGTGACAGCTGGAAGGAAAGATCACAATCAGATTAGAAAGTGGAAAAGATGAAGAGCATTGGAGCCTTACTGTTGGTTGTAGTTTACCCGGAAAATGGGTTCTTCACTGGGGAGTCAATTATATCGGCGATACTGGCAGGTATACATGATTTTAGTGATGGAAATACTGAAATATGCACATCATAGTTACATGCTTGTGACAAATGAATATATTTATTCTAATTGTTGCAGTGAATGGGATCAACCTCATGTGGATATGAGACCTCCTGGCTCTATTCCCGTTAAGGTAACTATGGATTCTTTTATCTGGAGCTAAGGAGTGCATTTCTCTTTTTCTATGCATCTTATGTTCTTACGTTGATACTGGTATCAATTGCTTTTCCAGGACTACGCAATTGAGACTTATTTTGAAAGATCACCTGCTTCATCTGTAGATGAAGTGAAGATTGCTTTTGACACAAATAGTTCAATTGCTGCCATAAATTTTGTGCTGAAGGTGTGTTCTGCCGTGTTGCTGGGATGAATGTTTCTTCTTTGACTGGTTTAAGTCTCCACAAATATTCTATCTTTGATGTATCCTTGGTCTTTTTGTGATTTTTTGACGATCTAGGATGAGGAAACTGGGTGTTGGTATCAGCATAAAGGAAGAGATTTTAGATTTCCTCTTATCGATTACCTTCAAGATGATGGAAATATTGTTGGAGCAAAGAGCTTGGGTGTATGGCCAGGTTGCTTTATATATTCTGCTCTGTAGTTCTAACATGTTTTACTTTTCCAACTTCTTTTATTTTATCTTGAGATGCTCTACATACGAGAATACTTTATGTGGGGAATTTTTGATTCTGCTAACTTTTTTTTTTTATCCCAGTGGTGGGTTAAGTAAAACATGGTGATATATGTTGATTGATTTAACTTGGCTTTTGTCTATGTTGTATAATTTTATTCTTCTTATGTTACTATGTTCCATCCATCAAGTGATTTGAAAAGGTAAAGGCATCATCATAATTTATTGCACTTCCAGTTTCCTCTCGGTATTCTCAATGTTTGATGATTGTTAATATTTCTCTTGTGGCAGGTGATTTGGGACAGATACCCAACTTGTCTCTTGAAACTGAATCTGTTGATGGTAAAGGAGATGACATTAAAGAATCTAACTTGAAAAAGAGGCCTCTTCAAGGTTTTTATGAAGAGCACTCTGTCTTTAAAGAAATTTGTAGCGATAACTTAATGAGAGTGTCAGTGAGTCACTGCACAGAGAAGTCCAAAAATTTGTTGTATATAGAAACTGATTTACCTGGAGATGTAGTCGTGCACTGGGGTGTTTGCAGAGGTGAAGGTAAAAATTGGGAAGTCCCGGTAGAACCATACCCTCCTGAAACAATCACATTCAAGAATAAGGCTTTGCAAACGCGATTGCAGGTATATCAAAGAATTAGGACTCTTGAGTAATGGTAGAATTGTATGAATTTTGAATTCAATTTTATTGTGTACTTAGCCGACCAATGCCCTCTGAATCTATTCATTCATGTCAGTTTGATTATTCAGTTATTAAACTTGAGGTTTACATGGTAGTAAGTTTCAGATGTAGAATCTTCTACTGCTTCCTTTCTTCCCTTTCTTTTGTTGCACTGCTATGATTCTCTGAAGCCTTAGTAAGGGTAATATTTGTTTCTCGACCACATGATCACTGCTAATAGCATGAGCAATTGTCAAGAATGAGCTATCTGCGTTTGAAATCAAAAGCTTTACTTATAATATTCTATATCCTCAAAAACAATTTGAATAGGCATTCCCTGATTTTTTTCAATTGGTTAGTTAATATCTGCATTTATTGAATATCATTATTATTCATTGCAGCAAAAAACAGACGGATGTGGTTCTTGGGGTTCATTTACATTGGGTGATGAATTCTCCGGATTTGTTTTTGTGTTGAAGCTGGAAACTGATACGTGGTTGAATTGTAAAGGAGATGATTTTTACATACCCTTCACAAGTAAAACAATCAATCATGAACTTTCTGGTTCTACTCATTCCAGTGGTGAGGAGTGGTGGCTCTTGGCTCCCCAGTGACATCTGATGATATAGATGACACAATTGAATCAAAAGAAGTTGTTTCTGCTTATGCTGGTGGTATCATTAACGAGATAACTAAATTAATGACTGGTATTTCCACGGAAAAGAGTAGGAAAACAAAAAGCAGACAAGCCCAAGAGACAATTCTCCAAGAAATTGAGAAGCTTGCTGCAGAAGCCTACAGTATCTTCCGAAGTTCTACACCTATGTTTACGGAAACTGAACTGGCTGAAGATGATGATTCTCCACCCCCTTTAACTATATCTTCAGGAACTGGTTCAGGGTTTGAAATCCTCTGCCAGGGATTTAATTGGGAATCCCATAAATCTGGAAGATGGTATCTGGAGATTGGGGAAAAGGCTTCAGAATTAGCATCACTTGGTTTTACTGTGATATGGCTACCTCCGCCTACTGATTCTGTTTCGCCTGAAGGCTACATGCCAAGAGATTTGTACAATCTAAACTCCAGGTATCATATAATATACATAATTAGTGTTCCTACATGCCGTACATTAATAAAAATAGAAAAGAGTGATAGTATTTCACGCCTATCTGATTACAAAGTCGATTTACTGATAAGAATCAAGCTTGAACTTTGATGCAGAATACCTTTATTTACGACAGAACCTTTACTCTCCCACTTGGTCATTAAGTTAATGAACAATAATGCTTGGTAGGTATGGAGATATGGATCAATTAAAGAATATTGTGACTAAACTGCATGAATTGGGAATAAAGGTTCTTGGTGATGTTGTCTTAAACCACCGCTGTGCACAGTTCCGGAATCAAAATGGTGTCTGGAATATTTTGGTGGTCGCTTGAATTGGGATGACCGTGCAGTTGTTTCTGACGATCCCCATTTTCAGGTTCAAATCTTTGACTTGAATTTCATCTTTAAATTTTTATTCTTATAAATGTTTGTCAAGTGCATAAATAAGATAAGGAGAAAAAGAAACAGGGAAAAAATGGAAGGAGAAAAAGAAACAGGGAAATTGGAATGACCGTGCAGTGAGTCATCTTATTGTCTCCGAACCATGTTTGGTGAAACCTTGTTTCTTTTGCCATTTTAATGAAGTAGTCTGCATTTGATATATTGCAACTCTATGTATTGCCTCTGTTCGATCACTCACAGGGAAGGGGCAATAAAAGTAGTGGAGATAACTTCCATGCAGCTCCAAACATTGATCACTCTCAAGAATTTGTCAGAAAGGACATCAAGGAATGGCTATGCTGGTTGCGGTTAGTTATTAGTTAAAAATTCTATTGTTTTCCGCTAACTGATAGACAAGTACACAAATATGTCTATTTAAATGTGGTGTTACATGAGATTGGCTGATACTTGCATGTGCAGAAAAGAAATCGGTTATGATGGATGGAGGCTTGATTTTGCAAGGGGATTTTGGGGTGGCTATTTCAAGGACTACTTAGAAGCAAGTGACCCTTATTTTGCTGTAGGGGAGTTCTGGGATTCACTAAGCTACAGTTATGGTGAGATGGATCATAATCAAGATGCACATAGGCAGAGAATAGTAGATTGGATTAATGACACGAATGGAACTGCTGGTGCTTTTGATGTCACAACCAAGGGAATTCTTCATTCTGTAAGCATACGATCTCAAAATTTTCAAAAATAAAATTAGTTATCATGCTAGAGTTAAAATTTACCTACTATTGTTTTCTTATCTCTCCTGATCTGCATTATATAGGCACTTGAAAGATGTGAATATTGGCGATTATCAGACGAGAAAGGAAAACCTCCCGGGGTGATGGGATGGTGGCCATCTAGGGCTATTACTTTTATTGAGAATCACGATACTGGTTCCACTCAGGTTGGACATCGTATCCTTAATTCCTTTATCTTTGATTTCTTCTGTGCATAGTCAGAAAACTATGCGTGATACATCATGTTTGCTAAAAGTGTAATTTACTCCTCCGTTTTGAAGGGTCATTGGAGATTCCCAGGTGGTAAAGAAATGCAAGGTTACGCCTATATCTTAACTCACCCTGGCACACCATCCGTCTTCTATGACCATATTTTCTCCGATTATAAATCTCAAATCAAAGAACTCATCTCCATCCGGAAGCGCAAAAAGATCCACTGTCGTAGCACAGTAAGCTTTTGAAGTTGTCATTAATTTATTTCCCTTTTTAAGTGTAATTGTAAGGTTTCACTGGAGTTTCCTTGGCATCATATACGACCTCAACTGATTAAAGCCATCATGATTATTACAGTCAAATTTGTGAATTTTGAGCAGCATACCGAAAAAGAATTCATTTTTCATAAACATTGCTCTGACCACATGCTCTTTTTTCTTGATTTAGGTTAAAATAGTGAAGTCAGAGAGAGATGTTTATGCAGCAGTAATTGATGATAAGGTTGCTATGAAGATCGGACCCGGACACTATGAACCTGATAGAAGTTCCAAAAACTGGTCTGTGGCGACGGAGGGCAGAGATTACAAGGTCTGGGAAGCATCATAATCCGAGACACTGCAATACAAGTACATCGACAAATTTATCAGTGACGCTGCAAAATAAGAAGATTCTGACATCGGTTAGTTGCTGCCTGTACTTCTCCAAAAAGCCGTCATGGCCCTTGGATTTGCTGCATGAGTTTCCCACCTTAGGCCTTTACTAAAGGGATCTTCTTCGGCTTTTAAGCTATACTAATAAGTGCGCTTCCAAATTGGGGACGAGGGATTGGAATTCGCAGCCCTATGAGTCTGTATGTATACTTCAGCAGCCTTGTATACAAAAGAGGCTAGCTGTGAATAATCTATATCGGTAGAATATGTAGAGGATCAAAGTAGATTCTCATTTTGTATGTGTCAATTGCATCATTGTGACCAGATACTGTAACATTTTTTCTTTCCATATATGTCTGCAACAAAAGTATGGAAAACCATATATCTGCTGTTGAGAGCTTCTTGAAGCACACGCCAAAATGGGACGAAGAAGGCGATTCATCACTTCCAAAATACACTAAGCTGCTTTGGGACGAGGAACAAATCAAGATTCACATTTTAAATAGCATTATTAACATAAAAGAAGTAATGTTAAACTGTAAATTTGAAAAGAGAGAAGTAGCATGCCTTTCTTTCTTCATCTACAGTAGCGATATCAATGGGTGAGTTTTACCTGGATCGATTTGGAACCGTTCAAAACCCATTAAATTTTAAAGAAGCGGTTTTGGTTTCGGTTTCAGATCCGTTTTAGACCCAGACCGTTTAGATCCATAGTTTGATGGTCCGGTTCGGATTCGGTTCTGATTCTAGAACCAAAATCAATACTTATTTATTGTTTCTGATCCGAGTAAAACCCGTCTATTGCAAGCCTAAGTTTAAATAAGTTTCTCAATGATCTAGTTTTATTCATGTCTATCCGAAATCACTCATAGCTTATTAAATTATAAGCAACGGTTTTGGTTCCAATTCTAGTTCTGGTTCGGTTCTGGTTTCAGATCCGCTCAGATCCGGACCGCTTAAGACTCATAATTGATGGTCTTGGTCCGATCTGGATCGAGTATCTAATGGGTCGATTCTATAACCAGAATAATTACTTATTTATTGATTCTGCACTATGACAACTTGTTATTACGGTCACAAAACAAAAGAAGTAGCGGGATGGGAATCTTGGAAGAAGAGAGTTCACCCATTGTTGAATGATTGATGAAAATTTATTGAATTTCTGTGATAAATATATACAAATATTGACCTTAACATTATAATCCGAATTTCGAATTGGTTATATGTATCTGTAATGTATTTTAACAGTCGTAAATATGCTTGTTCTTTTACTTTATCGGTTTGCAGAATCTGGCTTCATTTTAACTGTAAAGATTATTACCATAAAACCATGCAAAAGGAGAATTAGTACATATTCATATGATCCTCTTAATTAATCTCGATCAGATTTTCTTTGAAATCCAACTAAATACGTTGATAAGGTAGTAGTATTGCGCAGTGTTTGACAGGTGGCACACAAATTTATGATTCAAGATTGGGAGATCCATCACCTGTGAAATCAAGTAGATCAATGTAACAGAGGGTTATTATCGAAAGCTTATAGCTTGAAAATAATTTAATCCTATTAGCATGAACTGAATATTCAGAATTAATATTATAATTAGTTAATATTTGAATTAATTTAATTAGTCTATTTTAACTGATTTTTCAGTAGTGTTCTGTTTTCTTTTTCGTTTTAGAATTGATTTTTTTCCGATGCTAGGTTTCATCTTATGTCTATAAACATTTTTTTCCATGTTTTATTTTGTCATCTGCACCTATTGTCGTATTTTAGTGACATTCAATAAAATTAACTCGAAATCGAATAAGTTAGAACTAAAATATCAATCTAATCTAATACCGGTATTGGACTGAAAGTCCAGACCCAATAATTTAGTTGTTATTTTTAATGTTTTATTATATTTTTCGAAAGTCGGTGGATATTTTTCTAAAAGGGTCAGGCGTAAGATTGGCATAACGCGTCACGCCTTCTTCTACAAGACCAAGATCCTATTCTGATTTCCCCAAATTCTCAAAACCCTAATTCTTTCATTTTCTCCTTCCATCGCATCTCTCACAGAAATAATCATGCTGTTATCCCCAGGCCACTCGCCCCGCCATCTCTCTACGCCTTCCCCCGCCCCTTCCGCTTCCTCCGATGCTAACGTTAACCCTAATTCCTCCTCTGTTTCTTCTTCGATTTCGGATTCCGCTAGCCGAAAGCGCCGCCGTGAGCCCGCCGTTCTAGACGAAGACGCGTACGTGGCCGCCATAGAGAAGATAATCGAGCGAGACTTTTTCCCCGACATCCCCAAGCTGCGCGATCGCCTCGATTGGCTGCAGGCAATTCGCAGCCATGACCCCGTGCTCATTCGCGATGCGCAGCTCAAGATCCTCGAGCGCCGCCGCATCCGGAAGGGCGAAAAGTCCGCTGCCGATGCTTCGCTCCGCTCCGCCACGGCAACCCCTGGTTCGTCCTTTTTCCGAAATAGCTCGATTACCCCGTCACTTTATAACGAGCATAAAGAGAGTCTTGTTAGTGATAAAATTGACGGCGTTGATGATGGAGGGGAAGGGCAAGTGGATGTTTCGTTGTCGCTTGATGAGTTTTTTAGAAGGTACACGAGTGAGGATAATGAGAGCTTTTCGAAGCTTGTAGAGAAAGTGAACCGGAAGAAGAAGGAAAAGTATGGGTATTTGTTGGAAGGTGATTCAGCTGAGGGGAATTCCGAGAACAATTTGATTGAGGATAGGAATAAACGGGAGAAAAGTAATACCGATGGCTATGGAACATCGGATCAGCCTGTGAGCACGTTGGATGGGTGGAAATACACCGCAAAAATCTGTTGATGTATCATCCGGCTGATAGAGGCGAGGTGCCTCTGACCGAGGAGGAGAGAGCCTTGAGGCTGAAGGCGATGACTAAGGAGATTAGCAGACCAAATACGAGATTCCATGCGAAAGCTATGGATGCTGATGAAGTGCAGGATGATGAGTCTGTTGTTGTGCTTTATGCACCTGTTGCTGGGGCTACTCCAGTTGCAATAAGCAGTAGAGATATTGATAAAGTGAAGAGATATGATTTGGAGGATTTGAGGAAGACCCCAAATAGATTTTACGAGAGTCCGAGAAGAAGGCAGATAATGGATATAGTTTTGTGAAAACACCATCCCTGCCCGGGGCTTGATGAATCCCGTTAATAACCTGGGGTGAAATTGAGGGACTCCGCTGAGGTTGGAGGCGGAGGACACACCAATTGATATTGGGGTAGTGGAATGGGCCACAGTTTAAAATTCGATGCCCCTTCAAGGGATATGAAGGCACATTCTTTGTCGAGGAGGCTGCAAAGAAGCTCAGGGAGAGGTCAAAGATGTTTCAGAAACCACCACTGCATTCACCAGTTAGAGGAGCAAGCGCGAGTCCAAGTGGACGGATACTTTCACCTGCTGCCCAGAAGTTTATGAGGAACGCTATTGCCAAGTCTTCGCGCTCCATTGATGAATCCCTCAGAGCAAGTTATCGCAGTGGGAGCCCTGGATTGAGCACTCCGAAAAGTGGGAGGAGTTTGTCTAGGTTGGGGAGGGATGACAGCGTAGGTTCCAAGTCGCCTTCTGTAAGAGAAGGCTCAGATCCACCTTGGTAATCCAGTCTTTACATCTTCGAGTCTTGAGGCAATGATCTTACTGTATGCTAGTAGTTGTCTATCAAAATTATGGGGCATTCATATAAGAAGAAGATATAGTTCTTCAATTTGTTGCCTTCTATGTTTATTTGATAGGTTTCTATCTTTACTTTTGCCTTTCATGTTGTGAAATGATGAATGTTATGCAATACAATAACCTTGATTGCCAAAATGAGCTTGAGATTGGAAGTTCAAGGTTGTTGGAAGCATTGTTTTGGTAATTTGCTTAATTCTTGATTTCTCTGATATCGCCATAGCTTTGTGGGAACCAAATGCATCATATTCATGGAATTATTGAAAGCCTATAAAACTATTCCTGTGGATGTTTGGTTTCCTTCTTGTAATATAGTTATATTGCCAATTCGTCAATTTTATTTGTTGCATGACCAAATTTTGCGCTCATAAGCTCTTGTTTCGAGTGCTATAATAACCATAACCCCCATTCTGCAGTTATCATGGTAATAAAGTTTCATTCAATCTGTTATTATATTGAAGCTTAACGAGTAATGATGGACTGCTACAGCATTGAAATGCAATGGTATATTGGCATATGATATTGTAAGTTTTATATATGAAGTCCTAATTTTCTGACCTCCCAACAGGAACCATGGATGAGTGTGGAAATATTGACGAAACAAGATTGTTAGGTTTGGTGAAAAATTTGTCGGTTTTAGTTTACCCGTTTTTGTAAATGATGGTTAAGACTCGCATAGAATTATAGTCTGGTGCAAATCAATGATTAGTTACCAACATAAAGAAAGGTCGAGAAAACGAGGAAAATTGTTTCCTAGTAAATGGCCGATGTACTGCATCATCACTTTCCATAAAATAGACATAGAAATGCAGTCACCTCTCGTCATTTGCATCTTTATAATAAGTTGGTTAATCTAAGTCCACCAGCCTTACTGGTAATCCATTCTTCTCGCTCAACACTTTCCTCAGCTAAATGTGCATATATACACTTACTTTCTTGCCAAAATTTCATCTGCCGACATATATTTTAAATCTTTTTTCAAGTCAGAAGGAACAAAAATCGAATCACTGGAGGCTAAACCTCTAGTGATTCTTGATTTCTTGTTGTCCTTCCTTCTATCATTTAATGGAATATGTAGAAGTTCAATAAAACACTAACAAAAAGAAGAAACATTCCAATGGCGTCTAACAAAAAGAAGACGTCACCTCTCCTCTTCTGTTTGCTATGTTTAGTTGCAGTGCTGCCAAAATCAAACGCAAGAATTGCAGAAATGGATGATTATCTCAAGAAAAAGGCTGAGCAATCCCATGAAGAATATGTCAAGGCTTATGTTCCCAACCCCGAGGTAGTTGCTGATGAGATCAGTAAAGAAGTTGGCGAGTAATTCCTCACTCTCTCTCCCTAGATCTCTCTATATAGTTAATCCGTAGTTAAGGTATCTAGCGACTAGCGATGAAATGTGCACATTTCACCACATAATATATCGTCGCTAGAACATGTGTTTCTTGTAGTGCGCGATCTCTCTAATGCATGTTTGCACATGCATAGGACAATGGTGAACCAGATTACGAAGAGGAGGCACCTCAAGGAAGATGGTAACATGGCTACAAACCCTATTGACCGGTGTTGGCGCGGTGACCCGAACTGGGCTGACAATCGAAAGAGGCTCGCCGACTGCGTACTCGGCTTTGGCCGCCACACCACTGGCGGCAAGGCTGGGGCGTTCTACGTCATCACCGAAAACTCCGATGATGATGTGGACAACCCGAGACCAGGGACCCTCCGTCATGCCGTGATCCAGACGGAGCCGTTGTGGATCATCTTCGACCACGACATGGTGATCAAGCTCAAGGAGGAGCTCATCTTCGCTAGTGATAAGACCATCGACGGTCGGGGCGCCCGCGTACGCATCGCCTACGGCGCTGGCCTCACGCTTCAGTTTGTCCACAACGTCATCATCCACAACATCCGGATCCACAACATTATCCCAGCCCATGGCGGCCTTATCAGGGACGCCGTCGACCACATCGGCCTCCGCACCATGAGTGATGGCGATGCCATCTCCATCTTCGGCTCCAACAACATCTGGATTGACCACGTCTCCCTCTCCAAGGCCACCGATGGCCTCATCGACGCCATCGAGGGCTCCACCGCCATCACCATCTCCAACTGCAAATTCAACAACCATAATGCTGTAAGTGCTGGACAGCTATCTAGACTAGCAATGTGCGTAAGTTGTGAGCCCTAATTGCTTATACTAAAATGGTAACTTGGACCAGGTGATGCTTCTTGGAGCACATGATAGTTCCACACAAGATAAACTGATGCAAACGACGGTTGTATTCAACCGTTTTGGGGAAGGTTTGGTGCAGAGAATGCCGAGATGCAGATGGGGTTTCTTCCACATAATCAACAACTACTATTCCCACTGGCAAATGTATGCCATCGGTGGCAGTGCCAGCCCCACCATCATCAGCCAGGGCAATCGATACAAGGCCTCGGATAACTCCAACACAAAGCAGGTGACTAAGAGGGAATACACTCCGAAGGAGGAGTGGATGAAGTGGCAATGGCAATCCGAAGGCGACGTGTTTGTGAACGGAGCATACTTCAACAAATCTGGTCCAAAGATCAAACACAGCCGTTGGAGTGCTTCGATAAAGGGACACGTAATCAAGTTCAGACCGGGCTCGTATGCAGGCAGGCTGTCACGGTATGCAGGTGCGCTCAAGTGCGTTGAAGGGAAACTGTGTTGATCGAGAGAACTTCTTGTGGAAGAAGTAGGAGTGTTGGACAACTGCATCCACCACATTCATAGACGTCTAACAAAATGTTTCGGTCAACGTTTACTCTGTTTTATCAAAGATGATACGTTTGCAACACAAATTGAGGGCTTTGAGTGTTCTCTGAAGTTAACTAATGGAGTCACAAATTACTTATAAATAGAGAAAAGTAACCTGTCATATTCTTCTCCGGGGTAAAGTCCTTCTGTTATGCCCTTCTTCACTAACAGAACCGGCTGGTTCTGTTTTAGGCACCTGTGGGCATGTTCTCCGGTTATGGCCATTCTGGCCGCAAACACTGCAGTGGTGATCCCTTTAAACCACCATCTTTTTGTCATTTGATTTCGATTTTGGACATGTTCTGCATTTGTGCCCTTTCTTCCCACAAAAGCGGCATCTAAATCGTCTATCAGTGACATTGCCTTGAAGTTCTGGACAGTAGTTTCTTCTGTGACCTTCACCCCCGCAATTTCGGCAGAAATTTTTTACCCCTGAACAACATTGATAGAATAGATTGATGATAAACCAAATCTTTATCTTTTTTTCTGGATTGAGATAATTTGGATAAACCATTTTTCTTTTCTTTTCTTTTTCTTTTTCTTTTTTCTAACAAAATAAGCAACTGAAAGCATGATAACTGAGACAGCAATCAGAATTTGACAGAACCTCTCATGGCAATGCTTCTCTTGCGGCGGTTTTCTGCATTGAGAAGTAGATCTTCATAACTTCAGAAGCATGATTCCTTGCAGCTTCAGGCAACCTTTGTTTTCTGCTTAACTAAACGCGTTTAAGATTTAAAATCGGGGATTTAGGGTATAATGGAATAATTTGCTATAGTTAAACTACAGTAAAAATAACTTAGTTACAATAAACCTTAATAACAGCAACTCTTTGTGCATGAAGCATAGGGTCTCGGTGGATTATCTTCATCCGATTACTAAATATTCAAGTTTTAGTACTGAGCCTTTGCAAACATCCAACTAAACATAGAGAATAAATTCATGATCTCTCTAATTGATCAAAAAGGAAGAATTTTGTGCATGGATGGATGTTGAATTATTTGGAACCCCATTAGGATACTGAATCATGTGTTTGCTAGGACATGAAAATGAGGTAGACGATGCATTCAGTGAATCAAACAGAGAAAAACTTATAACACAGAGGTTGACTAACTTTCAGTGATCCGCTGATCTTCAAAGTGACTTCAGGAGCAGAGGATTGATAGACGCGCTTGGTTTTTCTTCTCCCCTCCTATTTTATATCCAAATTGTCGAATTCATCATCTTCCTTAACTTTTAGGGAGAACTGGAGTACACTTGCAGACTTAATTACAGTCATTTTATTATATGTTTATTGGAGTGCAAAAAGTGCAAAAATCACAACATAGCACCGTACCACCAAGAAATTAGCATAGAGTTTCACAAAAAGCAAACTCCAGGCATCAACAAAGCATGCCCTACTAGCACAAAGGAATTGAGTTTTTAAAATGGCTAGCAATTTCCCTCTAGCGAAAGAGAGAGATTTATTAAGTTAAAAGTTAAGATATCGCTTGAACCATTGCTCATGATGCATGATATACTTCTAAATTTGATAAGAGTAACCAGTTCACTAATCTATATAGATACTGCTGATACCCTTCATGAATGCCGAAATGGTGGAATCCGGGCACTAGTTCTTCATTGAAAATAAAAACAACAACATTAACACATGCAACCTGGGGGAGTATCAAAAGATTTACACTGAGCTGGTTTTCTCCCATGGTTGTTCATCAATCCACTCCTCCCAAATAACACAATCTGCATTACACTGATTACAGGTAACTAGATCCTGTCACCAATTGAGATTTCTAAACTAAGAAGAGCACAGTGGCGGTTTGCTCAAACTCTTTAGTGAAACAGACAGTTGCTTAAAACTGTAAAAAAGATACTAATTTTTACCTTTCCACTGCATAGTGAGCAATCGGGCCGTGATCTTTCTATTCCACATTATGTACATGGGTATAACCTCTTCCCCAGCAGCTTGGGCAAGGTGATTCTCGAAAATACTGGCCGTTTGGGCATATCCATGATCCTCGTTTGGATGTAGCAGAAGCAACATTCCTAGATTAATAAAAATTAGCAACAACCATTATTGCCAGAATCAATCTGTTCAAGAAAACTATTATATCGCTGTTACTATGTTTCACATAGATAACGTTGAATCGCACCATGTGCAAATCCCCCTCCATTAATTGTTAAGGTTAATGAATCTGTCTCACCTCTGTGTGTGTGTGTTGGCCTAGTGGTAGAGTGGTTAATGCCCGAGGCCAAAGGTCTCGGGTTCGAGTCCACCATGACGCAGCCTTTAAAAATTTCTGTATTAAATAACAAAAAAAAAAGAATCTGTCTCACCTCCTTCTTTCCTTAAATGTGCTACTTTTACCAAATTTTGTCATTGTACATGTACACATTGCATTTTCAAGAATCATCCACGAAATTATGCAAAAGACAGCAACTAAAATTCAGCTGACATTCATAAAAATAACAACTAAATTTTGAACAGAATGGCATCGTCGAAAAGCCAACAATATTAACACATGAATTCTAAAATAAAGAAACAAAGAGGTGGAGAAACCTAGGTTGTAAATCAACAGCAAGCGCAAATAGCTCCTCTGAGGATCATATCGCAGCTGCAAACAAAAGAACAATAGATTAAAAGGTTAAAGAAAAAGGAAAACAAATGAAAAACGAACACAAATAAAGCGAAAAAAAATAATCTGATTCTGTTTTTTTTAGGTGTTGAAAAGGAAGTATTTTTAACTCTCCTACCGGCGACATGTGAGTAAAGAACGAAAAATTTACTTGTGGATGTTTCGAAGGTGCAGTGTTGTCATCAGTTGTGGAAGAGGAGGAGATGGATGAAGGAACAACGCTCAATCTTCTCCTGGAATGCGGCATTATTATCCAATAGCGCAGCTTGTTTTGGTTGTACCTCAATTGAGGTATCATCACCCGGAACGACGATGAGCACGCAAAGTACATTCTTTTCTTCTTTTCTTTTTTACGTAGCAGAAAATGAATGAAATGTAGAGGAAAAGCATGGGTATATGACGCCATAATTTGAAGGTGAAACTGGCAAGTGGGACCCACTTTCTCCCCCCTGGATTTATTTTTTAATCATTTTTCTTATCTTTGACTATTTTAGTAGCGAAATTTTATTTATCTTTTTCTATTGTTATTGTACTGTGTTTGAGTTTAAGATTGTGTGGATGATTGGCCGTCCCTACTTCTACACATCCCTTATTCCATTCCCCCCAAAACCTCTGATAAACCCTCAAACGGAATTCCAGCTCCCAAAGAGAAGGAAAGAAGAAGAAGAAAAAAACCAGTATGGTAATCCACAGCTTATGTGCAACTCTAAGAGGAGGGGCGATTTCAATTTCACAACCTCACCAATTATCCGCTTTTAATTCCGCCATACCCACCTCAATTGTGTTTCCCAGAAGGAATAGTTCTTCTCTTTTCCCCTCCCACTTCAATATCACTCTAAAAGTTCATCATTTAGTGTGAAAATCAGTACTTGACCCTCAAGAACAAAATCATCAGCAACAGAGGTCTTCCCATTATGACTCCCTTTCCCTCGCAGCCTGGTTAGTTCTATTCTACTTAATATCTGTGTAATGTTGATTCTTGGATTATCTATAACATTTCGACGCAGTATAGGTTTGCTGACTGTTTTCTGTTAACCTATGGGTATTTTATGGAATAAGAAGCTGTATATCTCTAGCGTCTTATGAATCTGTTATCTTACATTCAAGTGAGAATTAGTGTCCCAACAGAAATGAAGTATTTAATGTCCAATTATTTGTACAGCAGGGCAGTTTCCACCGAGGGTTTATGTGGGGTATTCTGTATATAAAGGAAAAGCTGCTCTTACAGTAGAACCTCGGCCCCCGGAGTTCTCTCCTTTAGATGTATGTTTGTTGTAGAATGCATTTTTGTTGGTCTTGGAAAATGGAATTTCGCAATGATGATTGTATGTTTATTTTCTGGATCAGTCTGGGGCATTTAAGCTGTCGAAAGAAGGCTATGTTCTGCTACAGTTTGCTCCTGCATCTGGTGTTCGTCAATATGACTGGAGTAGGAAACAGGTAAGTCTTTATTTTGCTTTATTCATGATTTAATGAATAAGTACCCTAGATCTTGATAAAGATATTTTCATTCTCAAAGGGTATTGAATTTGCAAAAATATGGCTCATTCGAAACCATTATAGTTACCTCCAATTTTGACCCATTGTTATGATATAATCTGGAAGTAAGCATGCTATTGAGCTTGCCATATGTTTCCCTTGGCCTCATTTTTCTCCTAATATCATATTTGATTTGTGTCTCCAGGTATTCTCATTATCAGTGACTGAAATTGGAAACATAATCAGCCTTGGTGCAAGAGACTCTTGTGAATTTTCCATGATCCAAATAAAGGAAAGAGGTACTCTCATATCTTCTAGTGAGCTTGCTAGCAGCTCCTCTCGTTGTCAGATTGTGGGATAGTCTTAGTTTTTCCTAGCTATGGGAGAAATTTTCATTCTTCAACTATTGAAATTGAATCATGCAGTGATGAGGGCCGAGTGAGGAAAGTGTTGAAGGTGGAGCCTTTGCCTGATGGTTCTGGCCACTTCTTTAATCTAAGTAACCCCCTCAAGCCTCTTAAGACTTCAATTACAGCCTTTTGACGGCAATATATACTCTCTGTCTTTTTGACGCTTGGATTATTTGATATTTAAAGGTGTTCAAAACAAGATAACGAATGTGGACGAGAACATTTATATCCCCATCACGAAGGCAGAGTTTGCTGTTCTTGTATCATCTTTTAATGTAAGCTGCGATTCAATTTAAATCAACAAATGTGAGATTTTGTTGCAATATTTATGTTTCTCCTAGTGATGGAGAAGGAATAATAAGAAAATGGTTTCTTTCTGAATCATGGTAACATGGTAGCCTGTTCTAATTATGATTTCAAACTTTTCTGCAGTTTATTCTACCATATCTATTGGGCTGGCATACCTTTGTGAACTCCATAAAGCCTGAAGATGCTAATCGTCAAAACAGCACTAATCCTAGATCTGGTGACTATGAATGGAGCAGGTAGCATAAAGCTTTTTGAGGTTTTCGAGGTAAAAAACGGATATAACTTTCTTCCTAATGATGCTTATTTATTCTCCCTGTTTATTTGCTTGATGTATGCTCTCAGTTATATTGAAACAGTTGCTCGCGCTGTGTAAATCTATTACTCCTTGTTATTGGGAGCTAGAAGCCAAAAAATTGAAATGTTTGAAGACTCATTTGTTTGATTGACAGATTATCAAGATATCTATCTCATATCATCTCTGGTTGAGTAGTATTAATAGCTGTATTTTGATATGTGTAGTGATGGAATACAATTGAGAAGTCAAGGTATGTGATGGTATATATCCTTTAATACTCAAATAAGCAATTATCTTAGATGATTTTTTGAAATTGGAATGATGTCATAAGTTTTTAGTTAATCGAGTTAGCTGCTTTAGATGCTTATGTAGAAAATGATTAGTTTCAACTTTCGACTAATTAGAAAATTTAACTTAGAGAAACAAAGTGTACAGATAATAATGTTCCTCAAGGTTTGGAAGAATTTATCATAATTCATAAGGCTGGTCGATTGTTGAAGATGTCAGTTAGTAATCAATTTTCCAATAATACAACTAATAATGTTTTGGTCGCAATGTTAACCTATATATTAGTAATAAGTCAGCATCCATCCTTCTCCTCACTGTCATTAGGTTGTCATGAAAACTTCTATTTCTCCTTATTTATAAAAAATAATGAAGAGTCTTCCCCAGTAGCAGGTTAAACTTAATCAAAAGTTCGTTAGAAATTGTGTTTTTAGGTCTACTTGTCTACAAATAAGTATCAGCAATGGCTAAATTTATTCCACCTTACTGAAATTTATATAATTATATTCTTTAACCAAGTTTCGTGGAAGTGCCAGGAACAGTATGTTAAGAGCCAAATTGGCATCGAGCTTAATATATCAGTTGGACCTTTGTGTTCCAAAATTGATGTTGGCATTTGCTGCCTTTATCTATTATTTTGTATCTTCTCAAATTGCCATTTAGTTGTGAGTTCTATGAAGAGACAAGGAAACATTTAGTTCAGTAACACCGTATAGGAAAATTAGTTTTTAATTGATTTCTGTGTATAAATCTATTGCTCAATTAGCCTTCATAAATATTTTCATTGACTTGTAGGAAGGTGGCTGGTGGGATTTGTTTCATCACATGTTATTCATGAATATCTTAGTTGTACTAATTGGAAGAAGGTGTATAAACAATCGAACTGAAGTCATGCAAGCACAAGTAGGTGATAATTTAAGAAACATATCCAGTCACATTCATCAAGTCGTCGTTTAGGTACCTTAAGTACATTCTCGGGTCAAACTTATTTAAATCGACAGCAGCAGCACCTCATAGTAATCGGTTCTTGTACTTAAATCTGAATCCATTGACCTGTTTCAATATATTAGCAACTAGTTGCTTTCATTTCATCTACTAAACAATCCCAGCGGATTCAAAGATTTATAGTACTAAAATGCAGCTAGATTTATATTTAAGCACAGTTAGAAATGTACTTGATTAGAGCTGTCAATTCTAAGTAGTTGCTTGATGGACGAGTTATTGATCTTATTTTATAAATTTAACTCTATTATTTTCCGTTTTTCTGCTTTAATGCTTAAGAAGTGTGACAAGTTGGCATTATAGTCAATGACCGGCAAAGTGTGTGTGCATATTCAGATGGCAGTTGCAGAATTTGAGATCTCTCAAGATTTATTTTAAACTGAATTGTGCACATGTTTGAATGCAGGGTCCTGAAAGCAGGGAGGAGGCTCGGAGCAAATATCGATGTTCTAGATATTTCCGAAGCTCACTGGCTTCATGCATAGCTTTATTTTGTGTTTGATTTACATAGTTTCTGTGTTTTTGCTGCTTATCTAGTATTGTTGCTATGGAAATCGACTTGGATCTTGTTTGACTGTATGTTTGTGACCATTTCATATTTGCGTATCTTGATTAATTAATGTCTCAAATACGTTGTTCAGAATTATGATTGGCATAGCTACTATGTAGGATTTGGGTTCTTTTTAAACTTTCTTCACATTTGTTTGTTTGTTTGAGATATTTGAAAGCGAGTCTCATTAATTAGGTTTCACCAATTATTTCTAATTATTAGAGGTCATGACGCAAATGGGGTGTATTTAAATAATCGTTGTAAGTTTAAAAATGTTTGAAAGTTGAAATAGCCCAATATAGGATGAGATCTACCGTGAATTAATTAGAAGAGGAGGTTATCTACCTCTGAATCACCGGAAAACGGGAAAACTAAAAATTTACGAGTGAGATTATTGTGTAATCTAATTCTTCATTTTCACAAATGGATAATATGGATATTTTGTCCTGTATTTTTTACCTAAAATTTTGATGATATTCAAGTCCTTAATTACTTACTCTTTTCATCCCACTAGTTCGCTTTTAATTTTCAAAAGATTAACAAAATACTTTTAAAAAATAAAATAATTTATATGCAACTATTCTATTTTATCTTTATTAAATTATGAATTTTCAAAATATTAAATAAGTTATTTTAGTAAATTTTTTTTAATACAATCTTATTTAAAAAATTGGACTACATTCTTGAGACATTCCAAAATTTAATAAATGGCTAATTTTGTATTGACAGAAACATGGGTGAACTTCACCTGAATATGAGATCACCCTTGTTTTTTTAAAATAATTATACATTAATTATGATGAGTAATGATAATTAGATTTTATTAATTTATAATTAAATTTATTAATTCATAATTAAAGTTTATTAATTCAAAATTAGAATTTATTATTCAAAATTAGGGTTTATTAATTCATAATTAGGGTTTATTAATTTCTAATTAGAGTTTTAAATTCACAATAGGGTTTATTAATTCAAAATTAGGGCTTATTATTCAAATTAGGATTTATTAATTCATTAGGGTTTATTAATTCAAAATTATGGTTTATTAATTCACAATTAGGTTTTATTAATTCACAATTAGTATTAATTCCAATTAAGATTTATTAATTTAAAATTAAGATTTATTAATTCACGATTAGAGTTTATTAATTTACGATTAGGGTTTATTAATTCCAATTAAATTTTATTAATTCAAAACTAAAATTTATTAATTCATGATTAGATTTTATTAATTTACAATTAAAATTTATTAAATTAATTAATTTTAACTAGAATTAATTTAATAATAATTAATTAAATAAATAAAAATTATTGGTGGTCTCACTGTGCGGGCGGTGTATGCGCGGCGCACAGGAGACCACCCCTTTTGTATTTCTTTCTTATTGAAAATGAAATCCAGATTTAATAAATTCAAAACATTATATTCAACATTAAGGAGTCGTATCTAAGAGTCAAACGCTCAAAGATAGCAATGGCGGTGGTCGTACGCCGTAAGTATCTTCAAACTGGCGGCGGCAGACGACCCAGGGTGGCGGCGGACTCAGTTCATCATGAAAATTTTCTGCTTCGTTGTCAAAATTTATTTCCACCGTGTAATAATAATCCAGCAAAATAGACAGGTAATAGAATATATATATAAAACCAATTTCTGCAGTTGACTAATATTTATTAATAAGGAGTGAATATAGGAGAGTTGACACTCTTGACAATTGACATTTCATTTCATTGCGTAACATGGAAAAGGTCAGATCTAAACCTTGTTTTTCCTCATAATGCATAGTTTTTTAATATAAAAGCGAAAACTTTGATCTTGCCTATATATAGCAGACCTAATGGAACCAATTTTGAGAAAAAAAAAAGTTGAACAAAATTCAGAATAAAGAAAGGTTTCGTAGCTCGAAGCAACGATTTTTAAGGAAGAAACGAGATTATGTCTTCAACTGGTGATGAAGTCGAAGAAACCCTAATTACAGAAACGTTATTGATAGAGGTAATTTTTTTTTCTGGGTTTGATTGAATCAGTTGAAGTATGCCTATAAAAATGTCATGGTCCTTTAATTAAATAATTGTGATTTTATTTAAGTTAATTAATACTTTGAGTTATTCATTTGATCTCTGAAATTTGTACTGCACTTTTTGATTTTAGCCATTCTTGGAAAGATAAAGTTTACTATTACTTATTATGGACTAGGATATCACAAGTTATAAAGAAGAGGATTAATTAAATATATATGTATATACATACACATTAAACTCTATAGCAAAAAATCTCCCCAATTTTTCCATTGTCAATTAATGTAAATTCATGAACTGAAGCTCCCCCGTTATTACAGAAATTATTTATCGTATAGATCTGGTCAAACTCGCATTCATTCTTTGGTAGATGGACGTAGTTATGTGTGATTATATCATAAGCTAAATAATTTATCACTTGATGCATCGCCCCAGTAATCCAGCTGTTACTGTCATCAATTAATTAAACTTCGAATAATAATCTCATATAAGCACATTAGTTAAGATGGTCCAAAAATATAGGAAGATAAAAGTACAATTAAGCACGCAACTCTGTCTCGCCTTAGTTACTAGGATGGAATAGTTGGGTTTCGGATAGTCAAATCGAATTTTTCAATTAATCGAATTGAATTTATTTGGAAAATGAAACATAACCAATATAGATTTTTGATGAATCGAAAATCGATTGATTATTACAGTTCAATGTTCGGTTAATCAAAAAATTGAAACAAAATTAATTAATAATTAAAATAAGAATTAAAAATTGAGATTTTAGGATTTTTAATTAATTAATTAATAATTAAAACTAAAAACAGTTTTTGTTTCTAAATCGCTCTATTATAAAAGAAAATTTCAATTTCAAAACTGAACATTGAACCAATAACCGAACATTTGATTTTTGGCTAATCAAAACAAATCGGTTTTGAATCCTTTCGGTTCTAACAGAAAACCAAAAACCATTTAGACAGTTTTATTAGTTACTACCAAATTTTAATTAGCACCTTGATAATTTATTATCATATATTTTATCCAGTAAATATTTGCAACTCATCAAAATAAATTTAGCAAGACAGAAGGGAAACAATTATTTTCCACTAGTCAACATGTACTATTGGTCACCAGATTTGCTGAAAATCAGCTAGCTAGACTAGAGTTACCTATGCAAATATTATTATCTTTACATAGATAGGCGGCACGCAACCTTTTAAAAAATGTACGTATAAAATTTATTTTGTTACGCAATACACATAGTATATTAAAGACTCATATATATGTGTGCATGCAGATGCAGATGCAGGAGGCAAATATGACAAGAGCAAAAGTGAAGATGGAACAAGTTAGAGAAGAAAATGAGAGATTAAAACTCACACTGTCACAGGTGATGAAAGACTACGATTCTCTAAAAATGCAGTTCAACGGCATAACTAAAGATTACCAATCCAAGAAAGCAACAAGTCTGGCTTCCATGGCCGCCTCCGACGATGAATCGGAGCTGGTTTCTCTCAGTCTCGGGAGATTTTCAGGCGATTCGAGGAGGGACGAGGAGAAGAAGATGAACGAAAGCAAAAAGCCAGAAAATGGTAAACTTGATGGAATCGAACTAGGGCTCAAGTGTCATCAACTGCATTCGGACAATCCTGTCGAAGTTTCCAAAAATCACAGAAGTGAAAACAGCTTAGATGAATCCAAGGAGGAAGGCAACAACGACGTGCAATCATCTCCCAAAAATTCAAGAATTGGAGATGATGAGTGATGGGATATAGCCCAACCGAATGGGCCCACTAATAGGCCCAAGCGAGCTGGGCCTAACATTGATAGCGAGCCCACGCGGTCGAGCCCAAGTCGCCTTAATCATTGCACCGCCCCCCAGCCTCCAGAACCGCCGCCGGCCAATGGAGGGACGCCTGTAACCAAGTCGTCGCGCCACCTCCACGTGGCGCACGTAAGACGAACGGTCCCGGCTCCGGCCAATGGAGAGCACGCCAGAGGAAGAGTCACACCACGACCAATGGAGGGGTCGGGCGCGCTTTCAGGGGCAAAGTCGAAGCTGTATAAATAGAAGGAAAACTGATGTTAGAAGGGTTAGCAATTTACTGAATACAAAGGCTTGTAACCAACACTCTCTGGACGAAAAGCTCTAGTGAAAGTATTGAGGAATCATTCCTCCGTGGACGTAGATCTCATTAACGATCGAACCACGTAAAAGCACAGGTGTTCTTTATTGCTTTCTATAAATCTCGCACACTCACATAGCTAGATTCATCATTGGCGCCGTCGTGGGAACCACGAACAAGAAAGCTTCGCTTCCTCTACAACTAAATGGCAAGAACACGCACAACCGCCGCCCACTGGCAACAACCGGCCGAGGACAACGGTGGTCACTCGGCGTCGCGGAAAGGAGATCGCGGACGCCACGGCGCCCACACTCACGAGGCAACATGGTAAACTCTTCCATACACCCTCGGGACCGCGTCCCCAACGTGGGGAAGATGTCGACCTCAACGAGGGCGAGCAAACAGCTCATTCGTCCCACGAGGTCCTCGGCCGAGCCGTGAGCGAGTTCCTCCACGCCAATCTTGGCGATTCCAAAGCTTCCTCAACCAGAGGACCAAAGGCGGGTCCTCTAGGGCCCCGGATGAACACCACGGCCTCGAGGCCGCCTCCCGTCCGGCGATCGGCGCCACCTCGGCGTGATAGCCGAGAACGCGCATCGCGCCCGACAGCGGAGCCGCTCACCGCGGCCGAGCCGCCGACCTCATTCGCGGCCCGCTCCCGCGGAGCCGCCAACAACGATCGCCCCTCGCCATTCGCGGCACCGCCTCCACCTGGCCATGCCGACCGAGGGTCGGCGAAAGCGAAGGAAGAAAGGCGGAGTCGAACTCCCCCTCGGAGGGACGATAGGCGTCGCTATCGATCCCCCACCCCTCCAGAAAGGGATGGCAACGATCTCCCGGGGTTCGACCGGTACGGGAGAATCATCTCCCCTTTCTCCAGGGAGATCCTAGACACGCCCCTGCCCCAGCGGTACCGGGCACCCAATATAGCGGCCTACGATGGCCTCGGAGACCCCTCCGACTTCCTTTTCGCCTACACCACCAACATGGCGAATCAAGGAATGGAAGATTTTCACATGTAAAATCTTCCCGAGTCTTGATCTCAACGCACGGCGTTGGTTCACCTCGCTCCGCCAGAACAGCATACACTGTTTCCAGGACCTCATGGATCAGTTCAAGTGGCGCTTCTATCAGAAGATGCCGCCCCAGCAGCCTTCCTCCGACCTACTCACAATCCGCCAAGGGCGGGACGAGACGATGTCAAACTTCGTCTCGAGGTTCATCAAAGAGTCGCTCAAAATTGACGACAGCAACGATCTCTACATCATCAACGCGTTCAGACGGGATCCGACCCGCCACGAACAAAGAAATCACCGGGAGAAACCAAAGACGGCGAGTAAGCTTTGGAACCTGGTGGACAACTTTGTCGAGGAGACGAGTCGGATCGGGAAGCGGGAAATCGGGACGGCGTAAGTCCGAAAGAAAAGCCGGACGGCCAAGTCGAGGCGCAGATCGCAGGAGGCGCCTCGACCGAATCAAGAGAGGCCGCGAGTCTAGGCTAGGACCTCGGCCCAACCACGCCGCGGGCGCCTCGCTCAAATCAAGGCGGAAATATTCGAGCTCCACGCGAGCTCTTCCTCAAGCCCGCCTATGAAAGGGATCGAAGAGGTCCACGGGCAGTATTGCGACTATCACCAAGGGTATGGTCATGATACCGAGGACTGAAACACAGGCTCACGATCGGCGAGCTCGTTAAGGCGGGGCCTCAAAGTACCTCGGCGAGCTGGTCCAGAATGCGAAGGCAGGCGAGGAGGAGGTGGCAACAATCTGGGCCGACCCCAAGGCGACCCAACCCGAAGACGACGAGGCGAAGGTCCCAACGCTATGGAGCAGTCTATGTTGTTACTGGGGCTGCCTCGGGACGACGAGGTCGTCCTCGAAGAACGATGCCGGAGGCCGGCCCGAAGAGCCAAGAACAAGCGACTCGGGATGGTGAGAACATAACGTTCTCGAGGAGGACCCGTGCCCAAGATCATGCCGCACGGGACGCCATCACCATACAGTGCGGTGGGCAACAAAACGTCCACCGGGTCTATATCGACATTGGAGCCTCCGTCGGCATCATCTTCCGTAGTATGCGGATAAGCTTGAGGTCGGAGGCATTCAGTGCTTCCGCCCTCCCGCCTACGGAGCTTCACTCAAGCGGTCCAGCCGAGGAGTCATTACCCTTCCGGTCACCGTGAGGCGGGCTCCCAGTCGGTCACCGTGGCTATCCGATTCTTCCCGGTTGGGCTCCTCTCCGTACAACATTATCCTCGGGAGAGATTGGTCAGACGCCACCAAGGCCGTCTGTTCGGTCTACCACCTCACGTCAAGATTCCCACCCCTGGGAGTGCTCAGCATCGAGGGACCAAACGGCCGCAAAAGAATGCCACGGCTCTCAACTCAAGATCGCGGCCTCGCCCCTGCATAGCAATTCTCGAGCCCGGTGCGACACCGGGATGACTGACCGAGGACCTCCAACTATACGACGACGATCCTCGAGGTCATCCAGTCGGCACCGGTGGCCCAGCGGACATCCGGCGGCACGTCATCGACTTCGAGAGAATATAGGGCGTGTTTGCTTGGTCCCCGCCGATATGACCGGTGTCACCCGAGCTCATAACTCACCGCCTCAACATCGACCCGCCACCAAGCCATCCGGCGAAGAAAAGGATATTCGCGGCGAGCGCAACCGGTCGTTAGGGACGAGGTGACTCAACTTCGAAGGCCAAGATCTTGTTCGAGGTCAAATACCCGACTGGATGGCTAATCCGATCGTGGTCCGAAGCCCGCGGAGGGTGGCGCGTGTCGTCGATTATACCGACCTAAACAAGCACCGCCCAAAAGATTGCTACCCTCCCGATATTGACAAGAAGGTGGAGGCCTCGGTGGGCCACGAGATGTTCGACTTCGGATCTATCTGAGGTACCACCAAATCCTGATGAGCCCGGAGGATGCACCAAAGACTGCGTTCATCACCGACTTCGGCGTCTTTGCGTACCGAAAGATGCCCTTCGGCCTCAAGAACGCCGGGGCTACTTACCAGAGGATGGTGGATGCAACATTCAAAGACCACATCGGGGAGATCGTCGAAGTCTACGCCGACGACATAGTAGTCGAGAGCGAAAACGAGAGCTGCTACCGACGACCTCGGCACCATCCTCCAACTCCTCAGGTCGGCCAACCTCAAACTTAACCCCCAAAAATGCACGTTCATGGTAAAAACGGGGAAATTCTTGGGGTGTTGGGTTTCCCAAGAAGGCTTGAAGGCGAACCCCACCAAGGTAAAGACGGTGCTCGACATGCAAGTGCCAAAAACCATTCGCGAGATCCACAAACTTACGGTGCTGGCCGCCTCAAGAGTTCTCTCCGGGCCGAGAAGCAGCTCCCCTTCTTTAAAATCTTGAGGAGGGCCCCGGACTTCGCGTGGCGGGAAGAGCACCACCTCGCCTTCACACAGCTGAAGGAGTACCTCGCCGACCTGCCCACCTTGACCGCCCCAAAAAGAGGCGAACTCCTCTCCTTGTACTTGGCCGCCTCGGACGAGGCAATCAGTGCGGTACTAGTGCGGGACGAGGACGGACGGCAGCTTCTATCTACTTCATCACCGGGCACTCAAAGGACCGGAGACAAGGTACGCCGCCTGACGCGAAAAGGTAGCAGCATGGTGAATGCTAGCGGCGGCTCCGACCCTACTTTCGAGCTCACTCCATCCAGTGCTTCGACCGACCTACCCACGAGGCAAGTCTTGTCAAAACACGAATCATCCGACGAATAGCAAGTGGGCCTCGAGCTTGGCGAGCACGATATCTCGTACTCCCCGACCGCCATAAAAGGGCAAGCTCGCCGATTTCTGGTAGAAGCGAGTTTCTTGAGCCCGGTCCGACCGCTAAGATTAGCTCTCCAACGCCTCCACCTCGGTCACCCCACCCCTGCGGAGAAACCGACCCTCACCCACCGATGGTTCTTGGCGGATGTGTGGGCGGGCCTCGTGCAAAGCAGGCGGAGCGGGCATTCTTCTCCTCGGCCCGATAGCGAGGGAAGTCACCCACGCACTCGGGTTTACCTTCCGACCACCAACAACGAGGTGGAGTATGAGGCCCAATCTCCTGGACTCGCGATCGCTAAGGAGCTAAGGGTGGATGAGATCCAAATCTTGGCGATTCCTGGTCGTCGTGAACCGGTGTTAGGCAAATACGAGGCGAGAGGACCGAATGAAACAATATCTCGAGAAGGCGAAGGAGATGTTGACCTCGTTCGTGTGCTTCAAGATCCACCGAATCCCAGGGGAAAACGGCCGGCGACGTCCTCGCAAGCTAGCGGCGTCGTCAACAAGTCCACCAGGAGGAGGTCCGTTCGAAGCATAGCGAGTCCCGTCGGCATCATCACCGAGATAGAGCCGGTGGATGTCTCCCGAAGGCCTACCGGAACACGGCGCCCTACCTTCGGATCGGCTCGAAGCCAAAAGATGATGGCAAAATCCCGTAAGTATCTCATGCATGAGGCGCTCTACCGAAGTCTTACCTTCAACCCTCCGAGATGCCTCGGGCGGAAGAAGCGACTATGTGCTCAACGAAATCCACCGGTGTCTTGTGGAAGCCACATCGGGTCGCGAGCACTTTCAAAGAAGACGCGAGGTCGGGATACTCACCGCCCACCGCAAGATTCGGCCAAGCTCGTCAAGTGCCCAAAGTGCGGATCCACTCCACGGTCAGGCGCCTCGGGCGATCCGAGCGACTGCAGTCCGTGGCCTTTCATGCGGTGGGGATCGACATCGTTGGCCCATTCGACCGAGCACCGGTCGACCGATATTTAGTCGTAGCCATAGACTACTTCACAAAATGGGTCGAGCCGAGCCACTTTCGAGCCTCACGAGCGTAAGGATTCAAGCTTTGTGTGGAAAAATATATCCGCCGCTCGCATCCGCACATCTAGTCTCGGACAATGGCACCGGTTAAATCGACAAAACTTCAAGGAATGGTGCGAAGAGCTTGAGATCGATCAACGCTTCACCGATCGCACACCCGCATGGCGAATGGTCGGACCGGTGACGAACCGCACGATCGTGCAAGGATTGAAGAAAGGCGGGACCGAGCTAAAGCGATGGCTGAAAATCTCCTCAAGTCCTCTCGTCCTACAGACCACACCACGGACGTCGCATGGGAACCCCTTTCACCGGGTCTACGGTGCCGAGGCCGTCATACGGCCGAGATCGGTAGCCAAGCCCTCGCACTTGTAGGGAAACGAATGTTAACCTCGCCCGAGGATCCATCTTGGGTGTTTAATTCACCATACATTGATTATAATCCTAGCATGCGTCTATATAATTAATAGCAACACGTTGGGGTTTTCTCGTGTTTACCTTTGGATCCGCCGAGGTGGATCGAGCGGGATGAGCGGATTGAGCGGTCGAGACTCGTGCTTTGACCTTACGGGCTGTATCCGGTTGCCCAATCTCCAACGTCGAGTGAGGACGAGCTATGGAGAATGCACGGAAAATCACCACTTCTCTCAAAGCTCACGAAAATTTTCTCTCAAAAGGTGAGATGGCGAAAATTCTTCTTGTTAATATGTGAGCATTAACCTAGACATTATCTCATACCTTATATTTATAATGCACTACCTTAATCCTATATGGAATGTTACCATAATCCTATATGGAATATTACCATAATCCTATATGGAATATTACCATACTCTTGGGATTATTTCCATACTCTTAGATTATTTCCATACTCTCAAGATTATTACCATAATCTTATATGGAAAGGATCTATGCATATACCATAAATATAATTATATCCTTGTGGGATAAAGAGAATAAAATCTTGCCAATTGAGAGCATGAGGCGCGATTTTCCTTGGCTACGGGCTGGATGGGCCACCAGGATCAAATCAAGGAATAAAGATGGGCCTCAAATAAATTAATTATCTTATGTTCAAATTGAACATAAATTAATTTATAAACATTCGATCATGCCACTAGAAAGAATGTTGACTTACCCTTTATTACCGAAGTTGAGTCGGGCTTGCACTTAGACATTACGAATCCCGTATTTAAGATATCGAGCGTCCATTAATCATTTATAGCAATCTGACTGCTTAAAACAATTAACAACTTTATTTCCTTAAGTAGTACCACTCAACCTTATTATTGTACTTGAGCTAACTCAACCTGCAGGGTTTAGTACAATAAACCTTTTGAGCTCCTTAAGGGGACGTCATCATCCTTAACGGATACGGTGACTCAATCTGAGATAACTAGCGTGACATACAAACCGCCACCACCCAAGATCGGAGAGAATCTTGGGTTAGAACATATAACCCTCACCCATAACAAGTCAAAGTGATGGACAGCAACTCATACTCACCTAATACCTTATCGAGGTTTAGATCATCGTAAGTCACCGAGATCTTGGTTCTTCACGACGGTCAGAAAGAAGAACTCATCTCATCGTGATCCTTCAATACGTCGAGACGCATCCGGCATAGACAAGCAACTAAGTCAAGTCACTTCTTATCTATCTGCGGCTTAAACCGACAACTCGTCCTTAAGTTGTCTCACCAGTGAAACTTTTATATCTCATTAAGCTTGACCAATCATACGGACTTACGTGATCTTCTACACACCGTATGATCTAACTTATATATGAGATAAGGGGACACGGATATATGCAATCAAGTATTCAAATCGGATAGGAGATTGTAATAGTGGTAACGAAACATTGTATACAAGCTCAACCAAACCGCTTTCGAGATACAAATCCAACAATCTCCCACTTATACTAAAGCAAACTTTTAGTATACAATGTGTCTTTCTACTAGCTATTACAAACAACCATCACTTTGCTTCTCCCACTTATACAAAGTTTCCTTTCTAAGTGGGTGCCATCAAGCATAATCCAAGTCCTCTAACGTGTCCATCGTAGACTTTTTATGCGGCTCTTCGTGAATGGATCCGCTAGATTTTCCGTCGTGTCAATCTTTTCAATCGGCACGTCACCTAAATCCTAACGATTTCGTATGACATGGTACTTTCTCTCTATGTGTTTAGTCGCCTTATGGGTCCGTGGTTCCTTCGAGTTTGCATCGCACCGAGTTATCACAATGAAACTATGATACTCTTGGGCAAACCGGTACCACATCTAGATCCATGAGGTAGTTCTTGAACCATACTGACCTCCTTAGAAGCCTCCGCGGCTACATATTCGGCTTCCATGGTAGAGTCCGCAATGCATCGTTGCTTTGCACTCCGCTTGGATCGGCTCCACCTCCCAAGTAAACACATAGCCGGGGTGACTTTTTCTCATCACGGTCGACTTGGAAATCCGAGTGCAGATAACCCAGGCATTAGACTATCTGCATGGTAAACTAGCCTATAATCTCGAGTCCTTTTCGGTGCTTGAGTATATGCTTCTTCGCATCAATGAGCTTGTCGAGGTTAGGCGATATCTAGCTACTATGCCTACCGCATAGCGAATATCGGGCCTCGTGCATAGCATTAGTACATGAGACTTCCTACGGCGAAGCGTAAGAACTTGTCTCATTTCTATCTCCTTTGCGATCATAGGTGACTGCGTTTTAGATAAAGGCGCCATGTCTCGAAGGTAGCAATCCTTTCTTGGCGGTTTGCATACTAAAACGAGTAATCACGATATCGATGTAAGGCGCTTTGAGATAAGCTCAATATTTTCTTCTTGCGATCTCGGTAACCTTGATCCCAAGAATGCACGCTGCATCTCCTAAGTCTTTCATTTGAAAGCGATCGGATAGCCAACTCTTTATGCCGATAACGACTTCACGTTGTTGCCAACTAGAAGGATGTCATCTACATAAAGTGCAAGAAATACCACATCACCGTTGACATCTAACCGATACACACAACTCGCTAGGCAACTGGTAAATCCATAGGACTTTACCATCTCGTCAAAACGTAAGTTCCATGATCGGGAGGCTCGCTTAAGTCCATAAATGGACTTAAGCTTCCATACTAGATGCTTTTCACCCTTTACCACATAACCTTCGTGTTGTTTGCATATAGATGTCTCTACCTTCCTCAAGGTAACCGTTTAGAAAAGCGGTTTTAACATCCATTTGCCAAACCTCTAGGTTCAAGTGGGTCGCTATGGCTAGAAGAATTACGATGGACTTGAGCATTGCTACAGCGAAAAGGTCTCATCGAAATCGATGCCCTCAATCTGTGTGTACCTTTCTCCACAAGCACGGCTTTAAAAGCCGAAACCTCTCCATCGGAATCTCTTCCTCTTGTATATCCACTTACTACCTATGGCTTCCTTGCCATCCGGTAGAGTGTCTTTCATATACATCCATAGCCGTTATGGACTCCATTTCTAAGTCCATAGCGGTGCCATGATCTTGCATCAATATCTTGTATCGCCTCCTCATATGTCCATGGGTCGATTATTGCATGTTCGTCTGCTGCTGGGACCAAATCCAAGATTCACCCACGAACATAAATCGCTCGGGTTGACGAACAACCTCCCACTACGACGAGGTTCTACAGCACAATAGCAGCGGTGGGTGCAGATACTTGTGGTTCTCTAACTTGCACAACTTGTCGTAGGGTACCACTTGTATGCGGTCGGTATCTCCAGGTGGAACTCGACCCACTTCAATTTCTTGAAGTATCCGGTGTCGATCCTCCCACTAGACTCGACATCTCGTCTGCCTTCGCCTAATCGGTGGTGGAATACGATCATCTTCTAATTCTTGAAGAATGATTTCAACTTTGGACTTATGATTTTTCATGTAGTCCTCTTCTAAGAATCGAGCATTAGTGCTAATAATGACCTTCTGATCCTTAGGACTATAGAATAAACCACCTTTCGTTCCTCTAGGATAGCCAATAAACAGCCTTGCGTCGGATCTAGCCTCCAACTTGTCAGCCTTCTTGTTCAGCACATGTGCTGGACTGCCCCATATCCTTATGTGGCTTAAACTGGGCTTGCGCCCAAACCACAACTCGAAAGGGGTCTTTTCGACTGACTTGGACGGTACTAGATTTAGCAAGTATGCCGCCGTCTCTAAGGCATACCCCCAGAACGAAATAGGCAATGTAGCATAACTCATCATAGATCTAACCATTTCTAAAAGAGTCCTATTTCTTCGCTCTGACACACCATTTTGCTGTGGTGTGCGTGAAGTCTTGCGTTGGGATGTAATCCCACACTTCACTAGATAGTCCATAAACTCGTTCGAGGTATTCGCCACCGCGATCGACCGCGATGACTTGATACTCTTACCTAGCTTCGCCTCCACTTCCGCCTTAAACTCTTTGAATTTCTCAAAGCATTCGGACTTCGCGGTGAAGCGGTATATGTATCCGTACCTCGAGTGTCGTCAATGAAAGTGACAAAATACTGTACCACTCCACGAGCTTGTGTGACATCGGTCCACGGTCGAAATGGACTAACTCCAACATTTCTTTGGCTCTATAACCCTTCGCTTTGAAGGTCTGGTCGACATCTTACCTTCTATACAGATTCGCAGACGGGAACGAGTAACCGTGAGATCACCCAACGCCCATTCTTAGCCGCCTTTGGATCCTATTTAGATTGATGTGACCTAATCTAAGATGTCGAGAAAAGTAGAGTCATCTTGCGAAGAAAACTTTCTCTTTTTAGGGTTTGATGAAGATGCAACATAGTTATAGGTATTATGTTTTGCGAAATAGTATAAAGCTTAATTATATAAAGTGCAACACGAGATAACCGTCATTTCTTATGATAGAAACACCACTATCAAAATAACGAGAATATCCATGAGTAAATAATTTGAAAGCAAACAAGGTTCCACCGAGAAAATCCGCACATATAAAACGCCTTTCAAAACTAAAACTGTTGTCCCAAAACATAAAGAACATCTCCAATCGCAACAACCGACTTTCGCGCGTTGCCCATGGAGATCGTTATCTCGCCATCAAACAACTCCTCGTCTGCAGAACCCACAAGCAGTGTAATAAACATGATCATTATGCCAGATCTACTACCCAAGAATGGGTAGAACAAGTCGCTAAACATGTTTCACACTAAAGCAAACGCGACTCTGAGTCTTGAGCATAGGGCACTGGCCTTCCAATGCCCGTTTACCGCACTTGAAGCACTTCGCCTTCTCCTTTGCTTCTTCTGCCTCCGTGGCAACCATGTTCTCGCTCCCATTACTCCCACTATTTCCCTTGCTTTACCACCTTTGGCACCCTTTTCTATTTCCATTTTGCAACGAAAATTTTGGGCCCTTAGATGTGCTAGCAAGAGCATGTGCTCCTTTTCCCATAACTCCTTCCATGAGAACGAGATCATTAAGCAACCCGACTAAGTGTGAACTCGGTCTTGCTCATGATCGCATTTACACGAAAGTTCTCAAAGACTTGGGCGGTGTGTTGAGGATGATATCGACCTTGGCCACCGTCAATACCTCCTCCCAACCGATCAAGACTATCCATGAGATGAGTCATGTGAGACATGTTCATGGACCAACTTCCTTCTTCCATCTTACACGCCAAGATTTCTCTCATTGTGGGCGTCGATCGTCCGATCCGATCGCCCAAACTTACTCTCGAGACTTGACCAAATATCGATCGCGTACACCATC